>JAJSOF020000005.1:156254042-156561542 GCA_025594305.2 Periplaneta americana | reverse complement strand
AAATGGCAGAAGAGGAAGAGCTCTCGATAATGAAATGAAAATGAGCATTTTCTTACTATTTGTGGGCGATCCAGGTTTTCAAATGGGCGTTCAAGAGGATATGGATATTTCCCATGGTACCGTGTCACTTTTCATTTCATTGTATTCCATAGATCTTGTGTTAGCATTAAAGCTTCAAGATACGAAACAAGAGTTAAACAATTTTTTGGTGAGATGAAGTGAGGCCGAGGATTCGCTATAGATTATTTGGCATTTGCCTTACGTTTGGGGAAACCTCGGGGAAAAAAAAACTCAACCAGGTAATCAGTCCAAGGAAAAATCTAACCCAAGCCCAAGTGCAGCTCCTGATCAGCAGCTAGCGAGCCTGCCGACTAACGTAAGTTACCCTGGAGTAGGTTATTTTACGACGCTGTATCAACATCTCAGGTTATTTAGCGTCTGAATGAGATGAGATGTGATAATGCCAGTGAAATGAGTCCTGGGTCCAGCATCCAATGTTACCCAGCTTTTGCTCAAATTTGGGTTGAGGGAAAACCTCGGAAAAAACCTCAACCAGGTAACTTACCCCGACCGAGATTCGAACCCGGGCCACCTGGTTTCGCGGCCAGACGCGCTAGCCATTACTCCACAGGTGTGAACTCAGTGAAAGAGTGTAGATCTACTCACAATGTACAGTAAAGATTTCTAAATTTTGGAATATCTTTTTACATGATGTCCTTCTATGTACCCTAGTCATTATCCTTATAGCTTTCTTTTATAAAACAAATTCTAACTGCTGGGAAGTTGCAGATTCTTTAAAATTAAAAGCATTTAATTGCGTTCAATTTCCAACAACTGTCCAAGAGTTACAGAATGCAAAAAGGAAGTATTCATTTCCTGACGCCATTGAAGCTGTGAATTATACCAATATTTTTATTTAAAAAAATCATTATGCCGTTGAGTATTTTAGCAAAACAAAAAGGTGTTGCGAGCCTTAATGTACGAGCTACCTGCAATGTCAAGGAAGAATTCACAAGCATGGATAATTATTTCTATATTAGGCCTATATGGAGAAATTCGGTGCCAATGCACTTCTTCTAGGTGATATGGGCTATGGAATTCTGTGGTTCCAAGGCAAAACATGATATTTAAATTTTTGTTGAAAATGAGATTTTGCGATAATGTGTGCATCCTGCTGGTATCTTTATTGTGGCAAAAGATAACATGTATATCTCTATTAATTTTTTGTCTAATCCATTGTTATGAAACACGATTCCTACGATTTTATAAGGTTGTTCAAATTATATCTGTACATGCTCGCTCTTGAAAAGTGAAAGAAATGACATAGAGGCCTAACACATTTTGCCTTGGAGCCACAGAATTGCTCCTTGGCTTATTACTTTACCATCACTCCACAGCAAAGAGCCTACAATAAATATATACCGGTAACGAAAGAACGTGCGATTATAGAGGTGTTTCGGCCAAGTGAAGCAACAATTTCCAAATCTCCGTAGCAAAATAAGAGTTACAATGGAAAGTGTCTTTGATCATATTGTGCTGCGTTATATCCCACGATGTAACTAAACACCTATTTGAAGATTATGAAGTTTCATTACTGTAGGACGAAGTAAAGGAAGATAGAGTAGAATTACCGAACAGGTTGTATCACTCAGACGAGTCATTAGACATGAAATACTAATAATATACAACGTACACATATAAGTAAGTTTATCATCACATTATATTGTTACACATTCATAAGATTTTTTTTTTTTTTGTGAAGAGGAAAAGACTTCCTATTTCTCATTTCCGGTAACTGATTTAGTGAATAATATGTGGTGTTGTTTCAAAATATTAACAAATGAAGTTTGAAACTGCACACTTTCCTCCTCTAGGATCGAAACAAAAGTATATTTACAAATCGAATGTGACGAAGACTTCCCTCTGCATGGAGCTCTAGTCTAAACATTGATAACTTGCACAGCTATGTCTAGGCGATAAAATGCGAGTAACAACTCAGAGTCACGAGTGAGATATGTCCAGGAGGGAAAATATTTATTAGTATGAAATTCAGACTAATCACTCACTCGACCCTTTATATACCACTCACTGAGTTGTCCGATACATCTCACTCACTCTCAAGCAGTTTTATTAATATCTGCCGATGTTGAGATTGATGGATTAATATTAAATTATTATTAGTAGCATAATTAGTGCAGGTCATGTTGATATAGTAACCAAGATAAAATAGAAAAAAATATACTTAGGATAGAAATAAACTTGTTTTACAATACATGGTACATAATATAAATACAGGGAAGTCTGTCATATAAATTTTTTAATTCTGGATCTGAAAATTTCATTGCTTAAAGTAGTCAATTCTGGATGAAATTTTATTATCGAATTATATAGACGTGGACCATAATTTGTACTGTGTAGTAAAGCAGCAGATGTGAAACATTTAGGTTCAACTAATTTAAGAATTTCATTTCATCTTGTATTATGATTATGTGGCTGAGCTACAAAATTCATTCTATTTTTATGATAGAATTTCATTAAAGAGTATTTATAAATTTGGTCAATTCTAAAAACATTCAACTCGGAATGGATCAAATTTGTTGGATAATCCAGTCGCATTTTCAAACAAATTTTGATTATACGTTTTTGCAACATAATTAGAGGAAAAAGAGCAGTTTTTGTAATGCCTCCCCATCCAGTTATACCATATTGGATAACAGATTCAACTATAGCCAAATAAACCAAACGTAATACATGAGTAGGCAAATAATGGCGAAGGTTTACAAATTTGTAAATTGTTTTACATATCCTGTTACATAAAAAGGTGATTTGTCTATTCCATTTCAAGTGCTGATCAACAATAATTCCCAGGTATTTCACATCTACAGATTCTTTCAGGCAAGGGCATTTTCATTAGAGGTTTGAATAAAGATTTTTCAGATTTATTCTCCAGGCGGAATACCAGATATTTTGAAAGTTATTTGCTTCCATATAATGAAACGTAGTCCACGACGGAAATTGAGCGGCATTTATTGCACTAATTTTGAATTCCACTAAGATTAAGTTGTAGCTTCAAATCCGAGTTTTTCCTTATGCAGTAGTTTTCAAATGCTGGAATATACTTATTTATCAATAGATCATTTTCTTAATTAATAGCAGTGTATGTTTCCACATAAATGATTTCTTAACATCGACACAGATCTATTTGATTGTAATTATCACTATCTCTGTCACTAGAGAGTTCTTAAAATTTATATTTTCCCCGCCATTCATAAAATATTTTGATATGATATCTTTCACCAAAGGGGAGACCTATAACTGAAACTTGATTAATATATTTCAGTATTATTTGTATTTATCCTAGTACAGTAATAATGAAGAGTTTGACTGGTAGACCCTTTGTTTTTCAGCATTAACTTCCTATGGTTGTATGTTAGAACAGCGTTTCTCAAACTATGGTCCGCGGACCACCTGTGGTCCTCGAGGTCTGTCCTTGTGATCCTTCAAAAAAGACAGAAAAAAAATAAAATTCAAACGAATTGCGTATCACACTATAGCTGAAAATCTCAGTTTGTAAATGACACATGGCAATCGCCTTTCACTTTTTCTCCCAGTACTGACATTTTATGAAATGTATTTACCCTATCCGTCTATCGACTTCCCACTCTACTCTAGCAAAACAAGAGGGATTTAAAGAACTATGAACGTGGTGTTTCTCGCTATCTTTTCCCTGCACATCTGGCGCCGTGCCTGTAACCCAGCCAGGGACCACCCGAATTCATAACAGAGGACCAAAGTACCGAACCTTTAATGTATTTATGACTTTCTTAATAGTTTGCACATTGAAATGGACACGTACTGTACGTCGTACATCAATAGAACATGCAAAATTGCATCTTTACTTGTTGAAAATCGGGCATGTTTCTGCATTAATTTTTTTATTTCTCTTTCTGCAGATGAAGATATAAGAAATTTTCTTCTATTATCATTGACTTAATTAGTTAATACTAATATAAAATTAATTGAATTAAATTAATTTTAATTAATTATTTCTACATTAAAATGTAAGTGTATTGATATTAAAATATGCTACGTAAGTGATAACATTTTCTTTCGAAGGGAACAAGAGTAAGGTAGTCCGCGAAACTGTTCTGACTTAAAAAAGTGGTCCCCACTTCAGAAAAGTTTGAGAAACGCTGTGTTAGAAGATTCGAAGAGAACGTTAGGATGTAGATCTTCGGCTCCCCCCTCCTACCAATAATGCATAACACAATATCAATACGGCGGTTGCTGTAGTCTGCGATACAACGAACTTTTTTGTTGATTTCGAGTTCGTTATTTCTTTTTCTGGTTATTATATGCTTATATAAGTTATGTTTACTCTCGCTAAGTGGTTTTATATTTATTTTATCAATCTTAGTTACTATTTTATTATTGTTAATATTTTCATTTTATTATTATTATAATTAATTAATTTGTATTGCCATATTTGTATTATCTCCGTCATTGTTATTCTATTATTATTGATGCCTGTAAAATTTATGTACGCTCTACTGGACTGTACCCGAGCACGAGCACATGCTCATTTCGGGTATCTATTCAGATGTACCATTTCGAATGTAAATTATGAATAAATTATGAATTATTAGTTACATACTTTCATCTTTTCTAACGGAAAGCGCATATAGGTCTATTGCATAACCGGAAAAATTTTCTCAAACACAATTCCATTGATTATATTTGCTTAGCTGTAAAAATTGAGAAGATATTTTATTGCTTACAGACATTAGACAGCTAATAAAATGGACGTAGGTTCTAATGTGGAGTGAACGAATCTGTGAACGAAAAATTGTGGTTAAGTTGTTACTCGAGGTAGCGAATATTCCTCCTCATCGTTATAGTTATCTTTTATTCTTATTGTCCGCCATATTAGCTCTGTGGTAGCGCGTCTGCATCCAGACTAGCCGGCCCGGGTTCGATTCCCGGCAGGGGTTTCTACCTCGGGACAAGGAGAGATGGCGGTGCACAACTTCTAATCACTAAATTGTGGGCCACCGGCGTGGCTCAGTCGGTTAAGACGCTTGCCTGCCGGTCTGAAGTTGCGCTAGGGTGCGGGTTCGATCCCCGTTTGGGCTGATTACCTGCTTGGGTTTTTTTCGAGGTTTTCCCTAACCGTAAGGTGAGTGCCAGGTAATCTGTGGCGAATCCTCGGCCTCATCTCGCCAACTACCATCTCGCTATCACCAATCTCATCGACGCTAAATAATCTCGTAGTTGAAACAGCGTCGTTAAATAACCAACTAAAAAAAATAAATTGTGCACCAATATGCCTCAGTTAAATCCCAAATCTCTCCGCAGTGCATATGAAGAGAAGGTACTGTATATGTCACTGTTGACAGTGATTCGTCCGTTAGACGAGGACGTTAAGCCTGGCGACCCCCTTGGTGCTATTCGACAGGAGTAGGCTACGTGCCGGCACCGGATTTCTCCTTCTCTCTTTCTTACCTTCATCATTATTCTCACACATTTCCTACACTTACACGAATACTTAGGAATTGGATACACTAATAATAATAATAATAATAATAATAATAATAATAATAATAATAATATTAATAATAATAATAATAATAATAAAATAATAATAAAAATAATAATACACCAGGTCTCTCTAGACTTGTGGTCAGCATGGTGTAAATTCATTGCTTAATTCAACATCCAGAATCTCAAGTCAAGAGGTATGCACCCAGTTTTATTGAAAAGAAAATAAATCTCTCCTTTCCTATCGCAAGTCGGACCCCTCTGTACTATTTAGAAACACTCCTACTTCAACCAGAAAGATGTACAAAATTTTTCTACGCCGTTCTTTTGCAAAGTTGAGGTTAGGAGCGTAATGACTGACATCTTCAGTGTACATACACGCTATTAAAATATGTAAACTCAGAATAAATCATGTGCATATGGTTGGGATACTTTTGAACCCATAGCCTTTGAGTTACGACACATTCGGCTGTATAAGACGTTAATAATAAATCAATAAACATGCAAATAAGATGACTCACGCTGGAAAGCAATGTCCTGCCAGTTTTGCCACGTAACTGTGGTGTAATAAAACACGATTCAATCAATTGAAATGCCATTATCACTGTCAAACGCTAATACGCTTACGACCTGCATTGATCAATGCTTCTCACTCCCAACATCGCTTTAATGTAGTTAAACCTTTGTGACCCGGCCGTATCACATCATTTTAAAAGCCTTTCCCTGAGCGGCTGAACGATAAAATCATATTCAAGGACTCTTTTGTCCCACAGTAAAGAATTGACCAGGTGAAGCTTCTAAAAACAGATATAAATTAAGATACAATTTTAAGTAAGGCCGAAGAAATGATATTCAGGAGTAAGGTCTTCTGAAATATTTAATTAATCACTGAATTTTTTAATAAATATAGCATATTGTTGTTAATAGAATTGTCTCATAAAATTGACAAAAAATCCAAAACAATGAAGATATTATCATTCGTATTGCCCTATCCTGTGCAAGATTAATCCAGTCTCTATCATATCTTACCTCCCTCAAATCCGTTTTAATATTAACATCTCATCTAGTCTCCCCAAAGGTCTTTTTCCCTCTGGCATCCAAACTAACACTATACGCATTTCTGTCCATTTCAAACGTGTGGATTTATATAATTTCGAGGGAAAAATTGTTCCGGAGCCGGGTATCGAACCCGGGACCTTTGGTTTAACGTACCAACGCTCTACCACTGAGCTACTCGGGAACTCTAACCGACACCGATCCAATTTTTCCTCTATATCCACAGACCTCAAAGTGGGCTGACAACCGTCAAGCAACCAACTTCGAGTGCACACTAATTGACTTAAATCGTGGTTTTCTGTTAACGAACAGTGACGTGTATTCAAATCAAGATTTCAGGTATAACTTAGTCAAGTTGATTTGAAATCGAGGGAAAAATTTTCCGGAGCTGGGTATCGAACCCGGGACCTTTGGTTTAACGTACCAACGCTCTACCATTCTCGGGAAAACGACACCGATCCAATTTTTCCCTCTATAGTTCAAAGTGGGCTGACAACCGTCAAGCAACCAACTTCGAGTGCACACTAACTCTGTATGACTCTTGATTTGCGTGTGGATTTATGTTCCTAATTATGTCAGGGAGGAATACAATGCTTGCAGTTCTGCGTTGTGTAACTTTTTCCATTCTCTCTGTAACTTCATCCCTCTTAGCCCCAAATATTTTCCCAAGAACTTTATTCTCAAACAACCTTAAGGAGTTAGGTACAGCTTACAGCAGTAAAATTTGGAAATATTCAACATTTCTTTCCTCCATTATTGTATACTGTACAATATTGAAAATTGGTATGTGTAAAAGATTGTCCTTCAGCTACATGAAAAAAATTATGATTAAAAATTATTTATATATATATATATATATATATATACATATTTTTTTTTTTTTTTCAAAATTCAAAATGTGGAATTCACTGTCCAGTGATGAAGCGTTTCCCTCATAACTCATAAACTTTTTAACCTTTTCATGTTCTCTCTCTTTTATTTTATTGCTGAAACTCATATTTATAATATCATGCTATTTCAACTACAGTGATTAATAAATAATATTTGTTTTTATTTTGTGTCAGCAGAAAATATTGCTATTTAACCATTTTGTGAAATAAATTTATTTTTATCAGACAATCTATCCAAGGTAGAGACGTGATTTTGCATCATTTGTGGATATGTCATGCATTAATACACAGAAAAAATTCCATTACAGAATGTTGGATAGGTTTAGACTTATGTGGGAAACGCTTCATCACTGCACATTGAACTGAATTTTGAAAAAAAAAAAGTTTAAATCGTAAAAATATTTTTTTTTTCATATAGCAGAAGGACAGTGTTTTGTAGATACTAATTTTCAGTAATATAGGAAGAAAATGTTGAATATTTCCAAAACTTTATTGCTGTAAGCTCTATCTAACCCTTAAGCATTATTCCTCTCTCAAAGTGAGAGTCCAAGTTCCACAACCATACAGAACAACCGGTAATATAACTGTTTTATAAATTCTAACTTTCAGATATTTTGACAGCAGACTATATGACAAAATCTTCTCAACCGAATAATAACAGGCATTTCCCATATTTGTTCTGCGTTTAATTTCCTCCCGAGTGTCTTGTTCATTCATTCATTTATTATATTCCATAGATCTTACATGAGCAATGAAGCTTTAAGATGTGAAACAAGTCAAAATTTTACAATATTACAATTACAATTTTTACAAATTTTTACAATATTTTACAATTTTAACAGTTTTACAATTTAGTAATTTTCTACAGTGATGAGGTGAGGTTACTGTTGCTCAAAGATATTTGAATTTTTTTACCTCTTCGAAGGATAAATATCCAATTTTTATATTAAAAAAAACTTTTACTTAATGCATTAGGCTTATTATTTTAACATTTTAATGGCACATATTATTTCTTAAAATAAATATAACAAATGCTAGACCTATGAATCCTAGATCATGTTGTTAAGTTGTGAAAAGTACAAAGCATGCAGAATTTAATTGAAACATCTCAAAAACGTTTTGAGTTATGAGGGATAAATGTAAATTTCAAAGTTTCGGAAGAGGAGCAATAAATAATACATTTAAAGGTACTGTGAATTTACATACGATCATGTTAAAGGATAGGGTAAACTAGGGTCTGTTGGACAGTCGGGCATGTTGGACACTCTGTACTTTAACGTGTTACCTCGCCACTTGTGGGCACCACATTCTGCTAGAAGTCAATGACGGAAGTACCCCCACTCGTGGCTATTTCCGTCATTGACTTCTAGCAGAATGTGGTGCCACAAGTGGCGAGGTAACACGTTAAAGTACAGAGTGTCCAACATGCCCGACTGTCCAACAGACCCTAGTTTACCCTATATCACGCACAGTATTAGAGATATGTAAACAATTATTTAACTCGAAGAAAGAGAAAATTGTATTCTATACACACTAAATGGAAGAATGTCACTTTTTTTTTACCAATAGAGGTTGACCTACTCCCTTTTATAACTTTAGCTGTACAATGGAAATTCTTATTTCACCTTATTACCGGAATAAAGAAATCATGTGTAATTCTACCTTAATAATACTGACTAGAATGGCGTGGTATTCAATGATATGGAACACACATGTGTCATTGCGGATGTTTTCCTGCGAGATCTGTGAGTAATGCGGAAATGGTTTGTCGGCTCGAGCAGATTTCCTAATTCTTGCATTATAGAATTGTACCGTTACATCGCCTGGATGTCTTTCTGTAGTTTCTTAATGTACTGCAATTAAATATGCTGTAGTAAAACCATAACCGGTGAATAATAGGTTTTATGGCTGTTGACTACCTTTTGCTCAGGCTACTTTTATACATCGTCATTTATATTAATGGAATATAGGTCTCCGTCATGGATATCTCCCTCCCCCCTTCACAGCCAATCAGATTCCAGCAAGGAACTAGTTCACATGTTGTACGTTTCTGTCATTCATTGATTAACTATTTCTCTTACGATTGTAAAGTTGAATGTACTTTACAAGGCCTATCTATAGCACAAATAACTGATGGTATCTCACTTACTGGGACCAGAGTTCATTCTCTAGTAAGTCTTTTCAGATTTTTCTAAAAAAGTTGTGTACTTACTTACAAATGGCTTTTAAGGAACCCGCAGGTTCATTGTCGCCCTCACATAAGACCCTATCCTGTGCAAGATTAATCCATTCCCTACCATCATATCAACACCTCCCTCAAATCCATTTTAATATTATCTTCCCATCTACGTCTCGGCCTTCCCAAAGATCTTTTTCCCTCCGGTCTCCCAACTAACACCCTATATGCAGAAATTTTCTGGATTCGCCTATACGTGCTAAGTGCCCTGCCCATCTCAAACGTCTGGATTTAATGTTCCTAATTATGTCAGGTGAAGAATGCAATGCGTGCAGTTCTGCGTTGTGTAACTTTCTCCATTCTCCTGTAACTTCGTCCCTCTTAGCCCCAAATATTTTCCTAAGAACCTTATTCTCAAATACCCTTAATCACTGTTCCTCTCTCACAACCATATAGAGGAATCGGAAATATAACTGTTTTATAAATTCTAACTTTAAGATTTTTTGACAGCAGTCTAGATGACAAAAACTTCTCAACCGAATAATAACAGGCATTTCCCATATTTATTCTGCGTTTAATTTTCTCCCGAGTGTTATTTATATTTGTTACTGTTGCTCCAAGATATTTGAATTTTTCCACCTCTTTTAAGGATAAATCTCCAATTTTTATATTTTCATTTCGTACAATATTCTGGTCACGAGACATACTCTTATACTTTGTCTTTTCGGGATTTACTTCCAAACCTGTCGCTTTACTTGCTTCAAGTAAAATTTCCGTGTTTTCCCTAATCGTTTGTGGATTTCCTCCTAATATATTCACGTCATCCGCATAGACAATAAGCTGATGTAACCCTTTCAATTCCAAACCCTCTGTGTTATCCTGAACTTTCCTAATGGTATAAATTAAATTATGTTTTATTTTGGTATATTCTCGCCGGAGCGAAGTTAAAAATAAAGGTGATTTGCATCTCCTAAATGCTTTAGCCATTGAAGGCCAGTGATTTGGAAAAGCAGTGATTTGGAAAAGCATCAGATAGAAACTAGCCTATACGGACTCTGCTGCAAGTTTCACTGAGACACATTTTAATTAATAGAACTAGTTTGTTGGGAATACCAAATTCAATAAGAATATTATATATATTCGGAACATCGGATCTGTGCCCCCGTAAGATATGCGAACTGAACTCTAAAGGCTGGTCCACAATAAACTGGGAATGGAAACGATAACGAGAACAAAAACGGAAAGAACTGAACTCTAATTCCTTCTCAGCCTCGGTAATTCATTTCTCTCTGTGCATTCCTATCTCTCTCTTTTCTATCTCTCTCCTTTTCTGTCCCCCACTACTCACAATTTTGGCCTTCTTGTGGGACAGTTTACAATATTTGCACTTGCAGTCCAGTGTTGTCAACTCTTCTTCTTCTTCTTCTTCTTCTTCTTCTTCTTCAGTCCCTTCTGCTGCTAAGCGTCGGGTTCGCCTCTCTCCGTCCATTTCATCCATGTGTTGTCAACTCAACATGAATATTGTAGCATGGAGTGGTGAAAGAAATATTACTAAGTACGTAGCATTTTGCGATGGAGAGAAACAAACAGGTCAATATCTGTTTCCTATAAATCAGGCAACGATAAGAGGAACTGATATCACAGGTGAGGCTTATTTTATTTCAATTGATTATGTATTTAAATTATTTACTTAACTAATACTAATAATACAACATTTTATGTAATTCATATAGACAGGTCAGAACTCCTAATGAAGAAAATCAGAAGAGAGGGAGTCTGTGCAGGAGATGAAAAGCTAGAATTACCAGAGAAGAACTGACAAAGGGAACTTTGAATTATTGAAGATGCTATGAACCGATGTATTTTAAGACGAAAGATACAAGAATTTTATGCCGTTCAGAAAGAAGTTTCAACATTGAATAAATTACTGAAAAGTAATAATTTCCAAGGTTGGAGAGAAAAACTACGGAAAGTGATTCGAGACATGGAATTTAGGTTTTAAAAATGTAGAAATACAAGATGTATTTTGACTGAAAGAAATAATATTGTAGCATGGAGGACCAGTTATTTATGACACCGTTTGACAGAAGTTTGGCAACATCTTTATTCGGCAAGGTTCGTGGCCTGCAGTTTGACGTGGTGGGAAGAAAGCGGGTGGAATGGAGTGAGTACAGGCGTTAACTTTTCGAAGAACGACGACAGCGCTGAAGGGGCACAGATCCGATGGTCCGACAATACAAAAATTTGTTTACGGTTAAAAATCCTACCTTCACCTGAAACTGAATCCGAGCTCTTCCAATTCGTAATTTGACGCTCTACCGATAGAGCTAACTCCATTTCATATTCATACTTACTTTTGAACTCCCCTCATGCAAAAGAGCTCATTTTGCGAGTATAATATGCTGTCTGAAATGGATTTACGGTGACATTTGTACCGAATTTGCCCCCCAGCGCATTCCTGAAGGGGGCGGAGTGTTCATCTCCAGAACACAATGGGCAACCAATGTCGCGCGGCTCGGCACACCTTACTTCAGCCCAGCGTGACCCACGGAATTGTGCAATTCACCAAGGACATGTGATTAGGCGATTTCGTTCTTGAAAAAGATATTGCGACTCAAGGTTAATAACCGAATGAGTGTTCTTGAATTGCCTACGTCATAAGTTCTTTATCCGGGCTCTAATCAGTTCTCCAGGCCGGATATCCTGGTTAAATGTTATTACTCAATCGGTACAAAATACATTTGGTAGCTTCCAGGTGTGTTCAGTTATAATCTACAGATAATTAGCTGTTCATTTATAACCTATATGACTTACAAAGTAAGTGTCGTAAGTAGACCTATATACTAAATAGTTCTATTTTTAAGCTATATGGTCATTACCATTTCTACTGCTCCTACTAAAAATCCCTGGCGTACTCTAGTGGTAGCAAACGGAAATCCTGTTACTAAACTTTACACATTGATATGTATACTATAATAAAATACAAATAAATTGAATAATTAAAGGAAGAAAATCTCATCTAAATAAGAGGATTCGGGGAAGGATGCAAGAATACTTGTAGCATTACCGCGCTGAATGGCGATGCCAATGCGCTGACGTAGATATTGACTGCTTCGAGGGTCCCCAGAAAGCTGCACTAAACTTCTGCCTATGGTGGAGATGAGAGCTTTGGCTTCACTACACCATGATCCAAACGTTTCAACCGCAAAAAGGACAAAAATATAATTATCTGCAAGATGTTTATATTTATGGTGTTTACTGACAGCGGCACTTTCTGCTGCAGATCCTGGTGTCTTAGAAGTTGAAGACAGATGAGAAGGGGCCAGTGTATCCACACATGTGGAATCCCAAATTAAGGATTTGCCTACACGCCACGGGACTAGAGTCAGACCATCGGGTCTCTTGCCGTCTGAACGGCTGATCCCGGAAGGTTCTAAGATGGATGGAGGTCTAGTTTGAACTAGCAGTGTTCGAACACGAGAGAGGCAACCAAGATATTACAAAATTCGTCTTGTTCCATATGAAATACTAATCGCAAGATCTGTGCTAAAATCCTTAAACGGTTAAAACATAAAGTGGTGGGAGTGGAGAACAGCGAATATTTTCATAATAAAACCGAACAAACATAATAGGTCACATTCTGCAGATCGAACATAAGAGAATATCGACAAACTTAAACCGAACATAGAGCCTGTAATGCTTGACGCTAGTTCCAACCCTACTTCAGCTGATTTCTTAGTTTTATCTTCGAGATTTTCTTCAATTATAAGGCGATTGTCAGGTTATTCCATGACGCATCTTTGGACTCATCTCAGCAAAATACCATATCACAGTCACCAATCTCACCAAGTCTAGGTAAACAAGCAGCTGATACAGCGTCGTCAAATAAGCGGTTAAAAATTTAGAATTAAATTTTCTTTAAAGGCTAATGAAATTTTATTTCATTAAAAGTTATTCATTCATTCATAGTGGTCTGCCTAAGAGCAAGTCTTTCGCTACAAACCCAGCATTCTCCAGTCTTTCCTATTTTGTGCCTTCCTCTTTGTCTCCTCATATGATCCATATATCTTAATGTCGTCTATCATCTGATATCTTCTTCTGCGCCGAACTCTTCTCCCGTTTACCATTTCTTCCAATGCAGTTTCTTCTCAACCAGTAACCCAGCCAATTCCTTTTCCTCTTCCTGATCAGTTTCAGCATCATTCTTTCTTCATCCACTCTTTCCAACACTTCTTAGTTTGTTATTCTGTCTGTCCACTTCACACGCTCCATCTTCCTCCATATCTACATTTCAAATGTATCTAGTAGCTTCTCTTCATTTAGTCGTAATTGTACATGTTTCTGCCCTATACAGTGCTACACTCCACATAAAGCGCTTCACTAGTTAAAAATTATATTACAATGTAATACCCACTAAATTTTACTAGGGAAATTAATTACTGTAATAGCTATCAGGCTTTTCACAAACATATTATCATCATTATTATTGGTTCAACAGCTGCTTTCCAGCCTTGACCGCCTTACTAATACGTCTCCATCTCCAGAGGGTTCTGTCAGTTGTCTTATTTTTCTACCTAATTGCACAATGCCCTCAAATCCTCTTCCACACAATCGCAAACAATCATAAAAATGGAAATTGTTTGCTGTGCTTACTGTTTCTGTGAGTGAAATGGCATGGTGGACTATTCATGACCAGCGTTGTCTAAGTATAAGGAAGTACTATGGATTAATAGTAAGACACGAAATTGCGATCAGCACCATATAGTTTGAACAAGAAGTAACAAGACTGGCGCCCGGTGTCGTAGGTTGTGGCAAAATCCCATTAAATGTTACATGGATAGATCCATGATAGAGAATGCAAGATCGTGCATGATGGATGGAAGAAATAATGCAGAAAAATTGAGGTAAATATATAAATAGTAGGGTAAAGGCGCCTAATTCCGTGACACCCCTAATCCCGTGATAAAATTTCAATTGACTGCCATGGAGTTGTGGTCTCTGACTTCTAAGTTTTTGAAATACCTAACAGATGCCAGGAGATGTCTTCTTCTCAATTCTATTGACTGCCCGCCTTTTGAATAGAAGCAGTCGACTGCAGAAGCTTTTGTTCAGTGGAAGGTGGTTGACCAGTAAGTTTTTCTTTCTCTTGTGATCGCTCCTGAAGAAACATTTCATATTTGAGTTAAGAATTAATATAGCATTATAAAAATGATATATTGCTGTAGATTATAGTCAGTTGAATCAATGTGTATGATTATTTAAACATTATGAGACAATAACAATGCTACAGGAGCTTTCCCATTTTCTGATTTATTTTCATACTTCTTCTTCCTGGCTCACTCGACCAGCGATGCCAACGCTAAATTGTGAAAATTAATGTCTATGAAAGAAAATAGTTCGTGAAAATAATAGCAGAAATAAGTTGTAGAAAACATCAATTATAATTACAATAAAATAATAGGGCATATATTTAACTTAATTACTGCTGTTGTTAGGAATATAAATAATGAGAAAAAATTGTGTTACCATTCAATTTATTCAAATTTAATTTTGTATTGAATTTAACTTTCAATTTATTTTGTTTATAATATATTAGTATGTCATATGTATTCCTATAGTTACACAAGTATTTTCTGTGAAATTTGTCACTTAGGCCCTTTTTCTATGTTGTAATTTCTTGCTTAATCCATATTAAAACAATATACCATGACTTTAATGTGTTTTTCCAATTACACGTTTGTTTTCTGGGCAGTTAATGAGTATTATTTTAGTATCACGGAATTGGGATATCACTCACGGAATTAGGAAACCACTATCACGGAATTTGGATCCCTGTCACGGATTTAGGAGCCACTGTAAAATAATGAAGAATCATATATTATATATTAAACTCGTGAAACTGTTGACACTGAATGTTGTAAAAACTGTAGTTAAAGGTCCAAATAATGTCATTTAGGTGTAATTGAAAATGTTTAGTACAAGTTTGGCATAAATATAGACTTTATTAAATATGTCACGGAATTAGGCAACCTTACCCTACTGTGTATAGGCCTATACAGCATAGGCCTAATGTTAATCAATGCTGTTTATGGACTTTAGATAAATTGCTAAAATGCTATTTTTAAATGCATTGCAAAATAGTTGATACTGACTCTTCCTTGTACAAATAGACCTACTCATATTAAGTGACAATCTGCAAGAAGAGATATCGGATCATATGAGTATGTGCAGGAGCATCTAGAAATAAAGAATGACGGCCGATTCCAAAAATGTATTCTCTAATACAGATCTTAAGGAAATAGAGATTTCGGGTGGTGGATAGAACAGGAGGAATAGTGATGAGGTCGAAAATTTCTAATCCTTGGAGAGAAGGAAGAAGAAGGAAATTAAGAATAAGTTGCAGTGATAATCTGGAAATTAATATCTACTCAACTTACTTAGTTACTGGTTTTTAAGGAACCCGGAGGTTCATTGCTGCCCTCACATAAGCCCGCCATTGGTCCCTATCCTGAGCAAGATTAATCCATTCTCTATCATCATATCCCACCTCCCTCAAATCCATTTTAATATTATCTTCCCATCTACGTCTCGGCCTCCCTAAAGGTCTTTTTCCCTCCGGTCTCCCAACTAACACTCTATATGCATTTCTGGATTCGCCCATACGTGCTACATGCCCTGCCCATCTCAAACGTCTGGATTTAATGTTCCTAATTATGTCAGGTGAAGAATACAATGCGTGCAGTTCTGTGTTGTGTAACTTTCTCCATTCTCCTGTAACTTCATCCCTCTTATCCCCAAATATTTTCCTAAGAACCTTATTCTCAAAAACCCTCAATCTCTGTTCCTCTCTCAAAGTGTGAGTCCAAGTTTCACAGCCATACAGAACAACCGGTAATATAACTGTTTTATAAATTCTAACTTTCAGATTTTTTGACAGCAGACTGGATGATAAAATCTTCTCTACCGAATAATAACAGGCATTTCCCATATTTATTCTGTGTTTAATTTTCTCCCGAATATCATTTATATTTGTTACTGTTGCTCCAAGATATTTGAACTTCTCCACCTCTTCGAAGGATAAATCTCCAAATTTTATAGTTCCATTTCGTACAATATTCTGACCACGAGACATAATCATATACTTAGTCTTTTCGGGATTTACTTCCAAACCTATCTCTTTACTTGCTTCCAGTAAAATTCCCGTGTTTTAACTAATCGTTGGTAGATTTTCTCCTAACATATTCACGTCATCCGCATAAACAAGCAGCTGATGTAACCCGTTCAATTCCAAACCCTATCTATTATCCTGGACTTTCCTAATGGCATACTCTAGAGCAAAGTTAAAAAGTAAAGGTGATAGTTCATCTCCTTGCTTTAGCCCACAGTGAATTGGGAAAGCATCTGACAGAAACTGACCTATAATATCTACTCAACTATAATATTTTAATAAATGAAGTTGAGCGTTAAAGAAGAAATGATTGAACTTTGAGGACATGAAGAGAAAGTCGCCCAAGTCTTGCTGCTTATTTGTTGAGCGAATAACACCATAATTCCCACGTACAGTATTAAAAAGCGGTGATATACTTAGGGTTTGGAAAGGCAGAGAAGTTAATAAATGTAGGTCGAACTCTAGACGTATTCGATGAAAGAAAACAAAAAGTACTTAGCCAGTTTTCCCATGAAACGCGATAATTTTAACATGTCTTACGAAAGCCGCAGAGGCAAGCAATCGGCGGGTGGATTTTGCTGGATATTTTCTTCACATCTCACTTCTTTTTATTTGTCTTGCTTTTATTATGATAGACGGTTAAAATTCCTGTGGCTATGTTTTTTTATATATATAATAACGGATAGTTTGGGGTAAAACTCATGAAATGAAAACAGTTCCAGACGAGAATTTACGTGTGGCGCCATGTCGGACATTGGAGAAAAATAAAATTAAAACAAGAAGTAAACAACAAGCAAAAACCTCCTATATATCTGAATCACGAACGTTGCTGATCCAGCCACAAAATACGACTGCATTAAAAGTCTTTTACCGGACCTTCTTGCGGGTCACCCAGAGGTTAAAAACTTTATGGTTACGAAGAGGTAACGATTCTATGACGGTGCATGCGTTGTAGCATTTGCACATGTTGGTAATGCGAATGTAATAAAAATACAGTTACAGGGTTTCCGAAAATGACTTGAGTTATAACGTCAAAGACCTCTCGGAAGCTTAGCTGTAGCTCAGTAAGCTGACAGCTTCTCGAAAGAGGGAGCGAGTTCCTTCTTGAAAATATTATGTTAAATTTATGACGTACATTTTTGTCCCTGTCATTCTTACACCAACATTAATGCACTTTCGCCATGTTATCTCATCATTGACCTTAAATAATTGCAACATTATTTTACGCACAATTAATGTAGCTTGTGTAACATTACCTCATGAGAAATATAATAAAAGTTACCTTTGTCACTGGGTTATTTATTTTCTTGGGTTTTCCTCAAGAATTGACTTCTTGTGCTCCCATTTGACTCAAGTGGTAGAGTTGTCAACTTCTTTCTTTCTTTCTTTCTTTCTTTCTTTTTTTCTTTCTTTCTTTCTTTCTTTTTTTTCTTTCTTTCTTTCTTTCTTTCTTTCTTTCTTTCTTTCTTTCTTTCTTTCTTTCTTTCTTTTCAAAAGTAAGGGAGATTAGGGAATCTAAAATATATCATGTGGTTCATAGGCTACTTTCACACGAAAGACTGACATGATCATAGGTAGGAAGTTCGTACCAAAAGTATAAGGACCATATTTATAGACATTCTTAGCGCGGGCTTCCGGTGGATGATCAGCGAACAAAGTTTTTCGTATTCATAAACCAGTATAAGCGATATGATATGATATGAATCCTGTACAAGTAATCACTCGATAGCCGGGGCTAGTTTAGCACGCTCGTAGCGCGGGTTAGCAAAATGTCTATGCATAGCACCTTCAGTTGAGTAGGCCTACAGTGAGGAGTTCTCCCGCGCCGTGGCGTCGCGGACTAAGGCATCCCGCCTGCGTTACGGAATGCGCACTGGTTCGATTCCTCATGGAGGAAGAAATTTGCTCATGAAATTTCGGCCAGTGTATGGCACCGGTGCCCACCCAGCATCGTGATGCTCTTGGGGAGCTACAATAGGTAGCGAAAATCCGGTTTCGCAAACTTGCTATAACGGCTGTGGGATCATCGTGCTAACCACACGATACCTCCATTCTGGTTGGATGATCGTCCACCTCTCCTTCGGCATGTGGACATGAGGCGAGCAACCGTCTAGTCGGTCTTGGCCCTGCAAATAAATTTATTTTACTTTTACAGCGAGGAGTACAGATGTCATCCGCGTCTCGCCCTGCTCCCGCTCGCTACAGACGATACGCAGTTCACATAAACAACGCATAGTATCATTCTGTGGAACTATGTACAGTCGTGAATAGTTTGAAGAATATTGTTAATTTATTTTAATATTTTAGGTTTTGAGCAAAGTGAGCTATTCTGTTATTATTGTAGGCCTAGTATATACATAATAGTCCACACCTGTGGAGTAACGGTCAGCGCGTCTGGCCGCAAAACCAGGTGGCCCGAGGTCGAATCCTGGTCGGGGCAAGTTACCCGATTGAGGTTTTTTCCGGGGTTTTCCCTCAACCCAATACGAGCAAAAGCTGGGTAGCTTTCGGTGCTGGACCCCGGACTCAGTTCACCGGCATTAACACCTTCATTTCATTCAGACGCTAAATAACCAGAGATGTTGATACAGCGTCGTAAAATAACCCAATAAAATAAAATATACGTAATATTAATATTATACATGAATCCAAAAAAGTAAAGTCATCTGTTATTAAATAATTATGCAAACAGGAGTGTGTAACACGTTTATTTTTTCCGGGATTATTGTTCATTAAATGTTGTTGAAATACAAGTTTATTTACCAGCCGTCAATATTTGTTGATTTTGCTGGTCTTTTTACACTCTCGTGTTGCTGTGCTACTATGCATTCGGTTATGTTACAGTCCAAGTTCATTCAATATCAGAATTACGATACGAACTTCCTAACTGTCATTGCAATAGATGAAAATTAATTTTCTTGAAAATAATTATGGGTTTAATATTATGTACTACATACGAGATTCACTATTAGATTCATAAAGATGTTGTTCACGTGATGTTCGTAACAAATGCTGTCCCATATTTCAAATTTGCTTCAGTAACGTCTTGTGACGTAGAACGAATATTTTCAGATTACAAATATTTTTTTCTGAACATAAAAGTAGTATTTCTTTTGATAAAAATAAAATATCCATTGTTATTCGTTACAATGAGGCTAGAAGCATAAATTTCAAGTCCAAAACTTCCTTACAATCCCAATGATTCTCCAAAAACAATCTGGAAATAGCGTTAACGTTTCACGAAATTATAAGAATTCAATGAATCTTTTGTCAAATTTTTATTACGAATGTAGCCTATGTTATTGTAGAAAGTGTAACACTCCATACAATGTGCATGCAAAATTCTTGTTTAACTAGAGTGATGTATGGGACGAAAGCTTTCGCGAGTTAAAGAGCGCCAGAAAATTTGCTGAGCACGAGTGCCCCTGAGCAAGAGTTCTACTCTTTCAGGGGTGAGCTAAAGTTTTTTCTGTATTATTGTATCTTAGTTACAATTATTAGCAAAATAAATAAATAAATAAATAAATAAATACAAATTAATTAAAAAACATCTACTGGAAAATGATAATTTTTAAATACGCGTGAATGAATTATTATTCAGCACATAATTATAAACGAAATAAACGTTATTATTTCGTTTATGGTAGTCATATCATTAATAACATTATATTATTACTTACGAATCTGTTATGCAAGCTTCTTAGGCCTATTAATTATTTTTATACTAACTTTGCAACAGTTAGGCCTATATTACCGGTTGTTCTCTATTGTTGTGAAACCCGGACTCTCACTTTGAGAGAGGAACAGAGGTTAAAGGTGTTTGAGAATAAGGTGCTTAAGAAAATATTTGGGTCTAAGAGGGACGAAGTTACAGGAGAATGGAGAAAGTTACACAACGCAGAACTGCACGCATTATATTCTTCACCTGATATAATTAGAAACATTAAATCCATACATTTGAGATGGGCAGGGCATGTAGCACGTATGGGTGTATCCAGAAATCCATATAGGGTGTTAGTTGGGAGGCTGAAGGAAAAAGACCTTTGGGGATGCCGAGACGTAGGTGGCAGTATGATATTAAAATGGATTTGAGGGAGGTGGGATATGATGATTGGGACTTGATTGATCTTGCTCAGGATAGGGACCGATGATGAACTTATGTGAGGGCGACAATGAACCTCCGGCTTCTCTAAAAGTCATTTATAAGTAAGTATACTAATTTTGTTTCCTTTCTTCGCATCATAATGACCTCTTGTGAGGTTCGTTAGAACCTCTTTCCTCCAGGTAGCCACTGGAAATAGTATCCATTATCGCAACTCTCTTTATTTTTTTTGTCTTGCCTAATTAGCAAACGTAGAAATTAGCGGTATAAAATGGAAGTACGGGCTGCCCTGAATTCTTCACGTCAACAGCGGCGCGGGATCACTGCCTGAGACGTGACTGGCCCAAGGACTCCATGACACACTTGAAACGTCTCTTCGTTCGTGCCAAACACATAAAAACTGCAAATTTTTAAAGATAGGCTGACCTTGTTTCTGTCTCCTACAGAATTCGATATGTCTCCAGATTAACAGTTAACTAGATTGCCCTCTATTTTGTATAATGGAGTCTCATTCAGCTATTCATCTCTGCCCATGTCGAATCGATTCTTTTCAGTATGAGATATTTAATGTTCGTCTATAACATCGTGTTTTTTTTTTCCTGTAATAAGAGAATGGTCATCCGTGACTAAGTAAAATTTTTTGATATATAAAATTATACACCAGTTCGCTTTGTTTTAATTCGCAGGCATATAATTTCTGTATCTCTTTACAGTTATGTGATTTCATTTATTGCTCTTTCGTACATATTATTCTGCGTATTCCACTTATACGTTAGTAATTTGATATAGCCTACTCGCAGACCAATCATATGCAACAAAATGTTAAATATCAACCAATCATGATACTCTACATCGATAAATTGTAGATCATACTACATTATCACTCAGCAATTATTTCGATCTGTTATAAAAACATGTGTGCAGTAAAAGTAAATGCTGGAGTCGAACAGCAATATGGCATTTAAGTCATCCAGCATTACAAGAGAGAAAATCCCGGAAAAAACATCAACCAGGCAACTTGTCCCAATCAAATTTGAATCCAGGCCCTCCTTTTCACGGTCAGAAGTGCTAACTGTAACTCCACAGCGGTGGATTTGTTCTCTTAGTATTATCCACTTAGTATTCCTCTTATTCTCATAGTATTCCCTTTGTCCTCTTCGTATTCCTCTTTCTTAGCATTCCTCTTATTATTTTAATGTTGTATTCTCTTTGTTATCCTTTTCTTCTAATTGTATTCCTCTTGTCCTCATTGTATTTCCCTTGCCCTCATTGTAGGCCTATTCCTTCCTCTTGTCCTCATTGTATTCTCCTTCTTCTCTTTGTATCGCCCTTGTTCTCCTTGTCTATCCCTTATTCTCCTGGTATCCCCTTGTTATCCTTGTTTTCTTATCTCCTTCAATTTTCCTTGTTCTCCTGGTATTCCCCTCGTGTGATCGCAACTACACATAGTTATACGTAAAGATTAAAGACTGATGGTCTTACTAATAAAAACTCTATTAATCTTACTAATAAACCGTGTATAGTTTGTATACAAGACTTATGCAGAGTTGAGACAGAAAACTATACTAATAAACCATGCATAAGCAATGGATGTATAAACAGTCTGTAACTATACAATGGGTATTGCTTTGCAGTAGTTATATACACGAAACCTCTTGTTTAAGCGTTGTATATGGAGAAAAAATGGCCGCCCCTCTAACAGCTGTTCGTATCGACTGTCATTTTATGACGATTGTTACCTTGTAACCACAGAAGAACAAACCAAAGAGCACAGAATAATTAGAATAATATTGCTATAGCTTGTACTCTTTGACCAAAATATAGTGTGGTAATCGATTAGAATCAGTTGTACTATCGATACTTAACACGCCATACCAGAGCACTCTACCGGATGCAATAGAGAACCTCAAATATTCTATTACCTTTCGTAACGAAGTAATGACGAAACTATGACGTAGCTGTGTAACAGTTATACTGTTATACACGACGTATGTAGTGATTATTAGTAAGGAATTTACACACGACTTATAAACGAGCTACTCATTGTATAAGTATAAGACAGTTAAACGTCTGTATATAGAGTTTTTATTAGTAAGACCGTATATATAGACGTTGAACAGTCTTATACTTATACAATGAGTAGCTCGTTTATACGTCGTGTGTAAATTTCTTACTAATAATCACTACATACATTGTGTCGTGTATAACAGTATAATTGTTACACATGTACGTCATAGTTTCGTCATTACTTCATTACGAAATCTGAAGTTCTCTATTGCATTCGGTAGAGCGTTCTAGTGTGCCATGTTAATTATCGATAGTACAACTGTCTCTGGTCGATTATTTTGATCAAAGAGTACAAGCTACAGCAATATTATTCTAATTATTCTGTGCTCTTTGGTTTGTTCTTCTGTGGTTACAAGGCAACCATCATCATAAAATGACAGTCGATACGACCAGCTGTTAGAGGAGAGGCCATTTTTTTCTCTATATACGACGCTTAAAAAAGGGATTTCGTGTATATAACTACTGCAAAGGAATTCTCATTGTATAGTTACAGGTTGTTTATACATCCATCGCTTATGCATGGTTTATTAGTAACGTTTCCTATCTCAATTCTGCACAAGTCTCGTATAAAAACTATACACGGTTTGTTAGTAAGACCGATGGAGAATGGTAAAGCTATACACTTCTCGAGTTTTCATATTCTTAAACATCGTTATTCGTTCAGTTATGAGTAGTGGAAGTTTCGATTGGATTGGAGATAAATCTCCACTCTTTCTCCGAAAGCTGAAACCAGATTCGCTGTAGCAGCAGCCGGAAGCGCTACCACCTGTGTAGCAACATAGGACAAAAATTCTTAAGACCATTCGAAGCGGAAATGAAATAAAATAGTTTTTTTTGACGTCACAGCCTGAGCACTATATCACTACACTCAGTTCTGGTCTGTTAAGAACAAAGTAATGAATTCACTTGCATAAATAATAATACCATACGGTCAAATGCTTTTGACTTTTATGAATTTTATTTCCGATATATTTTAAATATATTCAGCAATTTTATATATTTCCTTTTATCTGTGACGTATCTAACATGTACAATATGGAAAACACTTGGTTGGGAAGAACTCTTAATCCTAAACATCTTCATCATATATCATGTCGTTATGCTATATGCAAATATATTTGTGACTGCTCTAACCGCGAGGGAAATTCTATTTGTATATATATTAAATAGCTTATTTATTCCAATGAATGTTATTTATTAGTAGGGATTCATACTTCCTTGCTGGAATGTGTGTAAAAAATTGAAAACCTTATTTATAGCACGTTTAACCACAGCTGAGTGCTTTGTGCAGGATGTTGCTATCTGTTACTATGGCTACTGTCTTACACGGCCTTCTAGCACACTGTTAACTACGCGCAGTCTCTATCTTCTTCTTATCCTTGTCTTCACTCCTATTCGTCTTCAAGAATTAAAATAGTTTAGTTAGTGCCGACTATTTTCATTTACTTTACATTCTCACTGGTGTATTTGGCATCCATTGTGCAAATAAGTTAGGCATTTATCATCCATTTATTATTATTGTTGAAGATTTACATTGAATTTCGGAATCTCAATCCCACACACTAGATATCTTCGACAAAACATCTCTGAGTGTTATCAGAAGTGTTGTAATATAACGCATACAAATATCCTTTAATTTATTATATTTATATTAAATTTCGAATATCAATACCCACACACTAGATATATTCGGTGAAATATCCTGTGAGTGTTAACAGAAGTGTTGCAATATAATGCATACAAATATCCTTTAATTTATTATATTTATATTAAATTTTCGAATATCAATACCCACGCACTAGATTTATTCGGTGAAATATCCTGTGAGTGTTAACAGAAGTGTTGCAATATAATGCATACAAATATCCTCTAATTTATTATGTTTATATTAAATTTTCGAATATCAATACCCACACACTAGATATATTCGGTGAAATATCCTGTGAGTGTTAACAGAAGTGTTGCAATATAATGCATACAAATATCCTCTAATTTATTATGTTTATATTAAATTTTCGAATATCAATACCCACACACTAGATATATTCGGTGAAATATCCTGTGAGTGTTAACAGAAGTGTTGCAATATAATGCAAACAAATATCCTCTAATTTATTATATTTATATTAAATTTCCGAATATCAATACCCATACATTAGATATATTCGGTGAAATATCCTGTCAGTGTTAACAGAAGTGTTGCAATATAATGCATACAAATATCCTCTAATTTATTATATTTATATTAAATTTTCGAATATCAATACCCACACACTAGATATAATCGGTGAAATATCCTGTGAGTGTTAACAGAAGTGTTGCAATATAATGCATACAAAATATATCCTTTAATTTATTATATTTATATTAAATTTCCGACTATCAATACCCACACACTAGATATATTCGGTGAAATATCCTGTGAGTGTTAACAGAAGTGTTGCAATATAATGCATACAAATATCCTTTAATTTATTAGATTTATATTAAATTTCCGAATTTCAATACCCACACACCAGATATGCTCGGTGAAATATCCTGTGAGTGTTAACAGAAGTGTTGTAATATAACGCATATAAATATCCATTAATTTATTAGATTTATATTAAATTTCGAATCTCGATACCCATTAGTGTCGTGCATTTCAAGCTCTATGTTCGGTTCAAGTTTGTCGAGCGTGACAAGCACCGAAGTCTGCTTTGAAGAAGCGGATCTGTCTCGCTCACTCGGTCTTGCTCCTTGTATGATCTGTGCCCTTTAAGTTCGCTGGCCTCTCCTACACTCCTCTCCCAATCCTTCATGCTTTTAGCTGAGTAAAGATTTTAGAACAAAACCTGTGAAGTCTTATTTAGATGCAAGGACAGGTTATTTTTATTACAAAAATATGACTAAACTTTGATAGAAATATACGTATAACTTATATAAGTACATCACATTACGTTTTTAAATACATGACAGTTGTTACTATACCAATTACCGAAATAAAATAGCTATAATTACTTTCTTCACATAATATTCAAATAAATCACAGTTGCTCGGTAACAATGTTTGTGTGACTATACGGATGATGGAAATATTACAGGCACTATGTTCGATTCAAGTTAGTCGAGTATGACAAAGTTCGACATTCGTCGATGTTCGTTCTGCAGAAGAAGGCCTGTCGTGTTTGTTCCAGTTTGCTATAAAATATTCGCTGCCATCCACACGCACCCCTTTAAATTAGCTTTTCATGTAAAATAAAACGAAGTTTGTAATGTCTTGGTTGCCTCTCTCATGTTCGAGCATTGCAGGACACTATTTTAAACCGCTTAAGGATTGGAGCACATATCATCCTGCCTAAGGTTTTTCCGTGGTTTTCCTAAGGCGCTAAGACAAATGTCGGGATGAGCCCTAAAAGAAATGGGCCACGGACCTGCACTCATATCCCCATTAATCTCCCTAATTACTTTAAATTAATTAACTAATTACATCTCTCCCTCCTCTTCGTAATTGAGCCGTCATATAGCCAAATGGCTTGTCTCAAAATTGAGACGATTCAACAAGGCTCAGGACAACAATCACCTCCTACATAATAGCCAAATTGGCTAGTCTCTTATATGAGACAACTCATCCTGCCTAAGGTATTCCGTGGTTTTCCTCAGGTGTAAGAGAAATGTCGGGATGAGCCCCATAAGAAATGGGCCACGGACCTATATGCCCTTCCCCATATATATTCCACCCTTATTATAAACGATGTATGCCCTAGTTCAGATAATATAAGAAGTCTATTAAACATACGAGGTCACTCAATAAGTCGCAAATTGAAAGGACAGGGACCTCTCAAATTGCAGATTAGATTACACGGCGCTTCTTCCGACGGCCTTCACATGTTTTGTCAACGAACAACACATGACTGCGTCTTGCCATTCTAACGGCAAACACCAGCCAACTCCTCCTCGCCTCGTTCCGTGATCACTTGATCAATCTCAGCCCCCCTCGCGTATGTGGTACCTAAGAGGTTACGTCCAATTTCGGCTTCCCCTTCAAAATTTTCTAGAGCTCCTTTAGAGGAGCAGCGTAACCCGGAGTGAGACTAGTGGCCAACAGGCTTGGAGCTCACATATTTAGTTTTGTACAGCCCCCAACCCCTTGCAAGGACGCGTTTTGCGTACCTTTTAAAATTTTCCTCCCAATTCTCCTTCGATTTTTCGATTTCGGAGCACATATCTTGCAATTAGTTTTTTTTTTAACATGGAATAAGACGAAGTTTACAATTTTTTGGTTTTCTCTCTCATGTTTGAACTTTGCACATGCTAATCAGTATTTTGAACATATGCATTTTCTAAATATATTTTGTTTGATTTATTTATATGTACTGTATATTTACGTGAATGTTTAGTCGTATTAATAACAAGAAAAAATATCTACAGTATATTCATTACCAGGGAAAGGATTTATATGTAAATACATATTTACTTATAAAGCTAATATAATTTATATTTTGCATTATCTTTATGTTTCACAATGTGTAGGGTTGAAAAATCCTACTTTTATTTTCCATATTTTCCATATTTTAGAGTTTAGTACATATTTTCGTTAATTTCCATATATTTTCCATATTTCATATAAAACAGTCCATATTATATTAGGTTTAACAATAAAACAAAACAAAATTCCATTAACTTTTAAAAATACATTTCAACAATAGAGATTTAAACACATGTTCAGTAATCCCTTTAACATCAGAGTTATTTGAAAATTAGCAGTCCTATCAACAATGGGAAAGTAAGTTACAAAACTGTATTAATTTAATTTAAAATTTTTAACAGACTTCAGTTGTGCAGCTCAACAGTTAAATGCCAGTCAGAGTACACATAGGTTCAGTTTTGTAAATCATACTATAAAGACGGTAAATATGCCAAAAGTACGTCATTCAGTCAATTTAAAATCAAAACTAACAAGTTACATTTCAGAATTTAAAGAAGATGGTTTATCAACTGACAATAAAATATTATTTTGTAATTTGTGTCAGTGTGCAGTATCATCTACACAAAAGTTCCTGGTGCAACAACACATTACAACTAGTAAACATCAGGCCAACAAACAACTAAATTCCAAGCAGAGACAATTGTTTTTAACACAACCAACAACATCGAATGTAAGATCTGAGTTTAACATCGACCTGTGCCGTTCTCTCATCTCTGCTGATATTCCTCTCTACAAACTAAAGAATAAGGTCTTCAGGGAATTCCTTGAAAAATATACTCAACATACAATCCCGGATGAGTCAACACTTAGGAAGACGTATGCTCCATCCATCTACGATGAGACAATACAGAAGATAAGAGATGAAATTAAAGATAGTTCAATTTGGGTTTCCATTGATGAGACTCCCGACAAAGAAGGTAGACTTGTTGGTAATGTAGTTATCGGTTTGTTAAGTGAACAATATTCTGAACGAATTCTTTTACATTGTGATGTTCTAGAAAAGTGCAATAACAAAACTATAGTTAAACTGTTCAACGAAGCTATGGGTATCCTGTGGCCAAAGGGTATTATGTACGATAATGTGTTATTCTTTATTAGCGATGCTGCCCCTTATATGGTCAAAGCTGGACAAGCATTATCTGTTGTATATCCTAAATTGACTCATTTTACTTGTGTGGCGCATGCATTTCATCGTGTGGCAGAAGTGGTCAGAGACAATTTCCTAAAGTAGATTTGTTGATTTCATCAGTGAAAAAGTATTTCTCAAAGCTCCCAGTAGAGTTAACGTGTTGAAAGAAATGTACCCTGAAATTCCATTGCCACCAAAGCCAATTTTAACTAGATGGGGTACATGGCTAGAAGCAGTTGAATATTATGCCGAACATATAGACTCTATTAACAATGTTCTCCTTGCATTGGACTCTGAAGATGCAGTCTCAATTGATACTGCGAAAACAGTTACCTGTGACATAAGTGTGAAGAATGACTTAGCTCACATTCAGCATACATTTTCATGCATTATAAAAACGCTCAAAAGTCTCCAAAATAGGCACCTTTCACTATCTGAAAGTTTTGAAATTATAAATAGTACTGTGGAACAACTGAATCGTGGTAGAGGTAAAGTTGCAGATGCAGTAAGAGCTAAGGTGGACACTGTACTTTCAAAAACCCTGGATATGAAGAACTACAAAAGGTTGTTGCTGTGATGAGTGGTGAATCAACAGTGAAGATTAACTTGGACTTATCCCCAGCAGACATTGTGAAATTGAATTATGTACCAGTTACTTCTTGTGACGTCGAACGCTCTTTTAGTCAGTATAAATCTATCCTCAGAGACAATAGAAGAAGATTCACTTTTCAGCACTTGAAAGAAATGTTTGTAACCTATTGTTATGGTAACAGACAATAAAAATTGTGTTTTGTTGAAACTACATTGGAAGATAAGGTACGTCCATTATATTTTTTGTTTAGTTTGATTAAAATGTACCAATATTTAACGTACATAGTCATTTTTTTTATAATTTTAAGTCCATATTTAATTCCATATTTTGGTAAAAATCCATATTTAATTCCATATTTTGGTAAAAATAACTACATATATATTTACATATTTCATATATTTTTAGTCCATATAAATCCGTTCCCTGTTCATTACTATGCCTAACTTCGCAAGATTTGTGCCTGATATCCTTATGCAGCTAAAGTAAAGGTGCAGGGAGAGGAGGAACTAAGAAGAAAGGCATCGAACATAATATGTAAGAAAGGGGAAAGATTGAACAAACGCAAAGGGAGCTTCAGTTCTACAAAAGACTCTGTAAACATGAACCGAACATAAGGCCTCTTACCGGTTTTCAATGGACTCGGTTATTTTAGTTTACATGCTTCACTTCCACGTATTGCTGGATGCCTATGGAGTAGGGCGAAGTTTGTAGTATCTTGATATCCCCTCTCATGTTTGAACATTGCACGACACTAATACCCACACACTAGATAGCTTCGGTGAACCATCCCGTGAGTGTTATCAGAAGCGTGGTAATATAACACATACAAATCGAGTACCGACATTTAGTTACAGCAATTTGGTCACGCGACACTTCGTCATACTTTAAAATTTCGTCCCACGTCACCTCGAAACACTTTAAAATTTTGTCCCACGTCACTTCGTTACACTTTAAAATTTCGTCCCGCGATACTTCGTCACAATTTGTAGACTTTTATCATATAAAACACAACATAAACATGGACAATGTCATGCTGCTACGGTAATCATAAAACAGTGCACAAAATAGCAATTAATAGTGAAACCAACGTAACATGCCTCACAGTTCAAAATTTCGAATTCGAAAATTGTTTTAAGGGGTTAGGTACAGATTACATCAGTAAAATTTTGGAAATATTCAACATTTTTTCCTCCATTACTGTATATTGCACAATAATGAAAATTAGTATGTGTAAAACACTGTCCTTCTGCTATATGAAGAAAATATTTTTACGATTTAAAAAAATTATTAACATTATTTTTTTCAAAATTTATTTCACTGTGCAGTGATGAAGCGTTTCCCACATAACTCAAAAACTATCCAACATTCTCTGATGAAATTTTTTGTGTGTATTTATGCATGTCATATCTACAGTATGATGCAAGATCACTTCTCTACCTTTGATAGATTGTCTAATAAAAATAAATTCCTTTCAAAATGGTCAAATATCAGTATTTTCTTCTAACACAAAATAAAAAAAATATCATTTATTAAGGAATGTAGTTGAAAGAGCATGATATTGTAAACATGAGTTTCAGCAATAAAATAAAAGAGAGAGAACATGAAAAAGTTAACAGATTTATAAGTTATGAGGGAAACGTTTCATCACTGCACAGTAAACTGCCACCATTTTGAATTTTGAAAAACAAATATAAATAATTTTTTAAAAGCGTAAAAATATGTTTTATATAGGAGAAGGACTGTGTTTTATACATACCAATTTTCATTACTGAACAAGATACAGTAATGGAGAGAAAAAAATGTTGAATATTTTCAAAAAACTTTACTGCTGTAAGCTGTACCTAACACCTTAATATGGACCGTCCTCGTCTCACAACGTCAAGAAAGAGAAAACCAAAATTAATTTGGAAGGAATATCAGTTCTGTAAACACAAGTTATGCTAAAAGAACTACCGGTATATATAAAGATGTAAAGATTGTTCCGGAATGTTGCATTTGGCTTCAGGGACGCACGAAATACTGAAAGAAACAGAAAATTCGCATCCTCCAGACTGAGGTAAATGCTGGACAACCCAGGTGATACATCTGTCAAGGAGGAGGCACAAACATCCAACGAAACTACAGTCTATATTATCAATCGACATGTACTTTGAAAACCTAAATCTTGTTTCATCCTGTAACGAAATGCCTCTTGTGTATAATTGAGTATGTACGTGACCAAAGGTACTTATGACCTAATTATGTGTATGACCAAAGGCTTTTGTGACGAAATGTCGCGTGACAAAATTACTGTGGTAAAAAGTCGTAACTTCCATACAAAGATCCTTTAATTTATTAGAGTTATTTCCCATGCTTTAGAACTGTTATGTATCTTTCGCACTTCGTTTTGTATCAAATTATAGATTTCATTTCAAGACATTCTGTGGTCTCCAGACAATTAATCAGAAATAACGAAAAATTGTCATCTTATTATTAAACCATAGACTTAGAAAGAAAGATATTGGGGCCAAATCTATTTTACAGTGCGCAAACTGGAGCCATGCTTTAATCTAAGAATAATCATCGTCCTTGCAGGTATTAGGCCTAGTGGCCTGTTACGGTCTCCGCCCATCTTTTCAGGGGGCGTCCCAAAGATCGTCTTCCATGTGGTATATAGCGGAGAATTTGTCTAAGAATAATATAGTTGTAATATAACTAGTTGTGCAATTAAAACGTAAAATCTGTAGTGATTACAATTTCATAATTTTTCATATTTTGTGATAATGAATTATTATTGTTATAAATAATATACTGACCAGCGGAATAATCTAAGACTTAGTGAACATGACTAGTAGCCTACTCCGGGACTACACTCAGGTGCGGGTTCGAATAGGCTATTACTTGGACTGATAAACTGATTTTGTTTTTCCCGAGGTGACTCTTATAGTAAGGAGATAGTGTAATACCAATTCCTCCGATTAATTTCGTCAAAATGCCATCTTTATTATTATTATCATTATTAGGGCTAGGATTTTGATGAAATTGCATCTTTTTTCTATTAAGCCAGAAACATAGCTGCTTTAGTATTTAGGTGATAAACTGAGTGTTTTAAGACATATTTGTTAGGGCATTTTTTGCATTGTTTGCCTGTTTCAGCTCATAAGAGCATTTTTTGTTTTATTCGGTCATTTTTGAGGCATTTTCATTTAATTTTGGTCATAAATACCCATTATTAATGTAAAATGTTTATTTCCTTTGATATTTTCTCTACACATTTTGTCCATTAATACCCATTATTTTGTAATAATATTTTAATCGTTTTTCTACACAAATATTGCCATTTTAACGTAGTTCACCCCATGTAATGGATCAGTCCAACCTCTCCTTCAATATAGACTCCTCTATACCTGCTAGTTCGGGATAAAGGTGGCCTTGTGGTGGACTACATGGAAACTACATCAGTTAAAATAATTAATTAATGTGTACTACTTAGAAAAAATTGTGTAAAATTAAATAAACTTAAATGTTAGTACTAGAATTTAATTTAATTTAATTACTAATCTAAATATTAGGTAGTATAAAACCTTTTTTTCCTACTAAGAAATTATGTAAGATCAATTTTTAGGGCATTTTTAAGGGCATTTTTGAAAGATTTTTAGGTTATAAATGCATTGTTTTAGGACATTTTTTCATGATTTATAAGTCATAAGAATACTAGCCCTAATCATTATTATTATTATTATTATTATTATTATCATCATCATTATCATCATCATCATCATCTTTATCGCTATTACGAACGCTACTTGCAGAAAAGAATGAAAATTTAACTGCAAACCTCGAGAAAGCAAAGAAATATTCTTAACCATGTGTGGAACACTGCACAAGAAATCAATACGGTGTTTTCTAAAACCTCTAAGTAGAACGACAGTGAGTGAAACTATAGAAGCAAGAAGCTGGTAACTGCGAGTTATGCCTGTGGAAATTGTGGACCGAAGTTATTCGAGATCAGGGAAAGAAAATAAAATGACAATAGAGCAACGACCGTCAAGCGATACGATGCTGAGACTCGAATTTCAGCCACATGATACGTCGTTAAACTCATCTGATTATCATTTTTATGCCGGCAGAGATATCAGAACTACCCACATCTTGATTACAGGCCATTTCAGTTTTTATGCTGGAGACTATAACCAAGAAAAGTGCAATTCCAAATCAAGGTAATCAAATATTTTATAACAATGAGTAAGATTTTTAAGAAAAGGAAGTTGCTGTAATAAACAAGAGTCATAGAGAAAGAAGATACGTTTCGATTTTGAAGCCAGATTAATTAAAATTCACCTTGAGAAAGAATAAAAGTCAGTGAAGGTTACATGTACAACTCCAGTCAAAATTGTTTTAATCAATGTAACTACCAAGTACGTTCAACAGAAATTTCCAGAAGCGGAAGTTTATTAGCAATATTGGCTTTCTCCATCATTTATCATCATACATACTGTCAATACTTTCAGCATCATCCTGCACAAATAATTATAATTAATCTTATTTCTTTCTTCCTTATCATAATTTTCGTTATCATCACTTTTCACTTGTCTCATTGTCATCCTAATCTTCCTCACATCGCCATTATCCTCATTCTCTCCCTCATTTATTAATCTTCTCTTCAACACAGTCATTCCCTTCATCACCTTCATCATCACAACGTAATTTCCCTTTTCATCGTAGTCATCCTCATCGTCATAGTGGTCTTTCTCCTTAACACAGCTATCCTCATTATACTCCATCTCCTTATTTTAGTAATCCTTACTCCTCTTTTTCTCATTCTCACCTTTATTTTCCTTTAACCTTATTAGCATTTCACTCCAATCATACTGATTTAAACTATCACTGACTACATTGTTACTTCTTTCTTTAGACATCATCCTGATAGTGCTATATTTTTTAAAATTGTCTCATAATAATCTCTTTCTATTATCTAATATTATTTGAAATATATTAGCATTCTATGTATTTTAGCTTAATTCTGCTACTCAATTTATCTCAGTGTTTAATTAATAGTTCATAGTATTTTGTTGTTTAATTCGTAAATAATTCTTGTGTACATGTAACTCTCATCTAAATCAAATTGTTGAATTCTTTGTCAGTTCATGCATATGTATATACACTTTTGCTGGTTGAGTGGAAGAGAAGGCCCTTACGGCCTAAATAAAATCATTAAAATAAATTATTATTATTATTATTATTATTATTATTATTATTATTATTATTATTATTATTATTATTATTTTCAATACTCTTCTCATCATATTCATCCTCACTGTTTTTCTCCTTGTTATAGTCGTTTGCATAATTTTATTCTCCTAATGATATCATGATAACAATGGATGGACACCAGAAGTAGATGAAAACTATCTTTCAGTCTCTTTTACAGACTACCAATACAATTATATCGTGATAACAATGGATGGATATCAGTAATAGACGAAAGCTATCTTTCCGTCTCTTTTACAGACTAATAAAACAGTGATGCCATGGCAACAATGTATGGACACTAGAAGTAGAAGAAAGCTATCTTTCAGTCTCTTTTATAGACTAGTAATCATGGTAACAATGGATGGACACCTGAAGTGGACGAAAGCCATCTTTCAGGTTCTTTTACAGACTAGTAATACAATGATATGTTGGTAATAATGGATGAATACCAGAAACAGACGATAGCTATTTTTCAGTGTATTTTATAAATTAGTAATACAATGATATCATGGTAACAGCGGATGAACATCAGTAGTAGACGAAAGCTATCTTTTAGTCTCTTTACAGACTAGTAATACAATGATATCAAGGTAACAATAGATGGATACCAGCAGTAGACGAAAGCTATCTTTAAGTCTCTTTTACAGGACAGTAATACAATGATAATATCATGGATGGACATCAGAAATAGACTAAAGCTATCTTTCAGTCTCTTTTACAGACTGCAATACAATGATATCTGGTAACAACGGATGGACACCAGATATAATGAAGCAATCTTTCAGTTCCTTTGACTGCCGGAGACATTACAGAATGTGCCAGGGACTGAACCCAGGCTCACATTTAACATTGTAGTGGCCTCCGCGTTTCATAATTTATGTTCCTTTGTGCTATATTCTTCCCACCGGCTTCTCTATCAGCAAAGATGTCCTGTAATGTGTAAATCTATTCACTTCAGTTGAAGTTACATCTGGACAGGAGGATTGACAGAAGAAGTCAATGGAGCCTGTTTAGACATGACGCATTGGAAATTACGCCCATGCTTCTTCCATTTTAGTATTCGCACGGATTAGTGAATAAGATACAAGAATCCGATAAACCAAATATAAATAATGCTTCATGTTACAGACATACAAAAGTTCGACCTCAGCATTGACACAATATGCCTTTCACAATATCAGAGTCAGATAGCCTTCAAAATAATGTGAATCAACTATCTCATTACTGTATAAAGGAAACAGACAAAGAAATTTCATCTGATGGACACGAATTTTATTATAGCTGCAGTGCCATTTAAAGACTTACAATGTTTTCTTTCGGAAGAGATTTCATGATTTCATTTCATTATTTTTGCTTCGTGATTTCGCCCTGCATTACGCTTGTAAGAAGGAGTTGCTTTGCGTGTTGAACTTAACCTCTGTTAGTAAGCTAACCCACGGTTTTAACGTGACTGTACTGTATATAAAAGGGCATCTCTATTCTGACCTTACGACCTTCCATCTCAGGTCTCTCTCGCGCTTTCTTTCTCCGTCTCATTCTTCTGCATGCAGCATCATAATCTTTTGGATCGCACCTATCTCTCTTCCTTCATAATTCTTTTCATCCGTCTCTCTTCAAGGACGCGGGCCAAGAAGACAGCTTCCCAACATCTCACACCGGGTATTTCAAAAGTCACACATTCTGTTTACATGACCCTGGCATCGATGCTTAATCGATTAGCTATCATATAATTTTGTGGAACCGTGTCTTAGAACCTACAAGCGTGCAGGCATGCATACATGACCTCAAGTCGTCTCTGGTACAACGGTCTCTGATCAGACTTCTTCCAAGAAATCTGGCATTTGTGTCTGTACGTTTTACTGGAGAGAACATCTTATAGCACCACGTAGGACCTAGAAATATTTCACCAAGGTCTGAAAGTTTAATTTCAAATGGAACGATTTACCGTGAGATTACGTGAACCATACCCCAACTGTATCAAAGTAAAACCAACTTCAGTTTGGTGACAGTCCTAACCGAATCATTTTTCTTTTAGTTATTTAAGGACTGTGTCAACTACCAGTGGCAAAGTGAAGATGAAATTACTGGGTAGGCTGAAAAAATCTGCTTACCTTGTATATTTTTATACAGCAGATGTTTCTCGGCTTTTCTATCAAAATTGTTTGTGACACAGACCTCGGCAACAACCCCTTTGATTTGATTAATTGGTTGGGTTTTTTCCTAGGTTTTCCCCAACCAAAATGCAAATGCCGGGTAATCTTTTGGCGAATCCTCGGACATCACCTCATCTCACTACATCTCGCCAAAATATTGTAAAAAATTGCAAAAATTGTAAAAATTGTAGAAAATTACTAAATTGTAAAACTGTAAAAATTTGTAAAAATTATGATTGTAATATTGTAAAATTTTGACTTGTTCCACATTTTAAAGCTTCATTGCTCATGTAAGATCTATGGAATAAAATAAATGAATGTATGAATGAATGAATGAATGAATGAATGAGACCCCACAAGAAGATGATGACCACTCATTTTCACCCCTAAACGGAATACAGGTGAAACAATATAACTTATTTGTCTCAGTGCACCCTGTTAGCCAAGGATATTTCTTATAGCCTATCATGAAAATTAAAAATTTATATTTTGTCTTTCTTCATCCGCTATTTTAACATGTAAATGTGGTGTCGATCTCCTATGTTTGTAAGTACATTTTGTTTCATACGTCCAACTTGAAAACGGTTTCTATTTCAATTCTAGTCGCCCTCGTAGAGTAGTTGGTATAGCGCTGGCCTTCTATGCTCGAGGTTGCGGGTTCGATTACGGCCGAGGTCGATGGCATTTAAGTGTGTTTAAATGCGACAGGCTCATGTCAGTGTATTTACTGGCATATAAAAGAACTACGGGACACAATTCTGGCACACCGGCGACGCTGATATAATCTCTGCAGTTGCGAGCTTCGTTAAATAAACCATAATTTATTTTTTTTTTTACTTATACAAATAATGACCTCAATTCTGTCTCGGTATGAGCCATTTTACACAAAATTAATATGTAAAACACGCATGCACTTTTGATTAAACTAAACTCAACAACGCAGCGTATTCAGAGAACACCAATATAGCGCGACGTATTATTGTGATGGAAAGCTAGCCTCGTTTCGTACGGAGATGTCATGCCTTTAGAGGCTTCTGCCACAAGTCTAACAATGAACTCTGCATACTGGAATGACTGCCAACAGTGAACTTAATATATGGAAGGCTGAAGGATCGGAGTAAAACCAAGTGTTATGATACATGTTATTACAAACTTTTAGGACTACTGTTAGTAGGTATAATAACTCAATTTGGGGGGGGGGGGTAGACTAAACCTTGAAAACCTTTTAAGAGTTTCGCCACTGTCAACTGCTACGTTATTTAGCGTCGATGGAATTGGTGATAGAGAGATGGTATTTGGTGAGAAGATACCGAGGATTCACCGTAGATCACCTGACATTCGCCTTACTGTTGGAGAAAACCTCTGAAAAAATTTAACCAGGTAATCAGCCTAAACGGGTATCGAACCCACTTCCGAGATCAACTCCAGGTCATTAGGCAAACTCGCTACCGTCTGAACTATACTGCGTTGCATAATGTATGGCAAGCAAAAGAAACATTGCCGGCGGAGTAAGTGAGAAAGATAATTGCAGCTCAACCAATGGCAGAGGTTACATCATATCTTAAAGTGTTCTATATACCTCCGCCCAACTTCAAGGTAAATCTGGAATGTGACCTCTCCCATTGGTTGAGTAGCAAATATCTTTCTCACTTCCTTAGCCGGCAATGTTTACTTTGCCTGTCAGACATTAGTCTACGGACTATAGCATGCCGTTGGCTAATTGCATCATTTGCTGACGGCAGCTATGGTAGTATGTATCATACTCATCTATCATTCTATAGTTCGTAACAGTCACTGAAATACTGTAGTCCTACATACACACGTAAATATGTACAGTACATATTGTCTCTTATACCAATCATAGGGATAATAATAATAATAACAATCCTGAATAAGATTAATCCAATCTCTACAATCATATCCCACCTCCCTAAAATACGTTTTAATATTATCCTTCCATCTACGTCACAGCCTCCCCAAAGGTATTTTTCCCTCTTGCCTCCCAATTAACAGTCTATATGCATTTCTGGATTCGCCCTTACGTTCTACATGTCTTACCCATCTCAAACGTCTGGATTTAATGTTCCTAATTATATCAGGTGAAGAATATAATGCGTGCAGTTCTGCGTTATGTAACATTCTCCATTCTCCTGTAACTTCATCCCTCTTAACCCCAATATTTTCCTAAACACCTTATTCTCAAACATTCTTAACCTCTGTTCCTCTCTCAAACTGAGAGTACAAGTTTAACAACTACACAGAACAACCGATAATATAACTGCTTTATAAATTCTAACTTTCAAGTGGCGAGCTTATGTAAGGGCGGCAATGAACCTCCAGGCTCTCTAAAAGCCATAAGTAAAGTAAAGTGTATAAACAATAATAATAATAATAATAATAATAATAATAATAATAATAATAATAATAATAATAATTTTTTTGCTCGAAAAGTATGCAAGGAAAGTGTAAATATACAAACATTTTAGAACTTCCCTGAACTTCTCGTGCTCCGGGGAGGATACACACACGCACATGCGCACACGCCACTGTTAAAAGTATCATCACCTATAATAATGCAAGAGGGATTGACGAACAATAGTTTATCCACGAAATTAAGCAATAGACCTGAGACTTCGATTACACACACGTCACGGATCTTCTGATGTATCCGTTCTGTCTTTAACTTTCTCGTTGTATTATTCCTTAATTAATTAATACAGCATTTTGAACTCAATCTGCCAATCTCGTTCATGAACCATTTAGTCACGTAGTCAATAAACGTATCCAGTCGCTCGCTCCTTCTTTCAGAGGTTTACAGTTATTGACAGGAAACCATTCTGCAGGAGTTTAATATGCAGCAATTAGTTTACTCTCATTCCGTCACGAAATACTTGCATAACGATTGTCTGTGACTCGTCTGTCGATCTCTTCATTCTTACCGGGACTGTAATTTAATGGAATCTGAGAAAATAGGACCATTTAGGAATGATACAATGAAAAAAAATCCGACACTTTAAAGTCATGCGTTTCATCTCCAGTCGATACTGTGATACATCGAGGTAGGCTTCCTTAAAAATCTTCATTTCTCCTCTTCTTCTTACAATTTTTATTCTATTATCTTGTTACTTGTTACTATTTATGCACAGTAGGCTTCCTGTTTGAGAAGGGCAGTTAAGTTATTTATTATTTACGCAATGACTATACTTACTATGACGCAACATTTTGTGATAAATTTTTCCGCCTTCCTTCACTCTCTTGTTATTTTCTCTGATCCTTTTCTTGTTTCTCTTCATGTTTTTTTTTCAGTTCTATTAGTCAAGTTCCTTTGCTTCATTCTCATATTTTTTTATCTTTATTTTCCGTTATTTATGTTTTGTTTCCTATCGTTTCCTTATTAGTTTACGTTTACTTCATCCTTTTTCTATTTGTTTTCTTTATATATTTAATCTACGCTTTGTTTTCCTCTTTCACCTCTTTATTTCATTGCCTATGTATTTTTTCTTCTTGCTTCTTTCATTTTGTTGCTTTCTTCTTCTTTACTTTTGAAAGTTTCATTTCTCTTTCTCATTGTTTATTTACATATTCACAAAAATATTTATCTATACTTTTTTTGTCTCTTTCGCTTCTCTGTTTCGTTTCTTATTTCTTAGTTTTGTTCATTTCTTTTTTGTGCTTTCTTCTTGTTTGCTTTGTATGTTTAATTTATTTAGGCAATATTTTTGTTTGCCTCTTTCTTTGCACTGTTTCATTGCTTTTTTTTTTTGTTTATTTATTTTTTGTGTGTTTGCTAATGTTTGTGTTTGTTAATTCACTTATTACTAACATATCGATGGCTCAGAACCAGACTTTTCCAAGTCCATTTTACTATTTTTTTTTTTCAGGAGAGCTATTTTAAGCTCCTGACATTCAAAGCTTCATGAAACAATTTGGAATAGCTTCATAGCAACCTTATGGAGAGGAATATTTACAATTTTCTTCCATTCTTATATGCAAACAAGAACTGGAATGCAATGAAACACAGATTTCTTTCTTATAAAAAGCTGGACTCAGAACAGTCTCAGCCATCGATATGGTGTACATTTAAGATCAGTAAGGAGAAATTGACTGTTTGTTGTTAAGTTAATAGCGGGATTAATGGAGTTACTAGTTAAACAGATTATCAGGATTTCATATTAATTGTGGGAAAATGTAACAGAAAGTTATGATGGAACCTGTATTCAGAAATTTGGTGTTACACCATAACTGGTTTATATATTTATTTTATTGGGTTATTTTACGACGCTGTATCAACATCTAGGTTATTTAGCGTCTGAATGAAATGAAGGTGATAATGCCGGTGAAATGAATCCGGGGTCCAGGACCGAAAGTTACCCAGCATAACTGGTTTAAATGTTGATGACAATGAAAATAAATAAATAAAATTATCAATTCCCTTATTTGTTTATTTACTTGCAAATTTAGATGCTTATCTTTGTTTGTCTCTTTCATTTCTCTAATTCCACTGTGGAATACAAAAAAGTCTGATCCTGATGAAAACTTTCCAATGTAAGAATGCGATATGTTTCGTAATCTGGTTTTCTTTTAACAACCAATGTAGGATTTAGGCTATCAGAAAATAATCTAATATTCACCCGACTAGGACAATCGCATGATTTGATTTCGCTAATATGATATTTAAAAATGACGAACCTACCTTTGATTGTAAGGTGGGTGCTCCTGTTATGGTCATGTTCCTGATATGGCCACCCCCCTATTGTGAGTTAGTTAACCAAAAAATCCGCTAAATTGCAGCAGCATTCAGTGAAAGGGCATCCTGGTATGTCACTTGCTCGTTTTCCATCCGGTCAGGTTGAGCAATATGGCGTCAGTTGCCTATTTTGCGGTTTTCATGTGACCTCTTCTTATTTTTCTCTGGTAAGTCTCCTTTGTTTTATGCATGTTTTTCAAAGACTTGTTTCATGAAAACCATAGTACTCCATTCAGTTTTTAATGTTCTTGTTGATGGGTGTTGTTGATGGCGTATCTTTTACGAGTTGTTCATAATCAAACGATTTTTTGTGAAAGCTTACCTGCTCCTGATATGGCCATATCAAATGCACCATGGCCATATCAAGTTCATTTCACTTTTATTTTTTCACCTGACAAATTTACATGCCTTATAGCTGGGATTATGCAAAAATTTTGTATTTTAAGAAAAACAACTTAATTTTTTTTTATGGAAAAACCTGTTTTGACTACACTTTTGAATTATAAAAAAGATTATTAAGTGCCATATTTATTCATTTTACACCAAAATTATTTAATTTTAGCATAACTGCGCTATCAAACTGAAAACAATCACGATTTGTAGAACATGGAACGAGAGTGGCCATATCATGTGCACATGTTCCTGATATGGCCACTAGGTAATCTTTTGGAATTTGGGACTTTTTGGACAATTAAAGCTATTTTTATGGGGAACGGAAATTGTTTTAAGAAAGTCCATTAGACTGAGAACGAGTAAGAAAAAAGTGGTTTACATTTTTTTTTTCAAAATGACGGCTAGAAAAATTCTCAAACCTTAGCATGGCCTTATCAGGGACATCTACCTTATATACGTACATTATACAACTATAGAGAAAATTCGTATCTTCATTGAATTTCAGCCGTGACTTTAAACAGCATCAAGGAATGCATCTTAGTCACCGGCGGGGTAGCTCAGTCGGCTAAGGCGCTTGCCTGTCAATTCGGAGTTGTGCTCTGGCGTGGGTTCGAAAGTCAAGAAGTAATCCATAGCGAATTCTCGGCCTCATCTCGCCAAATACCATCTCATTATCATCAACTCCATCGACGCTAAATAACCTAGTAGCTGATACAGCGTCGTTAAATAACCAAGCAAAAAAAATGCTTCTTAACCTTTGCATATAGCTTACGTACTATGACCGGTTGAAAGTTTTTTTGCTCTTGGACAATTTTTGTCACCCCTGTAATGTGTAAAATTTGGAGATCTTTGTGTCACATACTTAACCAAGGTGATATCATTACCTGTTCGTGACATATAGATCATGTTCTATATGTCTTTTACTGTGGATTTCCAACTGAGAAACATACAACAGTCCCCAGATCGCCACAACAGTTAAAATACTTTACAAGGTGTCATCATATACGCTGTAATATATTTTACACGCCTTACCACTGATGTAATCTTGTATGTACATTCTGATGGTGGCTAAGAAATTACCTCGTCAGTAACAGTGCTATAAATACTCTCTCAGATATCATTCCTGCCTCTAGAATTATACAGTTTTTCTTCTTCATCTTATTTCTGTAGAAAAATTATCATCTATAATAAAACCCACGTCTTAAATTGTCGTTCAGACGTTTACAATTAGCAACCGGGAAGTTGTAAATATATCGCATAAGTAAGTGTGGACAACTAAATTATAAATGAATGACTATAAAACAAACCATATTTGAAGAGGCTTTTGTGCTTCTGATCTGCTTAGAGATCATTGTAGTACTGCAAGTCTGCATAAGTCGGGATATTGCAAAGTCTAAGGTGTGGCTATTCTTAAGCTGTAACATGTTGGATAATAAACAAATAAATAAAATAAGTAATAAATAAATTCTATTAAGGTTTTTACACGACCTAGTGGAATTACTCAAAATACATATTTCAGATTTCCACCTACATTTGACGGACACCTGGTGGGTTTTTCTTGACGTGGAATCAGTTCTACAACAGGCCTCCACAATCATAACAGGAGAACATCCATATCCTAGGCGGGATTAAAATCTACGATTGTGGCATTTACTCTGTGTTGAAGTTACACACTTTATTCATGTTATTTTAATAAATAAATAAATAAATAAATAAATAAATAAATAAATAAATAAATAAATAAATAAATAAATAAATAACAATGACTAGGTATAGTTCTGACTGCTTCCCTTCATTCTGTTTCAAATATTATTCTCTCATTAATTCCTTCTTCTTCTTCTTCTTCTTCTTCTTCTTCTTCTTCTTCTTCTTCTTCTTCTTTTAAATTTTCTGCCTTTCTATCTCATCTATCTGTTTAATATGTGTACTCTAACTTAATCTAATCTATCTACTTGTCTACCTCTATGTATGTATATATTTTTTAATTTTTATTTTAGTGGGTTATTTTACGACGCTTTATCAACATCTTAGGTTATTTAGCATATGAATGAGATGAAGGTGATAATGCCTGTGAAATGAGTCCGGGATCCAGCACCGAAAGTTACCCAACATTTGCTTATATTGGGTTGAGGGAAAACTCCGGAGAAAGCATCAATCGGGTAACTTGCCCCGAACGGGAATCGAACCCGGGCCACCTGGTTTCGCGGCCAGACGCACTAACCGTTACTCCACAGGTGTGGACTGTATGTATGTATTCATTCATTCATAGTATTGTGCCCAAGGGCAGGTCTTTCACTGCAAACCCAGCATTCTCCAGTCTTTCCTATTTTATGCCTTCCTCTTTGTCTTCACATGTGATCCATATATGAGCCATTCAGAGCAGAAACGGTGTAAGTCAGAATTGGATAATGAGGTTTAAAGTAAAAATTCTGTAAAATACAGCGCAAAGTAGCAATTAATATGTTCTTCATGCTATCAACTAACTACCAACAGTAGTAACAGTAGTATTGTAACTATGCTGTTGTAAAATTGAAAATTAATATGTAATGTTTTTATTATTATTATTATTATTATTATTATTATTATTATTATTATTATTATTATTATTATTATTATTGCTATTATTATTATTATTATTATTATTATTATTATTATTATTATTGTCAGTTATCAATATCATTATTGCTATCTCTGTTTTCTTTCTTTTCGTTTTATCAGCTCGATGAGAGCACTATAATGTACTTTTGACTCTGTTGACCCTTTATAGGGCTTTAACTTAAATTGTATCATTTTCATCAGTGTTTGTATTTCTTTTTGTATTTATATGTGCTATCTGGTAGGATGGAATTGAAGGCCTTAAGGCCTTAATCCTGTCAGATTAAATAAATTATTATTATTATTATTATTATTATTATTATTATTAATATTAATTGCTACTTTACGCTGTATTTTACAGAATGTTTACTTTAGCCCTCATTACCCATTTTTGACTTACACCACTTCTGCTCTGAACGGCTCATATATTGTCTGTTTGTATGTGTATGTATATATGTATTTTTCATTTTCTGCTTGTTTTACTTATTTAATCCCAATATTATTCTTTTCTGCTTTTCCTCACATTTTATTTCTTTTAGTTTGTTTAGTTTATCATATGTTTAATCTTTTATCCATGACCATAACGAAAAACATGCCTTTACTAAATACTTTTGCGTTTGTAAAGTAGGCTTTTATTCAACATTACTTTATTTCACTAGTGAGATAAAGACTTTACCTCACAGTTTGAACTTTATCTCACAGTTCATTAGTATTTTCCTAGTACCCGGGTACACACGCATACTTTTCCATTGAACTATTACTCAAGAAGTTAATATATTAGTTACTAGATGTCACTACCTCTACTTCTTTATTACCATTTCTTAAATATACATACACTCAATCTCCTTCTCTTCTCTCTATCTGCTACGTCGTAATTTGTACATTACATACATATCTAATATGCATCTTTTTAAAATTTTGTAATAATTTACCTTTTGGGATGCGAGGAGACTTGAACCTGCGAAGTTGGGTTTATAGGATTTTAAAACAACACGCGTGAGCCAACTGAGCTAAACAGACACGATGATTAGTTAAGTTTTAATATGCCTCTTAAGTTTACAGAAGTAAAATGCGAAATTATTTTAATCACAATAGTCCCGTGAAAACTTCTAAATAATCCCTGAAACTTCAAAAAGACGAAACTACACGTTTAAAATGAAAATAGATATATATTAAAATTATATAATTAATTATAATTTGTTATTTATCCAACGTCTTAGATACCATTCCTTACTAATCATGGCCTCCTACATCATGACCTACCTAGTACACGTATTGATTCTAAAATCCATGCCTTATTTTTAACATATTTTCTTTTATAAAACATAATTTTTCGTTATGGTCATGGATAAAATTACGTATGGTATGTGATCTTTATTGCGCTCGTGTAATTTTCGGCTGACGCCTCGTGTGATCTTTGCAATAAAGATGCACTTACCTCACAAGTACCATAAATAACTATTATAGTAGGCCTATATTTATAATTTTTCATTTCTTCTGATTTTATTGTTTTTCTATTCTTTTCTTTGCTCTTACGCCAGACATTTTAGACTGTAGCACTGTCATTTCATTCTTTCATCGCCAGATACAGATAAGGCGTAAAATAATTGAGCAACGAGATAGCCAATATTGCCATAGCAACGTGCGTGTGGGCTCTCGCCGCATGCCAGAGCACATAAACTCGAAGGCACGGCATCGTTCAGCTGCTCCCGGGGGAGGGAAAGTTCCTTGCTTGTCACATACAAAGTGAACCACATTAGAAACATCGCAGGGACGCCAAGTAATGTCTGCGTGCGAAGACTGAGCACAAAAATTCAGTAATGGTCGCTATGGAAGTGTGTAGGAACGCTCATATTCCTCTTGATTTTCTTATTTAGTTAGACATCGAGTCTCTTACAAATGAAACGGAATTGCTCAAGAAAATACAACGTGGTTACCAATAATAATCTCAAATTTTAATATGAAACGTTTATGTGCTTAATATTCAAGATATTTGGTCACACTTTCTGTTAAAACATCATTAATTACAGTAGAATTTGGTGTTTAAAACAAAATACAGTAGTTTCAAATCCAACCAGTCGTGATAGAACATAAAGGTAAAACAAATGAATGTGACATCATAAAGAATTCATTATCATTCATAAAAAAATGGAGGGAATTAATAAATTCGGGGAATATAAAGACAGAAATAGTTAATATAACACAGTCTAATTCTAATAGTAATATGCGTTACAAGAGCGGTATGTTGAAATTTTCATGTTCGAGGAAAAGTTTGAAAAAGCGAAACGTAGTTGAGCTTTTTTAATTTCCGAGAATTGAAAGAAAACATACCGCTCGTGTATCGTACATTATTTTGTGCGAAGATCGTTTATTACATACCTGAAAGAGGAATTTCTAACTTTTTTTTAGTAGGTCATTTTACGACGCTTTATCAACAGCTTAGGTTATTTAGGTCTGAATGAGATGAAGGTGATAATGCCGGTGAAATGATTCCGGTGTCCAACACCGAAAGTTACCCAGCATTTGCTCATATTGGGTTGAGGGAAACCCCGGAAAAAACCTCAACCAGGTAACTTGCTCCGACCGGGAATCGAACCCGGGCCACCTGGTTTCGCGGCCAGACGTGCTAACCGTTACTCCACAGGTGTGGACGGAATTTCTAATTAGTTGCAATGAAATCCCCATCTTGGTTTCTGTTCAATGACGGCAAATTTGCAAAACAAAAATATCTATCTTCAACATTGTTGCTTTAAAATGTTTTCTGTGTTTACTATACTCCAGCAGGCCGTGATATACGTCTGTCTTCCCCCCCCCCCAGTCTATGATGAGTCTGGAATCTTGTTGATTTTTTCACGGCTTTCTTAATGTTACTTGCATCACGAATGCAGTAACTTTAGTGGAGTTGTAAAGTTTACTTAATTTTTGCAAATATTTAAAAGCAATAATTAACAGTGCAATTTAGGTGAAATTGCAGTGGTAAGTTTCCAATTTATAATTGTTACTATATTGAACGTCTCTAAAAATAATATGTTAAAAGCCTAAAGCAGTAAAATCAATATGTGACTTAAGCGGTAAGAAGAGGGAAATTGTTATGTGTGTTAGGTTGGGAATACTGAATGTGGAATTTTAGACTTTCCGCGGATTGGTTTTGTGCTGAAACCAAGCTAATACGCACGATCTCGCACAAAAGACTTTACTGTGGCTTTAATTTCTAAATGAATCCAAAACAAAATAGTTTCGAATGCAGCCAGTCAGGAAGAAACGCAAAAAGAAAACAAATTGAATGTGACATCATAATGAATTCATTATTATTCATACAAAGAAGGAGGCTTTTAATAACTTCGGTCAGTATAAAGACGGAAATAGCTAACTTAACAGTCTAATTCTAGAGCACTTTACTGTGGTTTTAATTTCCAAATGAACCCAATTCTCCATATTCTTCCTTACAGTTTCGAAGAACTCAATGGCGTCATATTGGTATATGAGTTGTTTCAAATATTATTTGCATTGTAGTCTCGAGACTAGGCCTCATGAAATCAGGAAGCAGTTACGAATTATTTAAAGAAAAGGCTCCATCTTGTTAAATTTAAATGCGGGGAGTATGAAGATAGAAATGACAAGAAATATATTTTAATATTTCTTGAAAACAATTAAATATTAAAAGAAATGTCAGGTAATTAACCGAAATTTCTATAATTGACTGAAACATTTATACTGTTCGTGTTTCATACAGGGCTTTCATTTAAAAATTTTCCAGTCTAAATAACTAATTATTTAAGATGAGTTCAATTTAAACAAAAAAATACGTTAATTTAGATATTGAGGCGGCAGTCTGAAACCAGGCTTAATTGCACTTTAGATTTCACCCCCACCTCCTGTCACCCCACTTTAAAATTTAAAGTGGCACCCCTATATTTTTATACTTAAATATGAAAGATTATTCAATTGTTTGTACATCTCATTCATTTGTTTTCGCATCTTTTATTTTCTATCGTCGCCTGGCAACCCGGATTGTTTTTTATTGTTGATTAGAGCTGAAGAGAACAAAGCTACAAAAACTTATCGAGCATTTCATGTAATAGTTGTGTATTAAATTATTTTAAAATGGTGTACTGTATATCCTTCAAGAGAGAACATAAATCATTCTTATTGATTAAATTGAGGAAATTACACAAAATAAACTGTGTTTTCATCGTACAGTCAACTGATAATAACAAAAATACAGGTTGCCAGGCAACGATAGAAAACAAAATATGCGAAAACAAATGAATGAGTTGTATAAACAATTGAATGCTCTTTCATATTTAAGTATAAAGATATAGAGGTGCCCCTTGAAATTTCAAAGTGGAGGTGGCTGGGGATGGGGGTGAAATCTAAAATACAATTTAGCCTGTTTTCAGACTTCCTCCTCAATATCTAAATTGACGTGTTTTTTTGTTTAATTTGAATTCAATTTAAATAATTAGTTATTTTGACTGGGAAGTTTTGAAATGAAAGCCCTGTGTTGTGAGCATTGTTGGGATTGTAAGGATATTTGGAATTTGAAATAAAATATTGTAGTCATCGGTTTCACAGCGTTCGACTCGTATCAAATCACAAGAAAAGAAAATTCTCTTAACCCTCAAATTGGCAAAACTTCGTTTCTCACACTAGTATATTAAACCGTGTCGGACTGTAAAGAAAACAACTATTGCAATGCCCCAAAGCCAACTCCTGGATCTCCTCTAAAAAGTGTCTTTCGTCCTCGGAATACATCAATGTCATCAAGATGTCTTGCAATGTCACCGCAGTGAGATCTGTCCCTTGCAGAACCTTCAGTACTACCCGTTGTCGCCATCCCGGCTGCAGCGAGACTGAATCACTTGGCCACGTACTGGGGTTCTGTAAGAAGGGACAGCTACTGCGTAACAACAGAACAACAGACACCATCGTGCCCGTACAGCAATTGCCAACCTGCTAAGAAACAGAGGATGGGAAGTACATGAGGAGATTCGTTGTGTGTCTGAAGATGATTCTCATAGAAGAGTCGATATAATTGCCATCAATAGAAGAACCCAGAAAGCGATGGTCTTAGACCCTACGATTTGCTTTGAACGAGACACGAATCAAGCACTGCAGATAAATGATGACAAGCGAGCTAAATATGTACCTTGTCTTCCATACCTCAGTGAAAAATATGGCATTTCGCTTTAAAACTGGGATGTTACAGGGTTACTATTAGGAGCGAGGATTGTTTACCAAAATTTACATACAGTATCCTTAAATCCTTTAAAATTCCCTTTTATGAGGTTCAGAAGATTGTGATGGAAATTCTGAAGGCCTCTCTTCAAATTCTACACTATCATCTATATGTTAACACGTAAATTTTTGTTTTAATTTACAAATGCGGGTTTCATTTCCCTTTATCTTTTATGTTTGTCAATTCCGGATCCCAGTGGTCAACCTCACTTGAGGACGGATGATTTGAAATCTTAGTAGTATATGTCGTACAATATTATAGTATTGTGAAATTTTAATTTTCCTACCAATTTCTTTTCTATTGTACTATTAAAATTATAGCATATAGCCTATTAACCTGTTGTATCCTATAGGATACTTTACGAATTTAAGGTTTAAATAAATTTGTTGACTTCCTCACAAACTTTCTCATTAGAAAGTGTTTCGAAAACTCGTGTTAATACTGCATAAGCTAGTGCAACATATTGGCTGAGTTGATTTAATCTAGTAAGTTTTAATATATGAGATTCAAATGTCGACATTTCTGCTACTGAATAAGACAGCCTTTGGCAAGCAAGCAGTCTTGACACCAGAACAACCTGTAGTAACAGAAGTCGGCTGTGCCGACCATACGGCTACTGAAATCCATTGAGTCTGGACCTGGTCCGGTCCGGCAACAACCACAACGTTATCTTCATACAGAGCCTTACACAACCAACTCTTAACACTCGGAATGCGCTTCTGAAAAGAAAGTCACAGATTCATAATAATAAACAAGCAAACAATGCCATGCGAATAAAATTTCTTGTTATACAGTGATTGATAAGCGTAACTAGTTTTACATACATTTTGTACACAAATTCATAACTTTTTTTCAAAATTCATAACTTTTTTTCAGAAAAGTGCAAGAAGACTAATGGTTTCGTTCCCAAACGTCTAGGTACTGGAAAAACACAGACATGATTTTTTTCTCAGACAACCGGCATGGCGAAATCAGAATAAACCAGCTTTAAGAGGTTAGTTACAGCTTACAGCAGTAAAATTTTGGAAATATTCAACATTTTTTTCCCTCCATTACTGTATCTTCTACAATAATGAAAATTAGTATGTGTAAAACACTGTCCTTCTGCTATATGAAAAAATACTTTTACAATTAAAAAAAGTTATTTACATTTTTTTTTTTCAAAATTCAGTTCACTGTGTAGTGATGAAGCATTTCCCACATAACTCAAAATCTATCCAACATTCTGTGATGGAATTTTTTGTGTGTATTTATGCATATCATATCTACAATATGATGCAAGATCACTTCTCCACCTTTGATAGATTGTCTGATAAAAATAAATTAATTTAAAAAATGGTCAAATATCAGTATTTTCTTCTAACATAAAATTAAAAAAAAAAGGAAATATTAAGGGATGTAGTTGAAAGAGCATGATACTGTAAACATGAGTTTCAGCAATAAAATAAAAGAGAGAGAACATGAAAAAGTTAAAAAGTTTATGAGTTATGAGGGAAACGCTTCATCACTGCACAGTGAACTGCCACCATTTTGAATTTAAAAATATATATATAAATAATTTTTTTAAATCGTAAAAATATATTTTTTTTTTCATTATTGTACAAGATACAGTAATGGAGGAAAAATGTTGAATATTTCCAGAAATTTTACTGCTTTAAGCTGTACCTAACCCCTTAAATTAATTTTAACTAATAACTTTTGGGCACATAAGATATGTATTGTTAGCCTATACTTGACACTTTTTTTCTGTAATAACAAAAAATTAGGAATAAAATTACATGGGTCGTACTGAAAGTCATGAGCAAGCCATTATTATAAATCTAATTTCTTATTTTTTTTTAGACAAGCCAGGTGTATCACCTTAAACTACAGACTTTTCTGTCACTTTTCAACATAGCCTCCATTTCTTTGCACACATTTTTCCCACCGTTCTGTAAGTTCGAAAATTTCCTTGCGGTAGAAGTCCGTTCCAGCTTCCTGAAGACATTGACGTAGCGTTGGTCTTGCAGCTGTTCCTTTAGAGAACCGAAAAGATGATAGTCAGAGGGTGCCAAGTCGGGACTGTAGGGAGGATACCGAAGAGTTTCCCACCCAACTGTCCTGATTTTCTCCATAGTGATACGAGCAATGTGAGGCCGCACGTTATCGTCTTGCAGGATTACTTTCTTTTCAGGTCGTTTCTCGCGCAATGCACGACGGAACTTCAAAAGTGTCTGGATATAGCGGACAGCATTTATGGTCTGTCCAGCTTGAGGAAATTCAACCAGAATGCATCCCAGAACTCATAAACTCTTTCCTTGTTGCGTTCCGTGAAGGCAGTTCGAGGGCGACTGCTACGAGGCTCATTTTGGATGCACTTATTCCCGTCTTTGAAATGTTTCACCTTCTCCTAACACTTCTGGCGCCCATACACAAGTCTTCGTAGCATGCTGAAGCCTGAGGTGAATTTCAGCAGAAGATTTTTTCTCTTTAATAAGGAATTAAATGACAGCAAGCTGTCGAAACGAATCATCTTTGTCGACCATTTTGCAAACATTGCCTGTGATCACGTGTTAGAAGCTAATGACATCACAATACGTCAATATATAGTGTAAAATCTGTTGATTATGATCATATAGTTGTTTTGTTACATTGTTGAAATTGGAATTATAGTAATGGGTTGTTCATGACTTTCAGTACGACCCTCTGTATTAATCCAACTTAGAGTAAATTTATAATATACCTACACAATTCTTTTAAGCCGTAAAATTTTTACATTTCAAATTACAGTTTCCCGAATGATTTAAATATGTGATCTTAAATATATATGATATATTTATTATAGTTCACGCCAGACAAAAAAGAAAAATATAGCCCCACACTAATAACTTTTACATATAGTCATTGAAGCCTTACATTACATTTTCTTTATAATTTACATGGGATTGAAAACATGGTGGTAACACGTTAAAGTGAAGAAATTGTCCAACAGACCCTAGTTTACCCTATGAAATTTATGATATATTTATTATAGTCCGACAGAAAAAAAAAAAAAATATACATACATATTCATTGAAGCCTTAATTACATACTTTATAATTTCATGAGGAAAAACATGGAGCGAAATCAAGAAGTTGGCTACAAATAGGGTCCGATGGATGCACTTTGATGAATGCCCTATGCTACTCATGAGGAGATACAGGAGTTTGATATATATATATATATATATATATATAATTTTAATATAATTTCTAAACTTAACTAGATCTTAAATATAAAACAGTCATATTGTCTATAAAACAGCGCCAACAAACAAATAGATAATCGACAGACATGCGGAATGTAAAAAAATAACACGTTTTTCAGTACTCAGAAAAATGCAAATAGCGTTTTTTAAGTCTAAAACCCTACATACTTTCCTTATAATTTATTTAATAAGAAAGTGAAAAGAATTTTAAAACAGAATGGAAATATTTAAAAATGATCTCGATCAAACTACCATTTTGTGTTTTTCTTTCTCTCTTTCCCCACTTAAGTCTTTCTTTCCACATTTTTCGCTCACAGATTCCACAACACATCGTGTGTAGATAGTATTACAGATATTATTTCAAGTATTCGTCGATTTCACTGCGATGGAAGCAGCAACGCATGACGTGACTGAACGCTGCTTTCTCATATCTGGGTGGGAAGCCCGGAAACTCTCCCATTCTGCATGAACAGTTGATATCGTGGGTCGTTTCTGAGCTGTTGTCTCTTTAAATCCTTTGCAAAGAATGAGAGAAATTTTACGCCATGATATTGTATTATTTTTTTATCCTGCAATCTTGTTTATTTAACAGTATTATCTTCTGCTTTATTTCCTTTTTATTTTATTCTTAAAAAAATTTTTTTTTTTTGTTTGACTTTCATTCAGTGACTTTTTTTTGTTGAGTTTATTTAATACATGCTTTAACATCTGTGGTCATATCGCGTCTGTAGGATCTTTCAGTACATCAGTAGGCCGTTGTTACTATTGTTGAGTTCCTGTTTCTGTTATAGTAGGCTAATTTTTTTTTATTTTATTGGATTATTTTACGACGCTGTATCAAGATCTAGGCTATTTAGCGTCTGAATGAAATGAAGGTAATAATGCCGGTGAAATGAGTCCGGGGTTCAGCACCACAAGTTACCCAGCATTTGCTCTTATTGGGTTGAGAGAAAATCCCGGAAAAAACCTCAACCAGGTAACTTTCCCCAACCGGGATTCGAACCCGGGCCACCTGGTTTCGCGGCCAGACGCGCTGACCGTTACTCCACAGGTGTGGATTATAGTAGACTAGAGATGGCTTTTGTTCATGTAGCTGATTTTAGATTTTGATTCATGTTTATGATATTGGTGATTGAGGCAGAGAAGAATCACTTCTCTTTAAGAATATAGTAGGCCAATGAAATAGACCTATAACACTAAGTAAATGCAATATCATAGAGATTTAATAATAATAATAATAATAATAATAATAATAATAATAATAATAATAATAATAATAATAACAATCATCCACAGTCTGCTGTCCAAAAATCTGAAAGTTAGAATTTATAAAACAGTTATATTACCGGTTCTTCTGTATGGTTGTGAAACTTGGACTGTCACTCTGAGAGACGAACATAAGTTAAGGGTGTTTGAGAATAAGGTGCTTAGGAAAATATTTGGGGCTAAGCGGGATGAAGTCACAGGAGAATGGAGAAAGTTCCACAACACAGAACTGCACGCATTGTATTCTTCACCTGACATAATTAGGAACTTAAAATCCAGACGTTTGAGATGGGCAGGGCATGTAGCACGTATGGGCGAATCCAGAAATGCATATAGAGTGTTAGTTGGGAGACCGGAGGGAAAAAGACCTTTAGGGAGGCCGAGACGTAGATGGGAAGATAATATTAAAATAGATTTGAGGGAGGTGGAGTATGATGATAGAGACTGGATTAATCTTGCACAGGATAGGGACCGATGGCGGGCTTATGTGAGGGCGGCAATGAACCTTCGGGTTCCTTAAAAGCCATTTGTAAGTAAGTAAGTAATAACAATAATAATAATAATAATAATAATAATAATAATAATAATAATAATAATAAATTGTTGGCAACAGAAATGCATTTATGGCGTAGAAATTCCAGAACCTCAAGAAGAGAAAAAATTAAAAATAAAGTTATTAGGAAAACAATGGGAGTCAAACACAAAATAATTCTGGATGGTATCTCAACAAATCAGTTCAGAGCACGTGCAAAGGATGAATGGAGGCCGACTTCCCAAAAGTATATTTGAGTGGATAGCAGAAGAAAGAAGAAAGAGGGGAAGACGAAGAACTACCTACAGAGATGGGATAACAGCAGTGATGACAACAAGGAATTTGGAAGATGATCTATGGCGTGATAGAGAAGAATGTAGAAGGGCAATCGGAAGATATCAAAGACATTGAAACCCCGATATACAGTATAGCCTATATAATAATAATAATAATAATAATAATAATAATAATAATAATAATAATAATAATAATAATGAATGATAACAATAATAATAATAATAATAATAATAATAGTAAAAAACGTTTTATCTCTTTATTCTTAAATATTTATTATTCTATTTGCAAAATAGCTCTGATAAAGACACTCGAATTTTTATTCTCTCTTGATAACTTTACACTTAGGCTAACTAAAATTAGTTGTAAATTACATTTATTGAAAAAAATGAAAAATTTTCTGGGCACTCGCTAAAATAATTCTACAAGCCCAATAAACATGAGCAAAATAAGTAGAGATTAATATAGTAGGCCTATAATTAATTACATTCATAACACAACTTATTCCACTTTATTTTCAATTTATAATTTAAAAAAATTATTTGCTTCATGAAATATAAACTAAATTCTGGCACAAGTTAACCAATACAACTATGTAAGCCGAAATATCAAAGTCTAAAGCTATCTAAGACAAATTTAATAAATATTGAGTCTTATTAGGACCATAAAACAAATCCTTTTAGGAAAGAGAAAACAAAACACAAACTCACAATTTTTAAAATGATTATCATTCCGTTTCTATTGTACGCATCGTTAAGAGTCCTTTCATGGAAGTTCAAATGTGATCAAAGTCGTTTTAGGAAATATATATTGACTGACATGGATCACTATTCACTACGTCTTGTTTTCTTTTTTGTGACTATCTTTTTGAGGTTATTAAACAGCTTGCGAGTCACATTAGAATCGCGGCCCACATGTTACGAATTATTGATTTATATAGCTGTCGGACGACCCATGCAATCAACTACCTAATTCAGTAATGCTATACTATTGGCAGAGACAGAAAACGCTTTTCTACTTTATTAGCAATGAGGTGAAATTGTAAGACTGACCTGCAGCTCTTTTCTAATGAAATTCTAGGTTAATGTTCTCATCACGCAACAATTCCATTCCTTTATTATGACAATAACAGGCGCCAGCACCACGTATGTTCGAGATCCGACAGTTCATTCATGCCTCCAGGTGGTAGAATGTTAACAACCAATCAGTACTGATGAAAAGCCCGTGCTTCACTTCTTGTAGTACAGTCCGAAGGAAAACAGTTGTCCGTAAGTCTCCATGGTAACGAACTAGAAATCGAAGTTGAAACTGAGCATTTGGAGCGCACTCTTGCATTCTCTCGCAATCTGAATATTGGATGGGGCATTTCTTTCTGTTCAATGTTCACACTTGTGAGGATATTGATACAAAACTAAATTTACGGTAGGCAATGGTCCTCGATATTTCGGTAGTTACCATGTTTACCACTGGATTAGAGAATGTGAGTTATAATTTTAACAGCAGATTTAAGGAAATCTCTATGGGTCGATTTCTAAAACGAGGTCTAGACGACGACCATGGCTTTAAACCGCGTTTGGATTTATAAAACGAGGTCTTTTTCATTTTTCTGAGCCATGGCTCGAAACCATGTTCTGAAGCAGAGACTACGGCTGGGGCAGGTTTAAAACCACGGCTTCATGTATACAAGATGGAGGTAGTAGATCAGCTAGATGATTATGAAAGGAAAATTTGTGTCTACGAGTATTAAATCTCCGGATTAAAGTGATGAGAGAGTGGAATAATCCTTTGTAACTATATAACGACGATGATTTCAGGCGAATATTTCGATTTTCGAAGAAATTAACGCAAAATTTAGCAAGAATGCTAAATAATAATCTGCAACGAAATGCAAGAGGCGGCGGGTTCACAATTTTTTTACATCTTCTTGTTGCTTTCAGGGAAGTAAGATATAATATTTTGTATTAATTATACCTTTATGCCTATAGGACGATATATCTTAATTCTTAGTCTTTACAGTGGTTTCGGACATTTCATTTAATGCTCGAAAATGTTATGGGCCTACAAGAATATGAAGCAGACGTGATTTTGTCTTCTTATTTTAAGTTTCATACTACTGGGGCTTTCCACGTAGTACTAGCGTATTACATGTGAAAACAGAACCATACTACATTTTAGTTTCAACCGAAATTTTAATCCAGTTAATATTTAGGTTATTAATTCCTTAGAACCGGGTTTTCAGGTTGTTAATGTTGGTAGTAGTTATGAACAAACGATAAACTACAACATAAACGCTCGACTTGTGCTAATTATTTGGGTAATATCATTCTGGTACCTAAAAATCCGTTCCCTATTAAATACTAAGTAATGCTAGTATTTTAACCGCACTTATTATATTCCCTAAATATAACAATACCTTAGCTGAGAACAAAAGAACGTGACTTACTGCAATTCAATAAAAATATTAATCCCGATGTTCATTTCTTTCTAATATCGACTATTTACAAGAATAAAAATCGATTCTTACCTGCGTTGCCATATATAAAACGCACGAACCTCTGTTTCTTCTCAAGCCGCGTCTCGACTTCGTTTTAGAAATCGCATAAGGATTCAGACCTCGGTCTCGGTTCAAAAGCCGATGTTCGGAACCACGATTTCGTCTGTGTTTTAGAAATCGACCCTATGATTTCGTGGAGTGTCTATACTCGAATTAATGTAATGAAATACAATGTAGGCTATACTTTCTTTAACACTAGGCTATAGTGTATTTTATTTTATATTCATAATTCATACATCTAAAATTTTCATGATCTTTGCGTGGAAAATCTCTGCTCGGAACACATTAAGAAAAGCTTGAAGAATGAAACAATCAAAATGACATTTTTCACTTTTAATTTCATTAAATTTGTCGTTTTCTTCTGAATCACAATAAATAATTTATTACAGTTATCAATAATTAGGCCCTTTAAATTACATGTTCTTGGACTACATAGCATCAATAATAAAATTTATCTTTATCACTGGTTTTTAACGACGTTTTGTGAACTTCAATGTACTGTAAGGCCTGATTCAAGCTTTTCATAGATTCTTATTATAATACAGGTCTATTACTCCAAGTAAACAAATAAGCATATAGACCTGTGTTAAATGTCATTCATACTGCATGTTAAATATTCTGAAAAGTATTATTTTTTTAATGGAAAAGTTGATTACAAATAATCTCTCATTTATTATTGTAATAAAGATATTATATTCTCTGTTTCCCAAATTGTAACCAATGTTTCGAGTTAACGAAAACCAAAAAAATACTTTAGGGGAGAGTCGGGTAGTATCGGACAGTGCATTTCTTTCATCTACCAGCATATGGTAGTATCTGAATGACATGGTTATGTTTCTCTATGCGACATCACAGAAACGTAGCCATGTCAATCAGGTACTATCATCGTGTGGTAGATGAAAGAAGCTCACTGTCCGATATTACCCTATGTCCGATATTACCCGACTCTCCCCTAACCCTTAAATTGGCAAAAATTCATTTCTCACACTAGTTTATTAAACTGTGTCGGACTGTAAAGAAAACAACAACATATTTTGCATATTGTACAGTATTATAGCACATTTTAATTTCTCTACCAATTTTTTTCTATTGTTCTATTAAAATTATAGCATATAGCCTATTAACCTGTTGTAACCTATAAGATACTTTGGGAGGGATGTAAACAGGGTCTGACTTAACGTGTTACCACGCTTGTGGGCACCACATTCTGCTAGAAGTCAATGACGGAAGTAGTAGTGGGGCTACTTCCGTCATTGACTTCTAGCAGAATGTGGTGCCCACAAGTGGCGTTGTAACACGTTAAAGTACGGAGTATCCAACATGCCCGACTGTCCAACAGACCCTAGTTTATCCTAAAGAAAGTCATCAATGTAGTTAAATTATTCATCCAATCAGAATGAAAATCATGTGACATATGCAAAACATACAACATACTTATACATATTTTCATAGTCATTATTGTTAGGCAGTTTAAAACATAAATGAATTTAAATGATAACTTGTCAATTTTGGCCACTTCAGTCATAAATCTCCCCTTAAATAGAGAATGAAGTGAGACGAACCACGAGGAAAATCTCGAGGCACGAAGTTCATCGTGCACTTCTCTTTCCATGTACCATGAGGATGTCAAAGTAAATCTTTTACGCCAAAATGTTAACAGTTTTTCTCTCTTATACCTCTAACATAGATGTCATAGCCACGTGAGCTAAGGCGCCATATGTTGCAATAATAATGTGTAACGAGCTGCAGATTCCAGTCGTCATGGTGGAAGAAATTCTGTCATGAAATTTCTGCCGGTATGTGGGACCGATGACCACCTAGCATCATGAGAAATTTTGAGAGCTACACTGAGTAGCGAAATGTGGTTTTCTCATTACAGTTATAGCACCACTATGCAGGTCACACTTTACCTCCTCGTACTGGTTGTGATATTGTACATCCCTTCAGAGGCATGTGGTGTTCCAACAGTCTGTTGGCCGGCTTAAGCCCATCATGGCCTGTCGCGACAAGTATTGCAAATTTACTCATACTCACAGAACGAGTAAATTTCATTATAAAATAGAGTGGATTGGGGGAAGATGCCTCACTTTTTCTTTGATCGAAAATTTAAGATACTGTTCATTTAACTTTGAATTTCATATTGAAATATCAAAGTCTGGAAGGCATTTTGAAACTATATTTTTGGTACAAAACAGAAAACATTAATTACCTTGTTTATATATGCAGTATTTCTTCTTGCCTGCACTGTAGACATCTTTCCCCGATAGTCGGGTAAGATGGTAAATACAATGAACACAGTTACTGATATATGTATTTTACCTGAACTTGGTTTGATACATGTATATAACAAAAATGATTTAATCTGAAGCTCATGGACACTTTCTCACTCGTTTATCACTACTTAGCAACACAGTCATTGCACATATTTTATTGCCGTGTGCTAGACTCGTGAAATCACTTCTTGGACACAATGAATTCAATCCATTACATTTTTTTGTCATCATTCTTTTTAGGCAGCGTTTAAGGGTATGGCAAAGAATTCCGTATGCTTGCGATGCTCTAAAACATTCATACCCTCTGTTACAACATGTTCCATCGCAAGTTGAAGACTGTCCTCAATCCATTGACCTCTATCAGAGGATATTACGTAATGTTTACGCCTTTTCTGCAAGAAAACTAAAAATAAAACTCTTGCAAAAATTTGCCATCTTACCCCGGAGAAAATTGATCATCTTCCCCAAGTATCGGGGTAAGATGCCAAGTGTTGTGATGCAAACTAAGATGGCGAAACAAGGTCGTTGGTTGTTAACAACACAAACTTTAGAAACTTTACAATAATATCCATTACAAATGTTTGACAGTTATTACCAATTCAATTATTATTAACAATTCAATTTTATGTATGTACAAGTAACGGTCATGCGAAACCACCGGGTTTTGCAAGGTTTTTTATTTTATAGCAAATGCTGGGTAAACATCATTTCACCGGCTGCTAAATTAGATGTTTACAGCGTCGTAAAATAACCCAATTGAGCTTTTCTTCTTTTCACATCAAGAACACGTGGCAAAATGAGTTACCTTCCACTCTACAGACATTCAACTGTCTCAGTGATCATGAAGACGTGGCATTCTCTCTTGGAAGAATGTGAAACTACAAAGAAATGAGCATCTTTCCCCGATAGTCATCTCTCCCCGATTCACTCTACTCAAGGGCCAAATTTACACAGAATCGTTTAATAAAAGCTTGTGATGGCCTTCCTGTAAAAGTAATGCACTGCAGATTATGATACATGTGCAAATATAAATTTAGTATTTGTTGAAACTACCCCTTTAAATTATTTATTTAATGACTCCTTTAAAGTACGAAAGGTCTTTAGAGTCAGTGCGGTTGCAATATTGTAATACAGCTTGATTTTTAGAGAGCTAGACTCAGAACGGGTCCTTATACTGAGGGATACCTTGTCCCATTGTGCGTCCTATATACGCCAAGTCCGACAGCTGGTCTTGGTGGGATACATGAATCCGACGTTGACAGATGGGCCATTCTGTCTCACCCGCTGGTAAAGAGTCAGGTCCCATTCCTGTACGAATAGCCTGGTAAGCTCCAGAGCCCTGGAATTCGAAGTCCTTCCGATGCTGACATCGGAAACCCACACAACCCTCAAGACTTTACCACAACTATTTTTACTATTACAGATAATAGATTAAATAAGGTGCTCGGTGTGTCGAAATACACACCGTCCAGACTCACATACCTGCTCACCAGAGAACCCTGCCTGATTGAAGACCTACGACACTCGCTGCTGCTGCCAACTACGGAGGCCTACGAGAATCTACTAATCGAGATCCTGCAGAAGAGGAAGGAAGTAGAAGAGGAATTTTACACCACCAGTGCCATGACCGACAGAAGCTGGGAAGGAGCAAATCAGCAAATGAGGAACGTTGTTATCAGGCTGGCGGTACACGGATTCCACCATAAAGTGTGCGCCATAAATAGGTTCCATGAAGTATCTGAAAACTGCATATGCAAACTGTGTGGTGAAAAATGTGGCCAATATCACGTTCTGAACTGCAAGAAGAATGCCAAAACCGTGACTGAACTCAGTATAGACTAACTACTCTGCACGCTTGTGCGCATTTCCTATTATTATTGTAATAGATTAAATGAGGGGGAGATGAAGAGTGTTGATGGAATGATAGAGGGAAACAGGAGTACCCCGAGAAATTCCCTCTGCAAGGCTGCTTTGTCACCATAAATGCCATCATAACCCGATCGGGGATCGAACCTGGACGGAAGACCAGCCCGCTAGGACTTGAGCCACAGATCCTGCAAGTTGTAATATAGGGGAGAGTCGGGTAGTATCGGACATCGGGTAATATCGGACAGTGCGTTTCTTTCATCTACCACCATATGGTAGTACCTGAATGACATGGTTACGTTTGTCTATGCGACATCACAGAAACGTAACCATGTCAATCAGGTACTATCATCGTGTGGTAGATGAAAGAAACTAACTGTCCGATATTACCCGATGTCCGATACTGACCGACTCTCCCCTAATAGTGAATTCTCAGTCTTGCAAATAGACTTGTAGGTCAGAACTCTTCTTTCATTTGATTTTTCCTCTGCACATCTTCTAGAATCTTCAAGAGATTTAACTTCATACCTTTAGCAAGAAGCTGTCAGTTGACTGAACTACAGATGAATACATCAGGTAGCGTGATAAGTGTCTTTTGCTAATTAATTATTCATTCACAGCATGGAACTTGGCAAGTTCTCGGCTTTGTTTCTAGTAAACGTCTACTCGTATCGTTGGAGTAATATGTGTTTTTACAACCTTCAACAATTGTTATAAAACAATTGTAAGATTTTGTCTAAGAATAACTCAAATCTCTGAAATATTAAAAGTTTTGGCTTATTATAAAATAATTAACATAGTTGAAATTAATATAATTGTCAAACAAATTGAGTAATCAAAATGAACTAAGCTACTATGGAATGTGCAAAGGATGGAATTTAGTCTTTGCAAGTTGGTTGTCTTGTTCATATTCGAAAATTATATCGACTCCACAACAGAGTAAAGTGAGCCTCATCTGTCCTCAGTATTCCAGATAACCATCCCGGTTCAATTTCTATCTGAAGTAGTACAGTTTCTTCAGACTTCTTAATTAATGTACGATAAGAAAGCATGTTACGACAGCCATCTCTCAGATGTCCGAAATTTTCTTAATCCGGCAATGGATTTTCTTTCACATTAATAATAACTTTGTTCCAACCAATTTGATTTAAGGGGAGAGGATGGTATTTTTTGGCGAAAAATTAAATTTTCAAAAAAAAGTTCTTTAAAATACTCTGTGATATGTGTTGAATGCATAGCATAACATTTTGTGACTATTTGTGCCCTTATCGGACGTTGAGTCGCCATTTTTAAACTTCCTGTGTTATGAATTTTTAAATCACTCGCCCACTTTTATTGCTGTTTCCGTTAAATTAAATTTTCAATTTTTTTTTTCCTTTAAAATACCTTTGATATGTGTGGAATGCATTGCATAACATTTTGTGGGTATTTGTGTCCTTATCGGATGTAGAGACGTCAGTTTTGAACTTCCTGCGCTATGGATTTTTAAATCACACTCCCGCTTTTATTGGTTTCCAGTAACTTCATTTTTTTTGCTACATTTCCAGACAAAAATGGATATAATTTCTGAACTATTAAAGATACATGCATGAAATTTAGAACACACATTCTTTAGACTATTAGGAAACTTTTCTCTGTAACGCAAATTTGTTAATTTATTTCGTTTTAAAAATACGTCCGTTTGTTTGCAAGAAAGAAAATCAGAAAATTGTTATTAAATTTTAATTGTTTATTTTACAAATGTAGGGACTAACATCAAAATTCTGTTACAGACAGTTTGTAGAACATACTTTTGCAAATACATTGCAAAAAACTGTTTGAATCTATCTTTAAAAACGGTTTAGATATATCGGTTTTAGTACAATCCTGGATTGGGTATATATTTTTTTTTCAAATTTGGCCCCCCCAAATAATTTTTTTTTTCAAAATATTTTTATTTGGTTGAATTGCCACAGCTATGAGCTCTCTATATACAAAAAATTAATATTTTACACCAAATAGGAAAAAAAGTTTAAAAAATACCATCCTCTTACCCTTAAGATTTAAAACCATTTTCTCGAACTTGTAAAATATGTGTAACAATCTGAATGACAAACGAACTTCTGTTCATTTTTCAAAGCTTAATAATTATTGTACCATAACAATGGAACTTATTTATTTTAGCAAAGAGTAATTAAATCCCATTCTTCACACATTTCACAGCTGCTTAGTTCAACTACAATGCTCAGTTCGTTTAGAAATTATATTAATATCAGCTATCAGCTGTGTTAGTTACTTTATAATGACTGTTTATCCGTATGTACAGGATTTTTAAAAAGTAACTTATAATTTAAATTAAAACTGAATACAGGGATTTTGTGCGAAAATCTCAGAAAATCAACTCTTCAAATCTTGTATTTAGAAAAGAATGTATTTTTTTTTTTTTGTGAACAAAATACTTTTTAGACTATTGTTGTGCGAAGCTGTGACGTCATCGAAAAAAATTTTTAATGACACTCTTTAGTGTTTTTAATATCTTCTGAAAGGGCATTATGTATTATTTTTATATCGCTATGCAATACTTCATTTGTTTTACACAGAAGCATTATGGTTATGGCAACTATGTTAGCAGTAAATTTATGTTGATACTTTTATTAGGCCTTATGTTATTAAAATCATTTTATTGATTAAATAAACGTAAAACAAGATGTTCTTAACAGAAAATGAGAGAATTAAGATAGAGATGATGATAGAATTTGGTGACGGAAGAAGTACACGAAATCCATTCAATCAGGCCACCTTTGTCTTAATTCTCTTAATTTTATCTTAAAAATATGTACCTAGTTCAATATTTTCATTTTTATACCCTATATAGCCTAAGCGTCAGAATAACATCACAGTCTAGTATATACAGTCACGAAGCTTGAGTTGTGAGGGTGCTAGGAACAATAGACTGTGCAGGTACTATTTCGCATTGTCTGTAATGAGGCGATAGTAGCGATCCTAGTGATTAGCAACTACCTATGGATGCATATTTCCTACATATTGAGCTTCGTGACTGTATATACTAGACTGTGATAACATATTAATTCTTTTTTTTTTTCCTCGCTGTTATTTATATTGCTTTAACATCTTTGGCAGAGCCATCTGTCTTTGATCATATCGCGAGTTAATCTTTTAGGTGAAATCCGAAGGTCTGTGTACTATTGTTGAGACTGGTTCTATTGTTGTGAACTAGATGGAGACCGTATAGGTATTACTGATTTGTTATAAATATGATAAATGATGCGGGTGATATTCAGGGATGTTGTGGCCAGAATTTCCTGGCATTTGTCTTAATTTTAATTTATTATATGCTGTAGATTGTTATTTCATTCGTAATTAAGATATTTCCCCACTATATCACACCCATATTTCCGCTCATACGTAGTGAGCCATATTTTTCACACAACATATACATCTCAACACATATGTTACGGTTACTTTAATCGTTTTAAGCAAAACTGTTTGTCATTGTGATGTAAGGGTGTTAATTATTTTTTAATTTTTTTTCGAGACCACAAACATCAGGCTTCATTAAAATAGGCGTGCAGTATCATTATCCATAAAGAAGAGAGAGGTTGGCCATTTCATGAATATTAATACAAGTCCCTCGTATTATGCTTACGTTATGTGAATGCAAATGATATTTTGAATTACTAGAAATTAAGGCGAGTGTTTACAAACTGGCATTTTCTTGAAATTTAAATGACTTGTTAAGATATTTGAGAAAAGAAGCCGATTCAACTTCAAGAAATGATTATAACAAAGAATTCCCCATCATTAAAGAGTAGGCATGTGGTTGTGGTTGATGTAATTGGTTTATTCTTTTCAATTCAAGGTGAAATTCCGTTACTTTATATGGAACTTAGAAGTATAACTTTGTCTTTTGTTGTGAGTTCAAATTCAGCCTGGGGCATAATTTGTTATTTGTTGTCAATACGGTCTCCATTTTTTTGTGAGGTTGTTCGTTTCACGTTATGGGATTCCCACCAAGTGGGGATTCAGTGGTCGAAATCAGCCTAAGTTATGGACCTAAACTGTGTTTCAATACGTTGTGAAAATTCTCGGAAATTAAACAAAAATGTTAAAATATTCATATAATACAAGGTGTATGCAGATTGGTGTCAAATATTTTGGGGACGTTTTCCTAACAACATAAGATTTAAAACTTTAATATAAACATAGTTTTGAAATGCTTAGTTTCAGAGTTACTAAGGAGTTTGTCCTTATATTGAGTCCTGAAGAGTTTTCAACTCAAATTGCGTCCATGTTGAAACATTTTGTTTATAACAGGCGATGGCATTTGTTTTCCTTTGTTTTATTGTCATTTGTTTGGTCATTTCATTATAACAAAAATAGGTCTGTATTCATTGAGTGAAATGACATAGGTGTATGCACTTCATTTATGGTCTCTCAGATGGGAATGCTGAAAGGTAGCTCAGCAGGCAACTGAGACAAAAGCAAAGGGGTACAAGTGACATTTCTAAGAATATAAGTTAAGTGCATCTAAGGAAATCTAAAACATTTAAAATTTTAGTGGAACACCATACACTAAAATTGAAATAAAAATTTCACGGAATTTACGAAATCTTAAATACTATCAATCATATTTTCTCACAAATAACTTAACTGCACTTATATCCCTTTGCTTCTGATCTCCTCAATTATCTAGTGTTAAAATTTTTTCACACATCCATTCTTCTTGTAATCTCTGAAACATTTTCGCCCACATTACGAACTCGTTCCTCAAGTTCACAGTTTCGTGTCTCTTTCAATCATCTGAAACATTCCTCTCAAATTTATCTCTCAGGGATACACCGCCACAGTTGTGTTGGTTTGAATGTTTTTTTTTTTTTCAGTTTACAAAATGGAGATCATCGGTCAATGATGAGAAAAGCAATTAGTGAAGGGCATACAATATATTTTTTCTTTATAGGAAAAGACATTTCGAAATTAGTCCCAGTTAACAACAATTTTTTTTTTTTCACTACGGTTCACTAAAATTGCATCGTACGAATCTATTGTTATTTTAATACTCCAGAACTTTCGATTGCAAATCAAACGAGTGGTAACACAGGTCTGTAACTGCTGTCGATGCCGAGATATTACTGACAGCGCAGCACAGCTGATTTCATACACAAATTCGGTGCCTTCATGCCCATAACGAGGAGACGTGGCGTCATTGGAAGTAGTAACACAAGTTAAGGCTCATTCACAATGAAAAATTAAACATAACGTAAGCGTTAACTTAAAAATGTAAACGTTACGGTAAAATCAAGAACATTCGCGATGGGAACATAAACATAACCGCAAAGACACTTGCTAACCATGGAAACATAACAACGACGTCATTTCCTGATATTCTGTCGTATACTTCAGCGCTCCACGATTGTGTACTGTTTGCAAATCACGAAAACATAAGCATGAAAGTTTGGAGTTTGCAAACTTTCGTGTTAACGTCTAACTGTAATGTTAATGTCAGTGTTTATGTTAATTATTCTGAATGATCCCATTTGGTAACCTGGCCGCAAACGTCTGCGTTTATGTTACTGTTATGTTTAATTTTCATTGTGAATGGGCCTTTACATTGGTTCACGGCTCAACTACTAATAATATTAGCATTCGGCTTGGCTTATAGTATTGTTATAGTAAGCATTTGAAATAGTGTATTTTTTTATTTTATCACGAATTTCGGAACGAGTGTCCATCCTCGGTGCGAGGAAAAACGTATTCTACATCAGAAATGAAATTTTAAATGGATAAACATCAATAACCTTGCCAGGATTCGAACCACGATCATAACTCCCACCTTGCGTCAAACCTGTAATTTACCTCAGACATTGCGTACACTACAGTGAGCCATAAATCATTTAAATTCATTTACAGAAGTTATCTTTAAACACGATAATGAAATTGGTGAAGTTCTGTAAGATATGGTGACAATATGTTACTTTTGCTTATCTGCAGACAGCAAAATGTCTTGGAGAATTCCTTGAAAGTTTTTTTAAAGTGAATGGGTAGTTGATAGATGTGCAGTCAATATGACGCAATGCACATTCAGAGAATTCCTAATCATAGCAGTAATATCACAACAATATTTTAATGTGAAATAGAATCCACGCAGCACGAACGACAGGTAAGCAGGAAAACGTTCGATTCTCGGAATTATTTTCTGCTTGTTGTGTTGCACTCTACGCGTGCAAGTACAGATCTCTTCCAACAGGGTGTACAGAAAGGAATTTGAGAAATAATTCTAACGTGAAATGTTTATGCACTTGTCATTCGAGAAATCTGATACACTTGACATCCAAGCACGCTATGTTACGCAAGCGATAAGAGCTGCTCTGTTCCGCTCAGGCTGGATATACGTATAATAAATGTGCTATAAAGTTTAACAACAAATTAAACTTAATTTAAATTAATAATAAATGTTACTATTCGTACACAAATGGGGTGATTAATGAATGCGGGAAATATGAAGACAGATATGTATAGTTAATTTAACATACTCTAATTTGATTCTAACGTAGTCCAACTTAACTGCGGCATTAATTTCCAATTGAATCTAGTTCTCTGTAGTAACATTAATATACTTTCCAATTGAATCTAGTTCTATATAACAACATTAATATATTTTCCAATTGAATCTAGTTCTCTGTAATAACATTAATATACTTTTCCAATTGAATCTAGTTCTCTATAATAACATTAATATACTTTCCAATTGAATTTAGTTCTCTATAATAACATTAATATATCTTCCAATTGAATCTAGTTCTCTGTAATAACATTAATATACTTTTCCAATGGAATCTAGTTCTCTATAATAACATTAATATACTTTCCAATTGAATCTAGTTCTCTATAATAACATTAATATACTTTCCAACTGAATCTAGTTCTATGTAATAACATGAATATACTTTCCAATTGAATCTAGTTCTCTGTAATAACATTAATATACTTTCCAATTGAATCTAGTTCTCTGTAATAACATTAATATACTTTCCAATTGAATCTAGTTCTCTATAATAACATTAATATACTTTCCAATTGAATCTAATTATATGTAATAACATTAATATACTTTTCAATTGAATCTAGTTCTCTATAATAACATTAATATACTTTCCAATTGAATCTAGTTCTCTATGATAACATTAATATACTTTTCCAATTGAATCTAGTTCTCTATAGTAACATTAATATACTTTCCAATTGAATCTAGTTATATGTAATAACATTAATATACTTTCCAATTGAATCTAGTTCTCTATAATAACATTAATATACTTTCCAATTGAATCTAGTTATATGTAATAACATTAATATTCTTTCCAATTGAATCTAGTTCTCTGTAATAACATTAATATACTTTCCAATTGAATCTAGTTCTCTATAATAACATTAATATACTTTCCAATTGAATCTAATTATATGTAATAAATTAATATACTTTTCAATTGAATCTAGTTCTTATAATAACATTAATATACTTTCCAATTGAATCTAGTTCTCTATGATAACATTAATATACTTTTCCAATTGAATCTAGTTCTCTATAGTAACATTAATATACTTTCCAATTGAATCTAGTTATATGTAATAACATTAATATACTTTCAAATTGAATCTAGTTCTCTATAATAACATTAATATACTTTCCAATTGAATCTAGTTATATGTAATAACATTAATATTCTTTCCAATTGAATCTATAATTTAATATACTTTCCAATTGAATCTAGGTCTCTATAATAGCATTAATATACTTTCCAATTGAATCTAGTTCTCTAGTAACATTAATATAAATTGAATAGTTCTATGTAATAACATGAATATACTTTCCAATTGAATCTAGTTCTCTGTAATAACATTAATATACTTTCCAATTGAATCTAGTTCTCTGTAATAACATTAATATACTTTCCAATTGAATCTAGTTCTCTATAATAACATTAATATACTTTCCAATTGAATCTAATTATATGTAATAACATTAATATACTTTTCAATTGAATCTAGTTCTCTATAATAACATTAATATACTTTTCCAATTGAATCTAGTTCTATGATAACAAATATACTTTTCCAATTGAATCTAGTTCTCTATAGTAACATTAATATACTTTCCAATTGAATCTAGTTATATGTAATAACATTAATATACTTTCCAATTGAATCTAGTTCTCTATAATAACATTAATATACTTTCCAATTGAATCTAGTTATATGTAATAACATTAATATTCTTTCCAATTGAATCTAGTTCTCTGTAATAACATTAATATACTTTCCAATTGAATCTAGGTCTCTATAATAGCATTAATATACTTTCCAATTGAATCTAGTTCTCTATAGTAACATTAATATACTTCCCAATTGAATCTAGTTCTCTGTAATAACATTAATATACTTTGCAATTGAATCTAGTTCTCTGTGATAACACTAATATTCACTACAAATTACAAACAACTCATTGGCGTCATATTAATGTGTGAAATGTTTCGACTAGTAATTGCATTGTTGTCTCGTGACTAGGCCTCATGGAATTAGGAACCAGTTATGAAATAATTATGTAATAATAATTATTACATTTACTAGGGCATTCGATAAATAATGGCAACAATGCTGTAAATCAGTGATCCTAGCGATGAGCATTGAAATCTTGTACTACGTAATAGAACAGCGATTGTTTCATAAATTTGCAATATTGAAAGACTCGAAGTAACCATGTTTTGAAAATACAGTGGCTGTTTCTGATTTGCAGTAAACAATACAGTCCTAAAGGTAAGAACAAAGGTTTTTCATAAAAATCCAATTTGCAAGAGAAAAACCTGCAACTCCGTTCGTCAGGGCATTACAAGAAGTCTGTAGGAGAGAAGTCCTACCATACTGAACTATTACAAGTTGGGTGGAAGTAAAGCATTCGCTTTCAATCTAGAGTTGACATCCGAAGAGGTTTAGATTGATATCCAGAAATCCTGCTGCAGATGGAGTCCGTCGTCTTCCAAGAATTTGGCAACGTATTGCTGAAATGGTAAGAGACTGTATTTGAAGCATGTAATGTCAAAAGTAACCTAAATAAATTTAGTATGAAACAGTAACTATGTTGCCATTATTAATTTTTCGAACGCCCTAGTAAACGCGGGGAGTGTAAAGACAGAAATATCAAGATTGTATTTCAAATTTCAAATATCCTTATCATTTCAACCAGGCGCACAATAACAATCACGAACAGCATAAAAGTTTCATGAAATTATATATATTTTTTAATTTTTCGATTGGTAGAAGTTTCCCCCCCCCCCAGAATATAACGACATTTTATGATGTGAATAAATCGTGTATTTAGTGAAATTAAGCAAATTTTTCATCGTCGTCTGCGCAACAAAATTATGTTTTACCTGTGAAAAGTTCTTATTTTTGTGTGTCTTACATTTTCATTTTATAAATTGTCTCACATAATTTTGTATTATATTCAAGCCAAATTTCATCAGTAAAATGTTAATTGGTTTTTTTATTCCTATTTTTCCTGTTCCCCTCTCTAATTTCCTTCATGCTTTTCACGGCGATCGAAGTCGAATGACATCAGTGTAATTTTCGTTTCATCTAATATTTTCTTTTTTATGTAGGTCAAATACAGACATTTACGTCTTCGAAAATATAGAATGAGTGCAGGAGAAAGTGACTATAAAATGTAGAATGTTTGTACGGGAACTGCAAGTTCAAAATACAGATTGGTTGTAGAGGAAGAAAGTTACATGATGTGTTCAGTTTTCTGGATTACGTACTGGATTGGTTCTTCTCTGCAAAACTTAATCTATTTTGGGGTCACATGGAAAGCATTGTCTCTCAAAACTTTTTTTTTTTGTTCTGCCGTTTTTGTTCTTGGATTTCTCTCATTTTGCTATCTTGACGACAATCTTCAGGTATAATGTTTCAGCTCTCTGTATCTTACATTTTTCTCAGTAAGCACAAATTCTTTTGGAATGTGTTACATCACTGCTAAACGTGTCTTGTCTGCTTCTGCGTACCTACCGTTTTACTGCTGCAAATATACGTGACATTTCACTCCGCAAGACGAATACTTCGAATTGAAAGTCTGGTGTTTGATTCCTGGAAGAACAATTCTCTGTTTCTAGGCAACAGTCAGCAATACAAATTTTAATGCCAGTTCTTTAAAAGTCCCACCATAAGTACATGGTTGTGGTGATGTGGTGATAGTGGGTGGAAAGGGAGGATGAAGAGCAACTTGTAGGATAATAATGGATCAGAGGTGATAAAAGATTGTCGTGAAAACCGAAATATTTGGCAAATTTTTCATACCAATTCTGTCCATCAGATATCTCACGCAGTTTTTTTAGGTAGGCCTATCATGTAAGAAGGATATGTGAGAAAAATGTTATCTTACTGTCAGTACAGTTTGGAGTTCCAATATCTTCTCGGCTAGTGAAGTGCTTTGTATGGAATGTGGCATTGTATGAGACAGAAACATGGACATCACGATGGAGCATCCATGTTTGTTTAGTGTACAAGTCATCAATCAAGCAAGCATTTTCGTTTACTAGCTATTACAGTCTTGATTGCTATGCAGTACGTAGCTTTGGACCATGACTTCTGACGTAACTTCCTGCTATTTAGTCCACTATCAAGTTAACTTCAGCTGTAAACGTAGCTTTGAATTTCGGTCTTATTACAATCCAGCTTCCAAGCAGACTAGCACTTTTGCTTTGCGTACGTGTAACATTGAACAGAGAAGCATATTTCGATAATCTTGTTGGAACGGTTCCGGACCCATGTGAGATTATGTTCAGTTTCGACATAAGAGATGAATTATATGGCCCTGGGGTAGGGAAGTGAGATCTAGGGAGTGTTGTGTAGAAAAGACTTAGCAACATATGTGATCGTAATAAGAATAAGGCAGGTCTGGACTGCCCCTTCCGGGTTTGAAACCTACAACAGGTTGTTGGCTGCTGGTCGAGCAGATTACACAAGAAGCTGATGTACCCTAGCAGCATTACAAGACACATACTCCTTACGTAACATGTTGGGCTAGTTACTGATAAGTTTATACGCCGTGAAACTTGCAGTGCTATTTTTGGGTGGCTCCATAGTTTATAAATATGCAATATAGTGAGTGCAGAAGCTCTTGTAAATCGTATTTCATATTGAAATTGCAGAACTAATTCACGATCTCTTAGAAATTGTTGAACATCAAGTGCGTTCTGGTGTAGTAAAATTTAGTATAATGAGGTAAAAGAAATGATGTGTTGAAATAACTACATATTTTATAATTGAAGCTTACAGAAAACTGTACACTTGAAAATATTAGTTTATTAACCCCGGAAGGAAGATAAATTATTGTAATATACTATAGGTTATCGTTAATAACTTATAAAACAAAACAAATGTTCTTCATGTATTTCTTTTTCTTTCAGCATATAGTACATTTCCCATCACAAATTTCTGTTCCTATTAATAATAGTAATAGTCTAATAATAATAATAATAATAATAATAATAATAATAATAATAATAATAATAATAATCTTGGGTGTGACAGCCACCAGTGACATTGCAGATTCCATTCTTGTTTCGTTGTAGTGCTCATTTTCCAATGTTTTGTGTTTTCATTGCTGTCTGTTGCTGAAAAAATATTCTTTGTTATCGAAGGTGAAGGATCTTTTGTAATACTGATTTGCGTTATGGAATTCCTATCTAATTTATACGAAAAGCTAGATAAAATTATTACATAAAACTTTCCTTGACCATTAATTTTTTTATTATTATTATTTCGCCAAGTAAATATATAATTCGCAGTTAACCTTGATTTCTCAAGACAATTCTATTAAACTCTTTTGCTACTATGCACAATTCAACAAGAGAAGAAATCAAGATAATGCCATAATGTAATTCAAGTTGACACCCTGGTTTGTAATATATCAAGAAATGATTCATAACTTCATAATTAACGATATGAACACAATCAAGTAACGATGCACAATATAAAGCGGTATAACGGTAAGTGTTATAAACTTATACATTAAGCTCTACAGCTTTCGTGACTTCTGGTTGTATTCACTGTTGCTGCAGTCTAAGATTTCATTGTCAGATATGTTTACGACTAGTTATTCCCAAGTACGAAGAATATCTGGAAAATTTCCAGAAACTTATTCCAGCTAACCATTAAAGAATAGAAACAAAGTTACACAATTAAAAATTATACCCACACTGCTTCTACTCACACTCTTGCGTCACCAAATCGTTACACGTGCTTGGAGATCTCAACGCTGGTGTAGTACCGCAACTCAGTAGATTTAATGAAAATAGACGGCTAGATTTTCCATTATAGCTATAGAAATGGGATTCCTTGAATATAACAATTAATGAATGAATAAATGCGTTAATGAAGAGAATTTAGTTATGTAATTATTCTAATATTTGGCAATGTAATAACACAATTTGCGTTAACTGAGAATTTAAATAATTAATTATTCCCAAATACGAAAAATATCTGGATAATTTTCAGAAACTTATTCCAGCTAAATTATTGAACGAATAGAAACAAAGCTACACAATTGAAAATTATAACTACACTGCTTCTATTCGCAAACCAGAATATATTGCGTCACCAAAGCGCAACACGTCTTAGGGATCTCAACGCTGGTGTAAGAGCGAACTCCGGAGATTTAATGAAAGCAGATGCGTAACATTTTCCATTAAAGCTATAGAAATGGAATTCCTTACAACTTAAGATATTAATGAATAATTTCGTTAATGAAGAGAATTTAGTATGTAATTGAACGAATAGGAAGTTACACAATTAAAAATTATTGGAGATCTGAACGCTGGTTTAAGAGCTCAACTCTATAAATTTCATGAATGTATACGCTTTCATTTTCCATTTACAGCTATAGAAACGGAATTCCTTAAATGTAAGAATTAGTGAATAAATACATTAAGACGATTTAGTTATTTAATTATTATAAGTTTTAGGAAATGTAATAACATTTTTCCTTAACTGAAAATTTAAGAAATTAGTTATTCCCAAGTACGAAGAACACCTAGAACATTTCAGAAACTTATTCTAGCTAATCCATTGAACGAATAAAACAAATTAACACCATTAAAATTATACATACTCGTACATTGATTCTATTGACGCTTTTTAATGTATCGAGTCACCTAAGCGTTACATACGCTTGGAGATCTTAACGCTGGTCTAAGAGCGGAACTCTGTAAATTTCGTAAACTCAGACGCGTATCTTTTCCATTACAGCTGAAATGAAATTCCTTAACTGCTTTAATTTAGAGAATTTATTTTATTTAATTATACTAAGATTTTACCTTAACTAATAATTTAAATAGGATAAGCTTAAATAAAATTGTTACGAAGATAATATAAGCAAAAGAAGCAACACACTAGGGTAGACTCACCATTAACGAACGTATTCGTACACTGGATACAACACAGGCTTTAAAGACTCGTGGTTGGATAATTTGTAAAAGTGATTGAAGACTTCTGTATCGAAGATGAATGGTAAAATTTAACTTCTAACTCAAAAAATATAATAATCCGTGGCGCTACAGCCCGTGAAGGGCCTAGACCGATCAGCCGGCTGCTGGCCTCACGCCCACATGCCGAAGCAGAGGTGGACGATCATTCAACCAGAATGGAGGTATCGTGTGGTTAGCACGATGATCCTCCCAGCCGCTATAACTGACTTTCGCAACCGGATTTCGCTACCTATCGTAGATCCCCAAGTGCATCACGATGCTGGGTGAGCACCAGTCCCAGACACTGGCCGAAATTTCATGAGAAAATTTCTGTCCCCACGAGCACTCGAACCAGCGCGCATTCCGTAAAGCGAGTCCTACGCTGGATGCCTTAGACCACGCGCCACGGCGCGGGACTACTCCTAAAATGTACGAATATATTTTTTTCTCTGTTCCGTGCAGTAACCTTGCGATGTAAAGCATATAGCGATATGGAAGAGAGCGCTGGTTCGGATCATCGTAAGGGAAGAAATTTTCTGGAGGCAGTGTTAAATTGGTCAGAACTTTTTTCCGTTAAAATATATAGATTATATAGACTGTCGAAATAAAATTGAATTCAAACGCAAACTTACTAGGCACTTGGTCAGTAATTTATTTCTTGTAAATAGTTTCCTTAATCTATCATAAATATTTCAATATCCAGTAATTTCATCACTTTACAATTTTGTTATTCTAGGTTTAATTTGTAAGTAAGTAAATCTAGCATATTCTTTGTTTTTCTATGATAAATTATCTAGCTTTCATTAGTCAGGTAATCTTTTCGTATTTTGATTTTATTGTAATTGTAATTAAAAATTTAGTACTAATTGTAATTTTATTTGTAATTGTAATTGTAAATTTAATACTAATTGTAATTTTATTCTTCATACTATAGTTGGAATCTCTTTGTAGAGGGGCAGAGAAGGCCTGACGGCCTTATCTCTACCAGGTTAAATAGGAATGTTAAATAAATAAATTACTTACTTACTGGCTTTTAAGGAACCCGGAGGTTCATTGCCGCCCTCACATAAGCCCGCCATTGGTCCCTATCCTGAGCAAGATTAATCCAGTCTCTACCATCATATCCCACCTCCCTCAAATCCATTTTAATATTATCCTCCCCAAAGGTCTTTTTCCCTCCGGCCTCCCAACTAACACTCTATATGCATTTCTGGATTCGCCCATACGTGCTACATGCCCTGCACCCCATCTCAAACGTCTGGATTTTATTGTTCCTAATTATGTCAGGTGAAGTATACAATGCGTGCAGCTCTGCGTTGTGTAACTTTCTCCATTCTCCTGTAACTTCATCCCTCTTAGCCCCAAATATTTTTCTAAGAACCTTATTCTCAAACACCCTTAATCTCTGTTCCTTTCTCAAAGTGACAGTCCAAGTTTCACAACCATACAGAACAACCGGTAATATAACTGTTTTATAAATTCTAACTTTCAGATTTTTTGACAGAAGACTAGATGACAAAAGCTTCTCAACCGAATAATAACAGGTATACGAAACCTCACAGTAAATAAATAAATACTAATACTAATACGTCAAGAGTTAATAATTGTTTGACGAAGGACAATATCCAAATATTTAAAGCTAGATAAAGAACTTGAGTACCAACAACAGTGGATAGACGAAAAGAACAATAATAATCCCTTTGTTTGGGGATTAAGACATTTATAACCTGAGCCATGCATTAAATGTAATTTCTTTAGATCACTTGATCCGTTACGTATGACTAAGTACAACGCCTTTACTCGGAATTAGGTATCGTTGTTACTGTATAGTCGTGACAGACAGATCCGAACGTGTCGTAACTACGGATCTCCTTTTTGTTTCGTTATTATTAAGAGCTTTTAAAGTTACGCCCTCGGGGAAAATAAAAATAAAGTCATATTAAGTTAACGTATCTCTTACCACCCCAATCCAATATCACGTCCATACATTATGACTGCCATCTTACTGTTACCCGGTGATGATTTGAAACGATTGAACAAAAGTATCGGGGAGATGAAGAAAGCAATTTAGTCGGGGCATATTTTTATACTGTGATCGTACCCCTGACCTATAAAACAATCAGAGGTCATATTCGAGTGGGTAGATGCTTTGTAGTAAAGAAAAAACACAATGGGTAAATAAATTTATAAACAATCACGATTCCGCCATTATTATATTTTCATGTATACCCTCTATACACACTGGAAGCAAAATAAGAGATCATTGTTTCTTCTTAGTACAAATAAAAAAGAGAAGATCCAATACATGACAATCCCATCAAAGCAGTGGATCTTTCACGTTGTTTATTTTAAGAAACTCTTCATTATTCTAAGAGACCTCGTTAACAGGGTGGAATGGTTCTCAAACCCTCCGGTTTTATCATTATTAGAGTCAATGAGAACATTTTGTCTAATGGACCACACGCCTCTATCAACCTACTCACCACACATTTGCTATTCATATTTTAAATAAGCGTGCTAACGTATAATTAAGGTATGGCGGATAGTAAACAAACCTCCCAAACAGAGGACTTCGTCCTTAATCTTGATGCAGGTAATTCTTCATCATGGTATTACTAGGTGGTCTAGTTTCCCTTCTCTTTATACGCATAGCAAAAGATAAAGTAAGTTCTTAAAACATCCCACATCACCAAGTGGTAGTGCATTAGGCTGAAGATCTAATTAATTCGAGATTGATTCCTGGTTTACAGGATTCATTCAGTCATAGTTTTCTGCCCAAAGGCAGGTCTTTCACTGCAAACCCAGCATTCTCCAATCTTTCTGCCTTCCTCCTTGTCTCCGCATATCATCCGTATATCTTCATGTCGGCTATCATCTGATATCTTCTCTTCTCCCGTTTACCATTCCTTCCAGTGCATCCTTCAGTAGCCAGTTTCTTCTCAGCCAGTGACCCAACCAATTCCTTTTTCTTACTGATCAGTTTCAGCATCATTCTTTCTTTCTTTAATCGCTTCTCTTCACTTCGTCGCAATGCCCATGTTTCTTCCCCATACAATGCTACACTCAACACAAAGCACTTCATTAGTCACTTACTTAGTTCCTTTTCCAGAGGTTCGCAGAAGATCCTTCTTTTTCTATTAAAAGTTTCTTTACCATTGCTATCCTCTTTTTGACTTCCTGACAGCAGCTCATATTACTGCTTATAATACACTCCAAGTATTTGAAGCCGTCCACTTGTTCTACAGCCTCGTTTCGAATTTGTATATTTAATTCTTTTTTTTTTCGATAACCATGGTATTTGTCTTGTTTATATTTATGTTCATTTAGTTACACTAGCATACACCTTACTATCGTCTCTGCTTCGCTAACAACATCTAACCCACTACCTGCTCCTTCGACCAGTGCCCTGTTAAAATCGTCTTTCAGTTCGCATCCTAACACTTTAAAAGTAGCCCACATAAATTCTCAAAGCCTTCTCTGTCATTTCAATGAAGTTCAATCTATTTTCTCTCCTTTGTCTCTTCACGCTATTCTTATCTCTGAAACGTGATTGAAGCCTTCCTATCATCTTCTCTTGTAAGTTTAGATAATTACACCCTCTGTAGAAATGACCGAATCGGTAAACGCGGAGGTGGTGTTGCGATGTATGTGCGATCGGACTTACCGTTTAAAATTGTCTACCAGTCTTCGAATGAAGTCTTAGAACATCCTGAATATCTATTCATCGAAGTCGGTGCAAGCAACAAAAAGTGCCTCCTTGGAGTTGTATACAAACCCCTAAATCAGGATTTAAGTGACCTTGAAACACCTTTGCTTAATCTTGTGCCTCACTATGACCATACTGTTATTTTAGGCGATTTCAATACAAACTTATTAAATTCAAGTAATTACGCTACAGTTCAACTTAAGAACATGTTTGAGTCTTACAATATATCCATCCTTCCTTCCGCAGCTACCCACCACACCCAGGAATCGAGACACTTCTTGACATTATTGCCACGACTAATCCTCAGCTAGTATTAACGAATGGACAACTACCAGCGCCGGGTATCTCAGCACACGACATAATCTTTTTTAGAATATTCCTTGTATTGTCCAAAATATAAACCTCGCATCACATCATACCGGGACTTAAAGCATATTGAGCATGATGAATTAATCAATGACGCACTTAGCCTGCCTTGGACTGAAGTGTGGAACTTACCAGACATTGACGACAAAATCGAAAAATTTAACGACCTAGTAATTCAGTTATACGATAAACACGCACCCTTGAAAACCAGACGAGTTGGTAGACACCCTGCGCCTTGGATGTGCGATGCCATAAAATTACTCATGACAGACAGAGACACTGCTTATCGTAAATACAGACAGAGCAAGGACGAATTAGATTTTAATACTTACAAAGTTTTAAGAAATAAATGTAATCAAGCAGTAAGAAATGCTAAATTACGCCATGCACATTCCCATTCTACCTTCGGTCAGCGAAAGAATTGTGGCGTAACCTTAATAACCTGGGTCTAACAAAAGCAAAGCCTCGGGTAGATAACATCAACTTGTCACTCAATAGTCTAAATGAACATTTTGTCACTGCTCCACCTGAACCATTACATAAGCAAGAGACTCTTGAATTTCTCAGATCTTACCCCCAACCTGTGTGGGATAAATTCTTCTTTAAATACATTAACCCGACTGACGTAATGAAGACGCTGCGACGTATGAAATCTAAAGCCCAAGGTATAGACAATATAAATATCACTCTCCTGTATAAAATAATAGATGTGATCCTGCTGACCGTCACCCATATATTCAATGCATCTATTATGACTGGGTCCTATCTCTGGAAAATGGCATTAGTGAAACCTTTACCTAAATCTAACACACCTTCTACAGTAAACCAATACAGACCGATATCAATTCTTCCCACTCTTTCAAAAGCATTAGAACATATTGTACATGGACAACTTATGAACTATCTCGACGAACACAAACTCCTTGATGACTATCAATCGGGTTTTAGACATGGACACAGCACTTCTACAGCCCTACTTAAAGTGACTGAGGACATCCGTGAAGCTATGGATAGGGGTGAAGTAACGGCACTAACTCTTCTCGATTTCAGCAATGCCTTTGGTTCTGTTGATATCGACTTGCTTCTTGCAAAGATGAAGGCTTTGCACCTGTCAGACAATACCTTGAGCTGGATGGACTCCTACCTACGTGACAGCCAACAGTGTGTTTCACTTGATAATCAATTCTCCCAATGGAGATGCACAAAGGCGGGAGTGCCGCAGGTCTCCGTATTAGGACCACTACTTTTCTCTATCTACATTAATGACGTATCAAAGAACTTACAGTATTGCCGATATCACCTATGCCGACGACCTACAACTTTACATACATTCCAGACCCAATACGATCAATGAATCGATTGACAAGTTAAATTGTGACCTAGCCACTGTCTCCACTTGGGCGGCCAATTTCGGACTCGCACTTAATCCAAGTAAGACTCAAGCCATAATTATTGGACATAAGCGTTTAGTTAACTCCCTTAATAACAGTAATCTTTCAGTTGTTACCCTTAACAACACGCTAATCCCTTATTCATCTGTCGTAAAAAATCTTGGCTTCTTTTTTGATAATAATCTAAGTTGGAATTTTCAAGTTAAAGAAACGATAAAAAAATCTGTTCCTCCATTCACTGTTTGAGTCGCTTGAGAACCTTCTTGCCCCAGCAACTAAAACTTACCCTAGTGCAAACCCTAGTAACGCCGCACTTCGATTATTGTGACGTTTTGTTAAGTGACCTAAGTTCTGAATTGTCAGTCAAGTTACAGCGAGCTCAGAATATGTGCGTCAGATACGTGTGCAACATCCGACGGTATGATCACATATCACCGTCCTTCGCAAGTCTCTCGTGGCTCCGACTTAAAGAACGTAGAACTTTACACTCTTTGTCTTTACTCTTTCGAATTCTGCACACTTCAACACCAAATTACCTTTCGTCTCGTTTCTCTTATCTATACTCTAACCATGACGTAAATACCAGATCACTTATCTGTGGCACGCTAAGTATACCTCTTCATAGAACATCTTGTTATTCATCATCTTTTACAATATCCACCTCGCGTCAATGGAATTTCTTGTCACAAAGTATTAGGGGCTGCAAGACAATAAACACCTTTAAGAACAGCTTAAAAGATAACCTTATTAGCATTTCACTCCAATCATACTGATTTAAACTATCACTGACTATTGTTACTTTTTTCTTTAGACATCATCCTGATTGTGCTGTATTTTAATTGTCTCGTAATAATCTCTTTCTATTATCTAATATTATTTGAAATATATTAACATTCTATGTATTTTAGTTTAATTCTGCTACACAGTTTATTTCAGTGTTTAATTAATAGTTCATAGTATTTTGTTGTTTAATTTGTAAATAACTTTTGTATACATGTAACTCTCATCTAAATCAAATTGTTGGATTTTTGTAAGTTCATGCATATGTTATACACTTTTTGCTGGTTATGGAAGAGAAGGCCTTACGGCCTTAACTCTGCCAGCTAAAATAAATCATTATTATTATTATTATCACAAAATCTTGTTTATTGACAAAAAAATTGACAGGGATTTAAGGTAATTTCAAATGATTTGCATGGAACGTCTATACTCGAATTGAAATCTGTGTTTGTTTCAGAGCCTTAGAGTCTTAACAAAACTATGTAGGATGAATTGTCTCAATTCAGTAGACTAGCCAATTCTCTGTGAAGTGATTCCATGAATGAATGAATGAGTTAATGAAATGAGGAGGAACTGAGAGAAGTATTATTTATTATTTTTATTTATTTTGCTATTTATTTATTTATTTACTTATTTATTTATTCATTTACTCATTTATTTACTTAATTATTTACTTATTTTTACCTTATTTATTTATTTACTTATTTATTTACTTATTTATTTATTCATTTATGCATCCATTTATTTATTTATTTATATTGGCACCGAGCGGGCTAGCGGCGTGGTAGAGGGCTGGCCTCGCATTCAGGAGGTCCGGGGTTCGATCCCAGGGGCCGGCAATCCTAACTGAGGTTTTTCATGGTTTCGTCAGTTATTTCCAGGCAAATGCCGGGATTGTACCTCTTGAAAGTCCGGCCATGGACGGCGATCCTTCCCTTAATCCTTTCATATATGTCTGAGTGAATGATGTGTAATGTCTTAAATGTTTGTGTTGTATCGGAGGCGGCCCTGGCATAGAGCTGATCTCTCATCCGGGGAGGCCCTCCATGTCCTTGTGTGGTCAAAAAAGTATGTATGTGATCCATAGCTTAATTCCTCTCCCGACAGATCGCGGCCCTGTAAGGCCCGGGTGGCGTGGGTCGTGTAAATGTACCTAAAAGGGAGAGGTTAAACTGAGAGAAAGAAAGAAGATTTATATTGGCAGGGTTAAGGCCATAGGGCCTTCCCTTACACTCTACCAGGTGACAAAGTATACAAGGAGAAGAAACAATAATTAAAAAGTAAGCAAACGCGCGTCTTTGCAAGGCAATTAAGGGCTGAGGAGAAGTGTCTATGTGAGCTCCAAGCCTGTTGGTCACTCGTCTCTGTCCGAAACTTGTCGAATTTTGAAGGAGAGAAGTCGAAAATGGACGTGACATAACAGCTAGTAATACATGAGAGGGAGGATGTTGAACAGTACCTTGAGGAAAACCATGAGGCATTTGCAGGACGGAGTGAGACGGACCATGTGGAAAACCACGAGATACCTGGAATGTCACAAGAAAAGTTCTGATTTTCGTTCCCTGATTATGTTACCCAGTTCTGTTATTCAGATTTCTGTAGTGACTTTTTTTATTGGTTATTTTATTGCTATGGTTGTCTAGCGTCTGAGATAACGATAAAAATGGCTGGTGAAATGAGTGCAGGGTCCAACGCCGAAAATTACCCAGCATTTGCTCTTATAACGGATTGAGGGAAAACCCCGGAAAAAAACCTCAACCAGATAAATTGTCCGAAACTGGATTTGAACCAGTGTCCACGCGTTTCACGGTCAGGCAAGCTAACCGCTTTCCACAGCTGAGGACTGTAGTGACTCTTAGAGACAGACGTATTTAGGTAAGAATAATAACACCATTAGAGTGTACGTAGCGTGTATATGACACAAGTCATCTAGATGCACAGTTAATGGACCGATGTTACAATATTGTCCTTTCCAGCTCACAGTTATGAAATTTACATTATATCAATTGCAGTTAAACCTAGGTTATAGACAAACTACCATCAAAGAGTTGAAAGATGATTTTATAATTTAACGTAAGTAACTTTCTGTGCCTTTTATCCAGTTCTGAGGGCAAACACATAGAATCATCTTAATAGTGAAGCGGTGCGGATACAAATTGCAAGCAAGAAGCGTACACTTCAATGCAATCATATGATTAGGTTACATCAACGTATCCGGAAGCCATTGTTATGCAGATTCTCAGTAGTAAAATTATGTGCATTTGCCTGATTTACAACTCCGGTCAACTGTATTTGGAATAAAAGCATGGAGCAACCAGGCGAAATGGAGCCATATATTCATTGTTAACGACACTAAACTGTACACGCGTCCCATGTATTCATTGCAAGAGCCTTACTTGGGCTATCCCGCGAGACACATATCAACTTTTAGAGACATATTAAGGCAAATCCATTTCATTCGCAGTTCATAGGCGTCATTTACGATGAGTACACTTTTTTATTAATCCGTCCGTAATTTATAATTTAAAATACAACCTAAATATTAGACATATTTTGATTTCAAGTGTATTCAAGTTGAGACCAAAATATTTCTAATATTTAAGTGTATTTTGAATGATAAGTTATAGACGGATCATTAAAAAAGTTTATTTATTTCAATAAGTAAATTATAGGAAAACCAAATATGTCAATAAAAGTCCTTTTCAGCGTTAGGAGAGGCGGAGATTTTGAAACACCAGTCTCGATTTAATATAGATGGCAAGGAATTTTTAAAAGGAGCTAGTTTCCTTACTTTCTAATTTAACAGTACACTCAAAATTTGTATAGTTGAAAATAGCCTACTCATAGATCTATATTATAGACTAGCCGTACCCGTGCGCTCCGCTGCACCTGTTAGAAATAAATATAAAGTAATTACATAATTAAAATAGGACGTTTGATCCAGGGAACAACTTTTACAACAGCGCAAGATAATCTGCTTCGCTCATTACCCATTTTTTTTGCATTGCATTTATTGCATATATATTTTATGTATTTTAACACGATTCAATTGAGCATAGTTAAAATTTGAATTATAAAATAATGGATTGCTAAGCTAACGTACTATTACTGCATACTAAATCTATACACTCTTGTTGTTCGTTAATTCTCTGAGATTAAAATGAGTGTACGTAAATATTATTTTAAGAAATACAGAAAACGAATGTACAAAATAGCCTATCAAATTTTCTGTGCATAAGAAGCTATTTTAATCTTACCTGTCCTCGATTTACTCAAACGTTACTGTAATAACATTATAGCATTATGTCCATCTAGAGAAACTACATTTTCCAATGGTGAAATAATAATTAATTATACAAATCGGTTAATTTAGCTTCTGATATTACTTCATACAAACACAGAAACATTCTCTGTAGGCTATGATTAATAGCTTTCGATTGTTGATGTCCAAGGCCCCTGTTTCGATTGTTGTTGTCCAAGGCCCCTTATAGACGAAGTCATTTGTTCTTAATTCATTGCACCGTCTTAGATGGCGTTATTTTAATTTTAAAACTCATTTATCTCATTAAATATCAGTCCTATCAAAATTTTGTAAAGAATAAAACTTATCGGAAATTATTTTTAAAGAAACTTTTGTTATGTAACATTTTTTACAAAAATCAATAATAAGCGAGATATTTCGATTTATTTAATTCAGGCCCCCTTATAACCCCCCTTTCAAATAAAGTATTTTGAATGCCATATAGCCTAAAATCTAAGTTACAACGAACTTAATGTATATTCGAATTTTCATATAAATCGGTTCAGCAATTATCGCGTGAAAAGGTAACAAACATACAGACAGACATACAAACAAAAATTTCAAAAATGCTATTTTCTGTTTCAGGGTGGTTAATTATATATGTTAGGACCAGTTATTTTTGGAAAATCGAAAATTACCAGAAAAATTTCGGCTACAGATTTATTATTAGTATAGATAACGTGAAGAGCTTGACGATCGAGAAATCTGATCACACTGTATGTTAATACGGTGACTTCATCCAAGTGTGAGTTTTATGTTTAAAATATCAGATGTTTCTTAGTTTTCCACACGGTCCGCCTCACTACGATTTGTATTAATATAATGTACACTTCTGTACTGTACTCTGGCTGCAAAAGAAATGCCGATACGAAATTATATAATTTTTATCCATGACCATAACGAAAAACGTGCCTTTACTAAATACTTTTGCGTTTGTAAAGTAGGCTTTTATTCAACATTACTTTATTTCACTAGTGAGATAAAGACTTTACCTCACAGTTTGAACTTTATCTCACAGTTCATTAGTATTTTCCTAGTACCCGGGTACACACGTATACTTTTCCATTCAACTATTACTCAAGAAGTTAATTTATTAGTTACTAGATGTCACTAACTCCACTTCTTTATTACCATTTTCTTAAATATACCTACACTCAATCTCCTTCTCTTTTCTCTATCTACTACGTCGTTACGTCGTAATTTGTGCATTGCATCCATGTATCTTTTTAAAATTTTGTAATAATTTATTTTTGGGATTTTGGAATGCGAGGAGACTTGAACCTGCGAAGTTGGGTTTATAGTATTTTAAAATTTTAAAACAACACGCGTTAACCAACTGAGCTAAACAGACACGATAATTAATTAAGTTTTAATATTCCTCTTAAGTTTACAGAAGTAAAATGTGAAATTATTTTAATCACATTAGTCTCGAGAACACTTCTAAATAATCCCTGAAACTTCAAAAAGACAAAAACACACGTTTAAAATGAAAAAAATATATATTAAAATTATATAATTAATTATAATTTGTTATTTATCCAACGCCTTAGATACCATTCTTTACTAATCATGGCCTCCTACATCATGACCTACCTAGTTCACGTATCGATTCTAAAATCCATGCCATGATATGTGATTATATGAGGACTTATTTTCAACGTATTTTCTTTTATAAAACAGAATTTTTCGTTATGGTCATGGATGAAATTACGTATGGTACTTGTGAGCGTGATCTTTATTGCGCGAGTGGAAAGATGCACTTACCTCACAAATACCATAAATAACTATTCCGAGGACTTTAACAAACATGGCGAGGTGATATTCCTCGATCTGTAATAGTGCACTTACCGCACCACGGCACAGTTTTACCTTATCCGATTTTAGTAGTTGAGGAATCGGAAAGTTGCATATCAATCAATAACTTACTAATGCACTTTGTCACAATGTATTTAACACTTACAGCACCGAAAATGGTATAGAGAAAGTAAAGTTATAAAAACTTGAGTTTTTTTGGTAGTCTTCAAAGTAGAATAAAGCACTTTATTCACCACTATACTCTGACAGTCGATCACCAGGGACAGGTATATAACTGAACACCTTGCCTTTATAGATAAAGCGATAGGCAGTGTATTTCTTGCTGAAAGTTAATCCAAGGATCTATCAGAACGCCTACTGTGAAGATTCTTGGAAGGTAAACCAAGAACCGAAAGGGTGAACGACCTTTGTGAAAGGAAATACAGGGGCATAAAGACCAGAATACCTTAACAATGACTACCCCAAACCTTGGACTTTCTCAATGAGATTTTGTTAGCTACTCTGCTTTATGTTTCTGTTAAAAATGGAGAATAGATGTAGTGGCAGTGTTGCCAAACTTACTAATTTTTCCGTGAAGCTATCTGAGGATTTGCTGGCATATCTGTGGATTTTTGTTAGGGAACTTTATTTATATATTTACTGGCGATGTTGTTGTACCATGTGAATAAAAAGTACGGAACACTGTTTGTAGATTTATATATTTTGTGCGAGATCGTGCGTATTTGCTTGCTTTCCGCACAAAACCAATACGCGGAAAGTCTAAAATTCCACATTCAGTATTCCCAACCTAACACACATAACAATTTCCCTCTTCTTACCGCTTAAGTCACATATTGATTTTACTGCTTTAGGCTTTTAACATATTATTTTTAGAGACGTTCAATATAGTAATAATTATAAATTGGAAACTTACCACTGCAATTTCACCTAAATTGCACTGTTAATTATTGTTTTTAAATATTTGCAAAATTAAGTAAACTCTACAACTCCACTAAAGTTACTGCATTCGTGATGCAAGTAACATTAAGGAAGCCGTGAAAAAATCAACAAGATTCCAGACTCATCATAGACTGGGGGAAGGACAGACTATATCATGGTCTGCTGGAGTATAGTAAACACAGAACACATTTTAAAGCAATGATGTTGAAGATAGATATTTTTGTTTTGCAAATTTGCCGTCATTGAACAGAAACCAAGATGGAGATTTCATTGCAACTAATTAGAAATTCGTCTTTCAGGTATGTAATAAACGATCTTCGCACAAAATAATGTACGATACACGAGCGGTATGTTTTCTTTCAATTGTCGGAAATTAAAAAAGCTCAACTACGTTTCGCTTTTTCAAACTTTCCCTCGAACATGAAACCTTCAACATACCGCTCTTGTAAGGCATATTACTATTTTAAATTTCATTAAGAAACTCTATAATAGAACAGTTATAGGGATTGAAAAAAAGAGAATATCTTATATTTTGAACAAGTTTTCAGAAATAAGTTTCTCGTTTATTAAGACTGTGAAAAGAAGCCTGTTTTAAGTGGCACCATGTATGTACTTATTTTTCCACTTTTGGTTCTTCAGGTCTCAAAATTAGGAAATCATTTTTTTTTATTTATAAACCATTATTTTGCAAACATTTTCTTAAATTTATAATCCTAATGTATGTATATATAGCAAAGAGAACTTTTTCAGTATATTGTATAAATGTATCACTGTTGAGAATAAGGAGGCCAAGAATTAAATAATCATAGACAAATGCTTATATTAATTCATAATACATTGTTAAATTAAACTCATTTAAACACGCACGATCTCTCATTTCAGAAGAGACACAGACCACCCAATGTATAATAGATCCTTGTGGCATAACAACTTAGCTGGTTAACGCAGTGTAAAGGTGTAAATCGGTGACAACCTTCGCGCTCCGGCTGTTTTGTCTTCAAGGCTCGGAATGAAGGTAATGATTAGGAACTGAGATTTTCCCTCCTCGTCCCACCCACACTATCATGTATGACAGGTGTGGGTGAAGAAACTCCTCTCCCATTATGGTGAAATAAATGACAACTCTGACCCTCTTCCTGGCGACCGACAGCTGAACACTGACCCCCACTTGAGCTAAGATTGCTCGCTTCCGGAAACATTAGACAGACAGATTCCCTTCCACTTCAAACGAAGACTGAAGGAAATTTCACCGTAGAGCTCTTGAAATAAAAATCTTTGCTGCTCGTTAAGTGAGATTATATGTTCGACTTAATATTTAAAATCATCTCTGAATATAATTTCCCATGAGAATGTGGTTTGATATGTAGTTTAGAATAATTGTACACATATTCCGAACAGTCAATGGTGTACAATAGCTAAGGCACAACATGCATTTGCATCGATGTTACAATCACGGTTCGAATTCTGTTTGAAAGCGTGGACATATTCTGTTGTCACAGGAGTATTTGGTATAATAATAATAATAATAATAATAATAATAATAATAATAATAATAATAATAATAATAATAACACGCTGAGTTATATGCCCAAGGTAAGCACTAGGACCAACGAAAAAAAAAAAAAAACTTAAATGATGATTTCATTTTGCCCCGGAAGAAATGCTGTAAACTGTTTCCAAAATAATTTATAGGCAAGCATTGCTAAAAGTAGGCTTTTAGTAACACATATTCATGTAAAAAATATGAACAGGGGATAAGAGAAAATACCTATGATTTCGTGTAATTAGAGAAATGAATTAGGGATAAATAATAGAATTTCCTGTAAGATTTACGTGTATCTAATGATCGGAATGAAATAAGCCATGCATCACAGTCAATCCTCCAATAATAATAATAATAATAATAATAATAATAATAATAATAATAATAATAATAATAATAATAATAATAATACATTACAACAGACTGTAGTGTAGAACTGTTTTTGAACCACAGAAAATTAACAGTTAATTGGTATAACTTATGTAAGCACACGAGAATATCCCGTAACAACTGAATAACAATATTTAAAAAAATAAAATAATAACAATATGAACTAAATAACAACCAGTGCTATGTTTTCATAGTGTAATATTTCTTACAACGTTATTGGCTAAATGTGACATCAGTAAAGCGTTGGCTCGTTTTAAAATCTGAACTCTGCTATAACAATATGAACTAAATGTAACAACCCGTACTGGTTCTTTCAAAGACGTGATCCTTCCTACAACATTACTGGCTAAATATAACGAGTGGTATAGCGTTAGAGCGTTTCATGTTTGATTTCTGCTGTAATATAACGAGTGGGATAGCGTTGGCGCGTTTTGCATTTGTTGCTTGTTGTAAGCAATATAGTGTTGACTTGTTTCATGTCTTATTTCTGCTGCAGTCTAAGGAATGGTATAGAGTTGGCTTGTTTCATGCCTGATTTCTGCTGTAATATAACGAGTGGTATAGCGTTGGCGCGTTTCATTCTGATTTCTGCTGCAATATAACGAGTGGTATAGCGTTGGCTTGTTTCACGCCTGATTTCTGCTGTAATATAATGAGTGGTATAGCGTTGGCTTGGTGCCTGATTTCTGCTGTAATATAATGAGTGGTATAGCGTTGGCGCGTTTCATATCTCATTTCTGCTGTAATATAACGAATGGTATAGCGTTGGCGCGTTTCATTCTGATTTCTGCTGCAATATAACGAGTGGTATAGGGTTGGCTTGTTTCACGCCTGATTTCTGCTGTAATAAAATGAGTGGTATAGCGTTGGCTTGTTTCACGCCTGATTTCTGCTGTAATATAATGAGTGGTATAGTGTTGGCGCGTTTCATATCTGATTTCTGCTGTAATATAACGAGTGGTACAGCGTTGGCGGGTTTTATATTTGTTGCTTGTTGTAACAACATGAACTAAATATTACAAGTAATATAGTATTAGCTCATTTCATGTCTTATTTTTCTGTTGCAATCTAAGGAGTGGTATAGAGTTGGCTCGTTTCATGTCTGATTTCTGCTGTAATATAATGAGTGGTATAGAGTTGGCTCGTTTCATGTCTGATTTCTGCTGTAATATAATGAGTGGTATAGCGTTTGCTTCTTTCATGTCTGATTTCTGCTGTAATATAATGAGTGGTATAGCGTTTGCTTCTTTCATGTCTGATTTCTGCTGTAATATAACGAGTGGTATAGCGTTTGCTTCTTTCATGTCTGATTTCTGCTGTAATATAACGAGTGGTATAGCGTTTGCTTCTTTCATGTCTGATTTCTGCTGTAATATAACGAGTGGTATAGCGTTTGCTTCTTTCATGTCTGATTTCAGCTGTAATATAACGAGTGGTATAGCGTTTGCTTCTTTCATGTCTGATTTCTGCTGTAATATAACGAGTGGTATAGCGTTTGCTTCTTTCATGTCTGATTTCTGTTGTAATATAACGAGTGGTATAGCGTTTGCTTCTTTCATGTCTGATTTCTGCTGTAATATAACGAGTGGTATAGCGTTTGCTTCTTTCATGTCTGATTTCTGCTGTAATATAACGAGTGGTATAGCTTTGGCGCGTTTCATATTTGTTGCTTGTTGTAACAATATGAACTAAATATTACAAGTAATATAGTGTTGGCTCGTTTCATGTCTAATTTCTGCTGTAATGTGATGAGCGGTATAGCGTTTGTTGTTTGTCGTAACAATATGCACTAAATATGACAACTGGTACAGCTTATGCTCGTTTCATGTAACAATATGAACTAAATACAACAACCGGTATCGGCTCTATCAAATTGTGCTTTATCCTGTAACATTAAGGTCTAAAATAACTAAATCTAATATAACAAGTACAACACTGGCTCGTTTTATACCCGATTCCTTCTGTAACAATACAGACTAAATGTGACAAACGTTGTAGTATGTGGTTCTTTCAAATGTGATTGCTGTTATAACATTGTGAACTAATTGTGATAGACGGTATAGCGTTCTCTGACTCAGAATTGCAGGAACAGCGTGAAGGAAGGCATCATGTGACACTGCGAAGGCTGTGTAGGACATTGCGGCGTAGGTCGTAGCCTCCTCTACATCCTCATGTTATTCATCACAGTGTGAAGAAGCGTGACATTTGCATTAGAATAACATTTCTTATTCACCACTACAATCCCGCTATAGTTACAATTCACAAGAGGAGAGGGGCATCAAAAGAAATATATGCTATTCAATTGTGCGACAGAGCAAGGAGCCTTCACAGCCCAGAGTTAATTTCAATCTCGGATCTGATAGTGAAATCGGATTCCTCTTCTTTAACAATTAGGTATGCAGAAACCACAATACCCCTAGTGGTACTTCTTTTTTAAACACATGTTATGTGAACTCGCTTTTATCCGTTATGTTTGGAAAGGGTGTAATATAAGTTCAGACGAATTCATTCACAAAGACATTTATGTTCGTGAATTACTTTAATGGAACTGAAATGTAATTCGATTTAAAAGTAGGCTATTCTTCTCAAATATCTTAATTTTATTCAAAATATCATTGCAACGATTCTACATTGTAAATTGTGAAATTTTGACAGTGATTTGGAATTTTGAGATTCTTTCTACAAATCTTCTTGCTTTTCATCTTCGTCATTCATTCATTCATTCATTCATTCATTCATTCATTCATTCATTCATTCATTCATTCATTCATTCTTTCATTCACTCATTCATTCATTCATTTATTGTTCTACCCAAGGGCAGGTCTTTCATTGCAAATCCAGCTTTCTCCAATCTTTAGTATTTTCTGCCTTTCTCTTTGTCTCCACATATGATCCCATATATCTTAATGTCATCTATCATCTGATATCTTCTTCTGCCCTGAACTCTTTCCCGTCCACCATTCCTTCCAGTGCATCCTTCAGTAGGCAGTTTCTTCTCAGCCAGTGATCCAACCAGTTCCTTTTCCTCATCCTGATCAGTTTCAGCATCATTCTTTCTTCACCCACTCTTTCCAACACAACTTCATTTCTTATTCTGTCTGTCCACTTCAAACGTTCTATTCTTCTCTATATCCACATTTCAAATGCTTCTATTCGCTTCTCTTCACTTCGTCGTAATGTCCGTGTCATTATGGTAGCACACATTCTAGTTATTTTCATTGGTAATAGTGAATTGCTTATTGCTCTGTGAGTCATATGTTGACATCTCAGGATGTCATGTATGTTTAGTCAGCAGTTCAAAAACTGGTTGAAACCTCACAAGTGATATCACTAATAAAGCATGAGGCAACTAAGCCAGGACATATCATGTACTATCAAATTGAACATTTATTACTTTTACAACTTTGTATCAAAAAATTAAATTTGTATAGTATTCTTTTACATTCAGGCAGTCTGCTATGGCAGAAAGAGTGTTAAAACTATAAACTTATTCAAATGGAAAATATCGATGACAAGGCCTGTTTTGAAGTACTGCTGACTATATTTGGGTTACATAAAATATTGTGAAGCAATAACACGTAAGCTTATATAATTGGTTAAAATTAGAATGTCCATTTTAAATTATCAGCAGCGATCGTATAAAAAGCAGTAGAGTGTGAATAATCATTAGCAGTGTATATCGACACATCAATCAATATATTGGACACGCGACATGCACAGAAGTGGTACGCTATAATATGTTCGGACAGCATTAGCTAATGTGTCTAGATCTCGTAGGACGCCTCTCCTTTACGCAATAGCAGCTCCTGGTGTTACGCCTTCCTGTAACGCTTCACGCTCAACAACAAACAAAACGGTGACCAGTTAGCGAGACGGGCAATTGTAGTATCAATAGACGATTCTTCTGTTACAACGATTATTTATCAAGTACCGTCTATTTCACAGGAGCACAAGATTGTACAAGGTGTCCTAAAAGTCTCCGCACATGGGGAATATCAGTTCAAAATAGAAATGTCACATAATGTGTTCAATATAACGGCTTTCGAGAGTCATGCACAGGTCAGTGCGAAATGAGACGGTGCTCCATCTTGTTGAAAGATGATTTGCAACTTCATTTTCATTTACTCGATTTGAGGAAATAGGAAATTCTGTAGCATGTCCATGTATGCAATGGAGTTGATGTCTGTTTCAACAAAACAGAATGGACCAAATATTTTGCTGTGCATTAAGGGCCGCATCAAACGTTGACCTTAGGATAATCTCAGATGTGTTGGTGTATCACATGTGGATTTTCCGAGCCCCATATTACACAATTACATCATCATGATTGCAGCGAATTCAGCTCTAAGCAACTTATCACCTAAGGTTTTATTGCATACAAGAGTTGAATTTTATAGGGATGTATTTTCAATCTCTTCTGCATGACGTCGTGCACTGTTGACTTAGGAATATCGAACAATGACTTACTATGATAGAAATCTGGTAAGATACGCAACAATGACGTGAAAGCAAACTGTTTGAGTTACTGAAGTACTTACAAGCAACTTCAATCCATTACACATAATACATGCTTCTCAGCGAACTCGTAAAACCCCACCATTCATTCTCGAAAACCCTGTATAGTATAGGGATTTTATTTATTTTTATTTATTTATTTTTTCCCTGGCTGTTATTTATACTCACTTTAACATCTTTGGTCATATCTGAGCAAGATTAATCTTTATTGAAACCTCCCTCAAATCCATTTTAATATTCTTCCCATGAGACTGGTTCTATTGTTTGAACCATATGGCGACTAATATATGTTACTGATTTCTATGGATATGATTTCGGTGATGAATGAGGCCGGTGATTTTCAGGGATGTTTGCCCGAATTTCCTGGGATTTGCCTGAAGCTCCGGTTGAGGAACTTTCTCCATTCTCCTGTAAAATCTTTTTCAGCCCCAAATATTTTCTAAGAACTTTATTCCGAGAATCAATCTCTGTTCCTCTCTCGTAAGAGACCAGCATGCTGACCCATACACCACAGAATATAACTGATTTTATTGTCGTACTATATCAGAATTGTTGAATTCTGTAGTTATATTGCTTCCACCCTGAATAATAATATTGGCAACTAGTTAATTGTTTGTAACTCAGAAACAGTTCTTGTCCTCTTTAAAATTACATTCTGTTTTAATGCAATATATTATTATTATTATTATTATTATTATTTTTATTATTATATCTCTTTACTTATTATTATTAGTTTACTATTTTTCCTTATTTTGGAATTATTATTATTATTATTATTATTATTATTGGAGAATGAATGTTGTTGAGATTATTTCTACTTCCATTTGTATATAATATTGGCAACTAGTTAATTGTTTGTAACTTCAAGTTCACGCTCTTTAACAGTACATTCTGCGAAACCATGCATTATTATTATTATTATTATTATTAGGTTTTTTATTATTTTAACCCAATTAGCAAATTATTAATTATTATTATTATCATTATTTTCACCGGCATTATTACCTTCATCTCATTCAGACATTGAATGTTATTCAAAGATTATTTGATAAAGTTTGTAAAATAACCTACTAAAATAAAAAAATACACACTTCAATCGTACAGCAAATTGTATTTATTTATTCTAATTCTTGTATGCATAGACTTTATACGCAATCATAGGGATTTCCTCAAATCCCCTATTGCTTTTTAATATTAAAACCATGCCCTAGAAACACTATTCAGTAAGTATTAAATAAACAAACAGAACGAGATATATTTGACACATGGTAGAACTTGATCCGCTCCTCTTTTACTCCATGTGTATAGTAGTTTCACATTCTTCGTGATAGTACAACATAACTTCATTCTTACATAGCTCATGCTGTAAAAATATAACCACGTTGTCCTTAATGATAATGGCATTTTACTCAATAAATCAACATCAATGGCATACACATGCATGGGTTTATTAATTGGTACGGGTGTTAAAGATTACATCAATCTTTCTCGTACCGTTAGAGCTCCCATTTTATATCAGGATTTCGTGACTAATTTCTAGTGTTGTCTCTTTCCTTCCATTTTAAAAATGGGATTATAGGCTACATACAATTCTACAGCGTACGGAAATAATTTATCTTCAACTCTGTAGCAGGTATTTTGTCAGCTAAAAACAAGTAGGCCTACTGTCGCAGGATAGCCGGAATCACGTAGCAATTATTTATTTAATTAGATCCTTTTCTTGATATCATTTTAAACAGTTGTATACTATTACGTAGACCTACAATTTCTTACAGAAAATATTTTCAGAAAATAGCCCAACAGTCCAGCCTTTACAGAAGGCCAGCAGAAACGGGTGGGGGAAACCAGGATGCGACATAACCACTCGGACGGACAGTAATTCACTAAGATATTTAGTGTATGAAATGTATTTATTTATACTGGAAGTGGGCAAACACCCGTTGGCAGCGGTAACTTAATTACACACAATAAAAATTAATACACAAGAAAATTAATACATGACAATTACAAAATACAAATAATTACATTTAATAATAATACATAAAATAACCATTAATAAGTGAACCTAATTTACCATTACAACCTACATATATATAGGGTCTACGTAAGTTTCGCGCTGGTACTGATAATCTTACACTTCACTCTCATCTCACTCACTGCACTGGCGTTAAGCTCACTTTCTGCACTGGCTTTAGCTTTGAAAATGCGAAGAATTTTTACTTAATTTGCTCTTCTTCTCTAAAATTTGTAATAGACTATTTTTAAATAATCAGTCAAGAATTCGCTTCTAACTGCAAGGGGACACTCCATAAAAAATGACAACTTTTTTTCTAATCATTTTTTCAACCAACTTTTGAGAACATGTTTACAATGTGAAGGACTAACAAAATTAAAATTTTGAACTCCCAAATGCTTTTGGGTTTTTATTTTTTCTATTCTTTTTATAAATATTTTAACACCAAGAATTTAGTAAAATATCTAAATTTTTAAACTTCCCTTTTTTTGGTTACATTAACAAGACATAGAGAAACATTTCTATTCATTCATTTTATGTAATATCTCATTTTTATTCACTTTCATTTTTTTTAATTTTAAAATGTTGTTTTTTCTTAATCAAGAAAAAATATTAATAATATAAACTAGAAGCATTTCCTACAAAATAATGCATAGAAACATGCAGCTACCTCATAAATATTTGTAGTAAAAATTTCATCCAGATTGATTAATATTTAGCATAAAAATAGTTGGTGTTAAATTAAGAAAAATAAACTAACGGAGAAATGGATTTGAAAGTAGAATTAATATTTATGTAACACATACCTATTAAAAATTCTCCTCCGCTACATTCATCTAGTAACTTCAGGGAGCCAAATTTAGAACAAAAAGTTACTAGATTTGCAATGAGATATTTGTAAAAAAAGAATTATTTGATGAAAAAATAATTTTGACAGTCCTTTAAATGCCACGCCCCCTTACAGCGGCAATTAAAAACAAAATTTAAACATATTTCTAATCGGAATTGAACTAAATCTATTTGGGGTATGAAAATATACATTATAAATAAATGAAAAAGCCGATAATATATATTTTTAAATTTTTATGATTTTCAGTAGAGTATCCCGGAGGAAAAAAGTGAAATTTTTGTCATTTTCGATTTAAAAATAGCATTTAATATTTTTTGTAAAAAAATTAGCAATCTTTTATTTATATGTTGAGCAAGTTTCAGTGCTCTACGACTCTTGGAAGTATAAAAAATTACATTATATTTAAATGGCTAGTACGCTCTTTAATTTAAAATCGTTTCTTCACACTTTTTTCAGCACGTTTCCTCATGGTTAAAGTGTAAAGGCTCTCAAAATTCTGACACTAGTATGATCACAACATTTTTGCTACATGTTATATAAGCTGTGCTTAACAGAACTCAATTCCACTTTTTGTCTCCTAAGTTCCAAACGTTTTGCCCTGAAGAGGTTTTAATTGAACCTAGACTTAATTATACGAATGTAGCTTACATATTAATTTAAGGAAAATAAAGTAGGTCTTTACGTTGCGATAGGCTGTATGTATAAATGCAAAGATTACTTTAATTTTTCAAATTAATTTTTATAGATATCGTTAAGCTTTCATTTAAATCTACATTTATCAGTTTTGAATCTGACATAGTTTTAAAAGACACGTAGCGAAGCTATGATTACAGTACGTGGCGTAAGCACAATATCAGACCTTTATTTAAAACACTCAATAAGAGAATGATAAATTATTGGACAAACATTCGTGCCTTGTGTGTGTCGTAAACTCTGCACAGAAATGCAGTAATTGAGTGTTCGTCTCTACTCGGTATCAACGAAATTCGTACACTTACCCTGAAGCCATATTTTTATTTCATTGCCAGAGACATCCCTTAGCCGGACTTCAAACCACGACGTTCGGAACTTTTTTTTAAGTTGATCATTTAACGACGCTGTATCAACTACGAGGTTATTTAACGTCGATGAGATTGGTGATAGCGAGATGGTATTTGGCGAGATGACGCCGAGGATTCGCCATGGATTACCTGGCATTCACTTTACGGTTGGGAAAACCTCGGGAAAAAATCCAACCAAGTAATCAGTCCAAGCGGGGATCGAACCCGCGTCCGAGTGCAACTTCAAGCGCGTTAACCGACTGAGCCACGCCGGTGGCTCATTCGGAACCGATACGTAATATAATTGACTGAATGTCTTCGAAGGAAACCTAAGTCGTGGGTCGATGTACGGTTTTTTCTGTAATTCTCTGTAAAGGAACCGAGTGTTACGTAAGCAAGTGACCAAAATGATACATCCCTTAAATGAATGTAAGAGGTTATGTTTTGCCTTTAGAATAATTTGTTTGAAGTGGGAGGGTTGAAAACAAGAGTCTTTTATTTTCTTCAAGTTAATCTTTTCCTGTTCCATTCTCTTTAGATTATCTAATCAAGATACGAAACTTGAAAAGCAAAAGTGAAGATAATTGTTGTATTCTTGACGAAGTGAAAGAATAAAAAAAAAGTCTCTCTTGAATTAAGTGAGGAAGGGAAAATTCATACCTTGTTACACCGCTTAATGGAGGGTCTCGCATTCGAAGGGTAGTCTGTAATTACTCGTTGCACACCTTTTATATGCATTCTTTACAGTTAGCATCCTTTACCTCAAACATAATCTTTTTCAACAAAAATATTACTATTATTATTATTATTATTATTATTATTATTATTATTACTACTACTACTACTACTACTACTACTACTACTACTACTATTAGGCCCGATTGTATAAACCATTTAATCTTAGATCAGAGGTTAAATTGATCCTTGTTTCTGCTGAGCTTGGAATTTTGTGTTGTATAAAGTCTAATCTGAGATTAATTTGTCTCAAATTAAAGTCAACTTTGACTGAAGAAATTTCTCCGATTAAGTTAGATGATCCAAGTTCAGTTATTTCTTTTCTGTTTGAAATCTACGAGTGACAGATTGTGCAAATAAAATATCCATTATTATTAATATTAATAGATACGTTAGGTACATTTATATATATTTCTTTCAATTTCTTGCCTTAATACACAAAACATTCTTATATTTTATAAGGCCCTATCGTGTTCAGCAGTACCAAATAACATAACCTATAATTAGACTATATTATGTTTATAACAATCATTAATTATTAATGGATATAAATGGTCAATTAACTGTATTACTAAAGGAAAATTGTCGTTTTATAAAGCTTTATTATGTTTAGCAGTATCAACCACCATAACATGATAACAACTTGGAGAACAGTCAACCTTCTTCTTATTGTCCGCCATTATTTACATTGCAGAAAAAAACCAGTGTCTCCAACAGAGTGTAATACGGAAAGTCGCCAAAAAGTAGTTGTAAATTCGCTAGATTTCTCATTATCAACAAAGAAAGATTAAATTTTGTCACTATGGGGTGCTAAAAAGGTCACTAAATCCCTATTTAAGCAATATAAAAGTTAAAAGAAATTGTTGTTGAAAAAGAGTTAAAGTCGCTAGATTGGCAACACTGAACAAACCTCTATAACATGGTCCGCGCATCACGTATTTCACCTATTTATGCGATGTTGCCAAATCCTTTTCACTTGAACTTAGACTGCATTTGAACCAAGGTAATTTGATCGCAGAAAAGTTTTATACAATAGAAGAAGTGTCTGAACTCGGTTCACTTTTCGATTTCGATCAAAGTTGATCTTTACTCAGGGAGTTTTATACAATTGGGCCTTATTATTATTACTGTTATTATTGTACTGAACACAACAGTTAGTATTCAACTCTGATACGGCGTGAAGACAACGGTCCAGACTTTCACATAAATGTTTCACTGTTGTTTATATGCCCTTGTTGTTTTAGGTGGAGATTCGGAATATCGCTCATTCTAAGTAACGAGTCATATTATACGCGTGAACCGTTAGTCATGTCAAGTTTGCTTCCTTTAATAAAAAAATCAGGCACCACTTTGCTGCGTTTTGGATAGTTTTGCAGAAAAACCGTGTAATTTTAAACTCGTGAATTGTACAATCTTACAACGTCGTAATCAGTAGCCGAATGCATAGTACTCTTTTATGTTCCGGTGAACAACCCCTTCACCGGACGTGTTTTGAATAGGGGACTGAGAGGTCATTGCCTTGTTGATTGTTTTAATGTCATAAAAAATTCAGATGATGCACTGATTAATTTTTCTGTTTCAAACGTGTAGAGAGGAGCTGTAATATTTTCATCGTTTTCTACAGCTCTATCATTTGTTTACAACTTTAAGTATCAGAGTTGCAGATAACGAGCACTAACAGGGAAATAATGTGCCCGATTGTTCTGGTATGGGGTTGTTGTTCACTTGCATACCACAGTTCTGGTTGAACTCCACACAAAAGTACTAGCCTCTTCATGGTAAAATGTAAACAAATTAGAAAAAGAGTTGTAGAAAGAAAATAATGCGTTTCCTGACCTTACCCTCCAAATGTAAGGAATACATCCCCAGAGTTTTTACATAATGATAATAATAATAATAATAATAATAATAATAATAATAATAATAATAATAATAATAATAATAATAATCCGTGGCGCTACAGCCCACGAAGGGCCAAGACCAACCAGCCGGCTGCTGGTCTCATGCCCACATGCCGAAGCAAAGGTGGAGATCATCCAACCAGATGGAGGTATCGTGTGGTTGCTGATGAGCCCCCAGCCGTTATAGCTCGTTTGCGTAACCGGATTTCGCTACCTATTGTAGCTCCCCAAGTGCATCACGATGCTGGGTGAGCACCGGTCCCATATATTGGCCGAAATTTCATGAGAAAATTTCTTCCCCATGAGGACTCGAACCAGCGCGCATTCCGTAACGCGAGTCCTAGGCAGGATGCCAGACCACGACGCCACGGCGCGGGACAGAGTTTTTACATACAGGGTGTAAACGATATAAATTGTAAAAAAACAATATAAATTGTAAAAAAATCTAATATATATATATATATTATATATTATATATTATTATTATTATTATATATATTATATTTTAACTTTTTGGTTTCCTAAAAAAAAAATGTTATCTTTAAGTCTAATGTTTTTGGAAATGGTAGTGCACCGTCATTATTTACTTTATCGGCCCAACACGTACATATCCTTGTTTACAAATCAGCATATTCTATTGTCTCTCTACTGTGATGGTGTGCGCATGTGTTGGATGAAAGGTAATAGGAATAAAAAACAAAAATAGAATAGAAAACAAAATTTCACTACAGATCATGTTTAGTAGACCGAAATGTACAGTAGTGGCAAAAAAACCGGACCGACTCTTGTAGCTGATTTCAGAGCCTTGTTCACTCAGAGCACGATAGACTGGTAACCAAGACTTTCGTGGTTCGAATCCTGCCTGGGAAGGAAACTTTTTTTTTCGTTCCTTATTCAAATTTATTCCCAATACTTTCCGAAGCGATATTTTACTATTAATTAACTTATTATTCCCAGAACATGAATTTTACCAACAATCGAAAAGTATTGGAAATAAATTTGAATAAGGAACAAAAAAGTTTCCCTCCCAGGCAGGATCGAACCACGAAAGTCGTAGTTACCAGTCTATCGTGCTCTGGAGTGAACAAGGCTCTAAAATCAGCTACAAGAGTCGGTCCGTTTTTTTTTTTTTTTGCCACTACTGTAAGTCTTATAATTTTGGCAGTTTATATCGTTTACACTCTGTATATTTTTGTTGTATTCTGTATATCTACAGCAAAATAAATTATTGTATTATATCTTTCGGACAGTTCGCACCATCTAGCTTCACATGACTTGCAGATCTCCCGGTAGGATTCGTCGTAATCAGAGTAGCAGTAGTAGTAATATCTGAAAGACGAAAAAAAGCTAATGAAAGACTAGATAGATTTGTGGTACGATTAGAGAGGGTGTGATGTACAAGGTGTGTGATGAATAGCCTCGAGGTAGCATAGCCCTCGAGGTCTGTGGCGCATAAAAGTCTGTGGCTCTAGCCCCGAAACATGTGACATAGCCTCGAGGTTTATGGCACATAGACCGAAGTCTGTGGTTCATATGAAGCATGTGATGCATAGCCCTCGAGGTCTGTGGCGCATAGTAAGTCTGTGGTTCATAGCCCCGAAGCACGTGACACATAGCCCTTGAGGTCTGTGGCGTATAGTCCGAAGTCTGTGGTTCATAGCCCCGAACGTGACACATAGCCCTCGAGGTCTGTGGCGCATAGTTGAAGTCTGTGGTCATAGCCCCGAAGCATGTGACGCATAGCCTCGAGGTTTGTGGCATAGCCTGAGGCCTGTGACTCAAGTATGCGACAAGATTAGAATGGGTTAGACGAAGTGATAGTTACTTGACAGGAGGCCGTGGCTATTATAAGGTTAGAGTTGGTTGGATGAAAGAATAGTTATTTAAATTTCCTACAATACTAATATTCAAGTGGATGGCTGGAAGTCAGTAATTTAATGCATAACACCCACTACCGTTCTGCGATACGTATTCGCGTTAGGGCATATTCTTTGCATACCTTGGTAGCGCAGAAAAATTGTCCCCGCAGCGCGGAAGATGGCGTTACTATGGTTATCATTTGCCGAGTAAGGTCTCTTCCATGAAGTTTTCTAATACGATATTGAATCAGAATTGATCTACTCTCTTTGCGAATGCAATTCCGAGAATAATACTCTGACGGGCTAACAGGCATTCCAGGCGCAGTTACTATCGTTACTTAGTGTTGCTGTCAGCATCGGAAGAGTGCTTGCAATGATCTGTTTAATAACGCATTGTTTCCATGCGGGTTAATGACGTATCAATTACAAATATGGCGAAATAGAACGCTCGCGTAAGAAGCCACAGGAACGTTAGTTCAATTGATGTGTAATTAGAATCATTTATTCATCTGTAACCGAGATGTTTATGCTCGTTTTAACGAGGGCTTTGTTTGAAGAACAACCAACCCGTCACATTTGATTGGTTATGTTGGTTTGAGGCTGCCTTTCATGAATGTTAATAGTCACTCGTCTCTCTCATTGTTCTCGTATCCCGTTAAGGTCAACAGCATTAATGTCTCGTACTTATTATTATTATTATTATTATTATTATTATTATTATTATTGAGTAGCTGTTTTTAATTTCGGAAATTACCGGTATTAATAACGTGTTCAAATGAAACAAAGTACGAAAAAATACTAATAGTACATTATGCAACGGACCTATAATGAGAGTAATTAAGACGCAAGTATGGATATTTATCAAACGAGCGCAAGCGAGTTTCATAATATTCATACGAGCATCTTAATTACCATTATAGGCAAGTTTCATACGACTTTTTATGCTCGACCACATTTCTAACTTGAAATCATTCAGATGTATACATTTTATTTGTATCTGACAAGATTGGAAGTGACCTTGTTCTAGGTCGTGAATTGTGAGATGTGCGCAGACGCGAAAGTATTGATTTTTTTCCCGAGGAACAATAATGTCATAGACTTGATGTAATCCCGTTAAACTTGATATAACCTTGATTACTGAATTCGACATTGAAAAATGAGATGACAAATTGAATTTATTTGAATATTATTTACAATTAACGCTAATTATATATTATAGTAACAGAACATAACCTTCTGCGACAGTATTGGATTTCCAGCCTCCGTGACTTTTCGCTAATTCTCTTTCGATCGCATATCCGAGAATAATCTATACTTGCGGTTTTATAACGGTACAAAGCTGACTTGTTATTGGCAGAACACCTGTAAGCTGAGTTGTCATTGGCTGAACACCTGTACTTTAATGAGTAGGTGTACTTTAATGACATGCATTAAAGGACTGCTACCAGGTGTATAATTACTACATTTCGGCATGGTCGAGCATAAACTAAATTATACAACAGTCTACTCTCTCTCTGTCAGTGTTTCTCAAACTATGGTCCGCGGACCACCTGTGGTCCTCCAGTTCTGTCCTTGTGGTCCTTCAAAAAAGACAGAAGAAAAAATAAAATTCAAACGAATTGCGTATCACACTATAGCTGAAAATCTCATACTTTGGAAATTACACATGGCAATCGCCTTTCACTTTTTTCTTCCAGTGATAATATTTTACGAAATTTCTTACCCTACCCGTCTACCCAGTTTCCACTCTACTCTCAACAACAAAAGAGGGATTTAAAGCACTATGAACGTGGCGTTTCTCGCCATTTTTTCCCCACATATCTCGTGCTGAGAATGTAACCCAGCCAGGGACCACCTGAATTCATAACAGAGGACCAAAGTACCGAAACGTTTCATGTATTGATGACTTTCTTAATAGTTTCGCCGACACCCAGTCTGCACATTGAAATAGGCTTGTACTATAGGTCGTACACCATTAATAAATAAAACGTGCCGAATTGCATCTTTATTTGTTGAAAATCGGGCATGTGTCTGCATTAATTTTTTTTTTATTTGTTTTTCCAGATGACGATATAAAAATTTTAGACTCGCCTATTTTAAAATCCGACACGTTTACTTTTTACACTTGTGTGTTTCGTCTCTAAGTGTCGTTTAAATTTCGCGGCTTTCATACACTGAGGTTTTGGTTCACTCTCATTGCCACGCCAAGCAAATCCAAATTCCAAATAACTCTTGTCATATTTACGGAAGTATTTTTTTCTTTGAATAGCTACTAGTAGGACTAGATATTTCTTCAATGGCATTAATATATTTCTTCACACACAGCTTCTGAATTACTAGCACTGCCTAAATGAATTGTATTATCATGTTCCTTTCTTGTCAAAGATCCGGATCGAAGCCAGTTTTCCATTATTTATAATGGGCACTATTTAACTGAGACATGGACAAGTACTAGCGTGTACCACATGAGAAGGATTTCAAACAACTAACTGCTAACAGGCAAGCGATGAATCAACAATGCACAGAATTTGTTATAAGTTACTTGTGATTGGCTACAAGAAACATAATTACAAAACTATTATAATGAATTAATTTAAAATATAAGTATAGCTACTGGTATTAAAATATTCTACAAAAATGACAAATTTGCTTTCGAAGGAACAAGAGTGAGGTGGTCCACGGAACTGTTCTGACTTAAAAAAGTGGTCCCCACTTCAAAAAAGTTTGAGAAACGCTGGACTATGTCATTATTAGAGAGCGGAATTTAAAAAGTGGCATTTTAGGCGCCTAAAATAGACTTTTTTTTTGTTAAAGAATGTCACTAATATAACAGTGTTTTTCATTCACCAATCACATTTCCATAGTGTGCTTCACAGTAGATGATCAGCACCTATTGTGGTTATTGTCTCGCTCACTGCTGTACTTACAACTTACAAATGGTGAGAAAAAAGGAAGGGGTTGTTATCTGTGTTGGGATGTAAGAGAATGCTTATTCGGGTACAACCCAGCGAGTTTGTGTTAAATTGCTGACAGACAGAGGAAGATACAATAATAATAATAATAATAATAATAATAATAATAATAATAATAATAATAATAATAATAATAATAATTTTCAAAGAGTTTGTGGAACAATTAATAGAACATTTAGAAACAAAATACATAAAGAAACAAAATTAAAGTTTTATAAAGTCATGGCTGTACCTACGCTGGCATACGGAAGTGAGACTTGGACATTAACCAAGAAGCAACAAAGCAAAATACAGACGACAGAAATGAAATTTCTAAGAAATGTAAAGGGATGTACAAATAGAGGCTTAATAACAAATGAAAACATAAGAAAAGAGTTAGAAATGTTTAATATAAATGAAAGATTAAAAGATTTTAAACAAAATTGGAAAGAACATGTCGCTAGAATGCCAGATACCAGACTTACTAAAAAAATAATGCAATATCATCCTAAAGGAAGAAGATCGGTGGGCAGACCTAGGAAATGATGGCTGGAGGACTTTGAAGACGGAAAAGGCATTTCATTGCCTATACCATGAAGAACGGCCCCGAGGTTCACTCAGCCTCCTATAAAATTGAGTACCGGGTCTTTCCCGGGGGTAAAAGGCGGTCAGAGCGTGGTGCCGACCACACCACCTCATTCTAGTGCCGAGGTCATGGAAAGCATGGGGCTCTACCTCCATGCCCCCCAAATGCCTTCATGGCATGTTACAGGGATACCTTTACCTTTTTACATTTTTAATAATAATAATAATAATAATAATAATAATAATAATAATAATAATAATAATTTGTCCCCTAGGAATTATTTTATGCCAGTAAATCTACTGACATGAGCCTGTCAAATTTAAGCACACTTATATGCCATTGACCTGGCCCGGGATCGAACCCGCAATCTCGAGCACAGAAGGCCAGCGCTATACCGACTACCCAGGCCGACTGAAAGTTGGAATTTTATGATTGAAAGATTGTAAGAATGAGAAGGGGTGGCCCGGAGGTACTTCTCTATTATGTTGTTCACTGCTAGGAAAGAGTTGTTACCCGTCTTGGAATGTATACAATTAAAAAAAAAACTTAAAAATAGGCACTAACGTCGAAATAGGCATTTTAGGCACTATAAAATCCCTTTATTTATACCTATATTTCCATGAAAAATGTAAATATTAAATCTCAAGCCTGTATATATATCAAGGAAAAAAATAAGTTTTTGCCTAAATTCCGCTCTCTGGTCATTATATGGTAGAGAAAGTTGGACTGTTGGAGCCAAAATTAAATCCATATTGAAATCCCCTAAGATTAAATTTGTGCGAAAAACAAGTCACACTTCAATCAAAACGACGAAATTGTGTATAAGAAATGAAAGTAACATTCATTTTCGCAAAAATTTCGACATACAAAACGAATTGGATTGAATATGCAATTCGAACGTCTAGATCGAGTGCCAGAATCAAGTAGCTAATTATTGGATATAGTTTGAAGATCATATCAGGACGCCAACATAACGTATACAGGTAAAAAGTATTGTACGTTGGGCAGATAAAACCGGCCGTCTCATCTCATTTGATTTGAAAGAACTACTCTTATTCACAAAACAACTCTTAACATTACAACAACAACCAGAACAGTTTATAAATCATTTTGTAACAATGTAACTAAACATGCGGAAGAAAGGATAGCCAACATAATTTCAAATAAAAAAAAATGAAACGGGCCGGTTTTATCTGCCCAACTCTGTATTATTGTTATTTAAATTCTGGCTCAAACAATAACAAATACCGGTACATTAATCGTCGTTATAAAAAAAAATCAAGGACCTTATAATTGCCAAAACAAGGCTGTTACATGAAATAGCCTTTATGCTGGCCATACTTCTGAATTTTTTAAACAAAGAATTTTAGGCTTTATAATTAGTATCTATTTCTTTACTTTGATTGCCCTGCAACTGTTAAATATGTATATTGTTTTTATGTAAGTTTGGACAGTCCGTAGTCGAGTCGGTAGGAAGATTTAGAACAGTGTTCAGCCCCTAAGGTAGCTGTTACGTAATAACGTGTCTGGCGACAAACCATTACGCTATTTCTGATTGAACCATACTTAATAGCTAATGATTATATTTATACATTTAATTAAATGAAACTTGAACATGCGGAAATACCAATAACTGGACTCAATACAACATGAAAGTATAACAACAATATAATTAAAAATGGGTGTACAAAATGTGTAACGTTTTAATTTATTTGAAATATTTTATGATGTGATGTAAGTTACAAAAGCAAAATATATACCTGGTGGGATTTTTAAGTGATTGTATAATTGCGATGAAACACGGTACAGATGTTAAAAATCACGAAGTGAGTTTTTATCTGTATTCACTGAAGTTTTCGATATGGACACCCCTGGCAGTCGGGTAGACATTTTCACATAGGGTCTGTGCGGTGACTCTACGGGGACTGTGTCGTGTGTCGTAGTAGGTTTTCATGTGAGGGACTGTGAGGCGACTGTACGTGGACAGTTTTTCTCATATTTTACATACGCCTCCTGTTCTTGACTAGTTGTAACCATGGATACAGTCGAGGAAGACGTCACAGCTTGTGCGTCCTGCCTTGTATAAAAAAAGCGATAGAAGAGGAAAAATGTATAGATTCATGATTTGTTTTATTTTATTTTATTGGATTATTTTACGACGCTGTATCAACATCTAGGTTATTTAGCGTCTGAATGATATGAAGGTGATAATGCCGGTGAAATGAGTCCGGGGTCCAGCACCGAAAGTTACCCAGCATTTGCTCATAAATGGTTGAGGGAAAACCCCGGAAAAAACCTCAACCAAGTAACTTGCCCCAACCGGGATTCGAACCCAGACCACCTGGTTTCGCAGCCAGACGCGCTGACCGTTACTCCACAGGCGTGGATTCATGATTTGTGGAGAGCACGTGATGAGAAGGGGGAGTTCCACATAGGATTGCCAACTCTCCCATATTTCCCGGGATCTCATGTATTTGTCCTTATTCTATAACAGTCTCCCGACTCCCGTATTATTCTTCTCTCCGAGGGCTTTTCTCCCTTGCTTTTACATAATGTAACTTTTTTATTTTAAACATTTGATTTTGCCGTGAATGATAATTTATACAGGGTGATTCACGAGGACTTACCGTCCTTTACGGAGCTTATTTCTGAAGACATTTTGAGCAAAAAAATGTCATATAAACATAGTTTCTATTCTCAATATTTTCAGAGTTACACTAATTTAAAGTTGTTTGTAAAACACGTTTTTCTTTAGTTTAAAGGTAAAAGAATAATACAAATAGAGAATGAATCATTCAGAAGTATCATTTCTTTAATTGGCAAGTATTGTGAAGCTAAAAATGTGCTGTGAACTCCTTAGTTGCTTCGTACAGACATCTTTTTCTATTTTTAACTAGAAAATTACATTATTCTTACGCACTTATCACAACAATTATTACAAATCATACAACTTCCACCGAGTTAATTATTTGCTGTTCAATTTTGCATCCTAATTTACAGTCTTGGAGAATTTACAACACATTTTTAAAAATGTCGCCGTCCGCTTGAGTACACTTGGCCGCACGCTTGTGAACGGCACTCGTCGCTCTACGTAACTGCATACGGCTATCCTTGATCTCCGTAGCGTTCGCGCTGGCTGCTGACTGCACGCTGACCAAGATCACGCGTTCACAGCATTGCGTTCCAATAGCAAAACGTACAGTAACTCTGTAAATATTGAGAATAGGACCCATGTTTATATGACATTTTCAGCTCAGAAATAAGCTCCGTAAAGGACGGTAAATCCTCGTGAATCACTCTGTATGATGAATTTTGTTGTTCAAGAAATGCATTAAAATGTGCAGTGTTTAAAGAAAGTAATGCTTGCCAGAAATGGGTTTTAGTGCTCACCCGTTTAAAATCAAACCATGTTAATGTTATAAATTGGAAGAAATACCTACCAGTTTGTTCTAAGCATACCAAGTAGTAAAACTCATAGAAAGAGGGTGTTTCATCTTATGAACAATTAGACAGATGTTCGAAACATGAGCACGACACATTTAACCAAATCAGAGCTGCAAACTGCAGTCGACTTCAACTATTACACGAGGCAAAATCTGTATCAAAATACTCTTAATTTAAGCCTAGCTGCCGAAGTATAGAATGAAATTGTTTTTAGTAACTGAACTGAATAATTTGTGGTGGTCAAAAATGTTGCAGAGGATTTTTAGATATTTTTAGGGTCTAGGAAGACACAAAATATCCACAAAACTTTTTCACATGAAATAAGAATGCTGTTAAATCACATGTTACTGAAACAGTAATGTCTTCAATAAGTTTGAGACTTTTCATCACACCCCCTGTTAGTGTAGTATCCGGTGAACTGAAGTTGTTCAAAGATCACTTGCGAACTTGTTTAGGTCAAGAAAATATCACAATGCCTTCAAAGATCAATTTAAATGGGATCATAGCAATTTATATGTACTAAAGTGAGACGACTCAAGATGCTGCCTGCTTTGAAATCTCAAAATTAGAATTAGATTCTGATTAAAATATAATATTTCTCGAGAACTGTGATGTTAGTAATCCTACTGTACAACTTAAGTATGCTACATTGACCTTATACATGCATATAAATTTATCTGATGTTTAATATTTTCACTAAAATATGCCTGCATTTATCTTTAAAATTACATATTTTTTTTTATTGATTGTAAGACCTATTATTAAACATATTAAAGCCACTGGCGTAGCTCAGTCAGTTAAGGCGCTTGCCTACCGGTCTGGAGTTGCTCCCGGGCGCGGTTTAGATCCCCGCTTGGGCTGATTGGCTGGTTGGGTTTTTTCCGAGGTTTTCCCCAACAGTAAGATGAATGCCAGGTAATCTATGACGAATTCTCGGCCTCATCTCGCTATCACCAATCTCATCGACGCTAAATAACCTCGTAGTTGATACAGCTTTGTTAAATAGCCAACTAAAAAAACATATTAAAACAGAGGGTTTTTTATTTCTCTTGTTCAAGTAAAATTTTAGTTCTATTAACAAACAAGATCGTTCAGATATTGTTTTAATAATACAGTTTTCTTGGCTTGTTGTCTTAGTAGTGCATTAAAATGATAGAATTTCAACATTCATTAAAATATTGAAGAGTCGGGGGATGGGAAATGTTTGTAGGGGAATCGACGGTTTCTATGAGCAGCTCTTAGTGTTAATGATGATGGATTAGGATTTAATAATGATGTAATATTATTGAAAATAATTATGATGACGCAGTTCCTTTAATCGAATGTCACCGTTTAACATTGGCGTTAGTTTTTACTTCCATCACGCAACATTAAATGTCGAGATGAGATTTGTCACGATGCGGTGAAAGTTACGAGAGCACTTAATATCTAGTGCAGTATTTCTCCAGAGAGTTTCTAGCACTTGAGTGCTCGGCTAAGATACCATTACGATTCTTCAAGCTCTGCATGTGGCTGTGACACAGGCAGAATAACAGTATGCGTGGGATGAATAAATTAATTAATTTAGCAAGTGACACGCCTAGCATTCCGAACTAAGATTGTAATATCCTACAGAAAGAGGTCATCGCCGCTGTGAGCAAGATGGTTGTATCATAAGGTTAAGGGGTATGGGTAGTCATCTGATGTATTTGATAATGAAAAATATTATAATAGTACATTATGGAACGAGCCTATAATGGTAGTAATTAAGACGCGAGTATGTTTGTTTATGAAACGAGCGCAAACGAGTTTCATAATTTTCATACGAGCGTCTTAATTACCATTATAGGCAAGTTTCATACGACTTTTTATGCTCGACCATATTTCTAACTTGAAATTATTCATAAGTATTCATGTTATGGTTATCTAAGTGAGGAGCGGAACTGACCTTCTAAATTGTGAGATGTGCGCAGACGCGAAAGTATTGATTTTTTCCGAGGAACGAATGTCATTGACCTTGATATAATCGAGAGAATAACATGAACATTAATCTTGATATAACCTGGAAATTGATTTAGACATTGAAAAACAAGATGACAAATTGAATTTATTTAAATATTATTTACAATTAACGCTAATTAATATAGTAACAGAACATAACCTTCTGCGACAGTATTGGATTTCCAGCCTCCGTGACATTTCGCTAGTTGTCTTTCGATTGCATATCCGAGAATAATCGATACTTGCGCTTTTATAATGCTACAATGGTGATTTCTCATTGGCTGAACAACTGAACTATAATGAATAGGTGTACTTTAATGAGGTGCATTAAAGGGTTACTACCAGGTGTATAATTACTACATTTCGGCATGGTCGAGCATAAAAATATTTAAACATATCTATTTCATTTTTTCCTTTACCCTTTTTTTTCTTTGTCACTTCCCTCATCATTGTTCTACTATACCTTTTCTCCTTTCCTATTTTCATTATTTGATTCTTTTTTGATCTCTCAATACATGAATAAAAATAAGCATGTAGCCTCTACGTGCAATGGCAAAGGAAGCTTTTAATAGAAAAATGAGCATTTTCTGCGTACTTCTGAAAAAATGACTAAGAAAGAGACTAGTGAAGAGCTTTGTGTAGCGACGATATAAATCAAAAGATGCGAAAATAAATGAATGGGCTGTATAAACAATTGAATGGTCTCTCATGTTTAAGTATAAAAATAACTGAAGAAAAATAATATTTTACAAACAACTTCAAATTAGTGTAATTCTAAAAATATTGAGATTAAGACAAATGTTTATATATCTTTTCTCAGAATGTCTTCGGAAATAAGCTCCGTAAGTGACGGTAAATCCTCATGAATCACCCTGTATAGCCAATGGTATTTGCTGAACTCCGAACCCTCTATAGCCGTGGAAAACAGAATCCCGTGTCGGTCACTGAAAACGTCTGACGCAAGTCGATAATTTTTTCTGAATTTACGTAATTTAACATTTAGGCCTTACATCAAACCGCTCTGTATTTCTGAGTCTGTGACCGCTGAAAAAAGGTATTGAATCCATAAGGATAAACATTACCAGACTATTTTTATTTATATATTAGATAGTTTTGAAGACAAACTATCACCAAAATGCTGTGTTTTATTTATAGGCGGCTGATATGTAAAGGGCTCCAGTTACCTTATTTTTCCTTTGTTCATATTTCTTTTTCGTAAAAGAATCAATGAGTGTTTTTAATTTAATGGAGATCATTTTGAGCACTTAATATAATGACGTAAAATAATTGTTACCTTTTCAGCATCTTTACTTAGTAGGTCTATGAATTCTCCTATATGCTATAAAAAAGAGTGACGGAGTATTAATGAAGTTTCTTGGCTTGCGTATCTTTGTACTTAGTCTGTAATTTTTAGATATATAAGAACTGATTTGAGGATTAGATAAATACCACCACAGGCAAGATGAGTAAATAAATAATGGAGACGGACCGTGGAGAAAACACCGAGGCGCATTAAATACATGTACATTGTACAGAATGGAGCGAGAAGCACAGCGTGGAAAAGCACTGCACGTAGTTTATCTTACACGTCTGTTTCCAAGGTACCACGAGTGATGCCAGAGTAAACATTTCCTGTAAAAACGTTGTAATTTGTCCCTCTTGTAGTTCGAACTTAGATGTTTCACGTCATAAGAATTAGAGCGAAAAAGAAAAGAATAAATGTAGAAAGAAAAAGACAGGAATAACGGGAAGGACAAGCAGAGGAATAAAAGAGGAGTGTACGGAGCAAAGAGATATCTCTTGCACTCTATTCATTCACTAATGATAAGCTGAGAGCTAAGATAGCCTATAGGCTTATCTACTGTATGCAGTTTTTTAAGTTCGTTTATGTGCTAGTGGCATGCACAGCGGTTTCTTTTTGGACAAACATGATTTCAGGTTTGGCAAGGTCTTTTATGTTATTATTATTATTAGCAATATATCAACCAAGTTTATACACACACAACGCTGCCCTACTTTCTCGAAGCCCCTAAAATGCTATTCGCGCTATGTCCGATGTCTGTCCACATAACTTCGTGATTGTGTGTGTGTGTGTGTGTTTTTCATACGCATAAATCTGACACATGTTAAAGTTGAACAACCTCGAGACAGAATGTTCAGGAACATTTCAAATGGTGGGGGGAGATGTGAATTTTATTCTATCGGCATAAAAACTACGGTATGCACTAATCCTTAAACTTTTTAAGAGAAGTGGCATAAGTACACGAATAAGGATTGGGTCAAATTGAAAGACAGAATTTTTTATTTCATTGTTGAAAACATAGTTACGAGTATTTGTAAACCATGAAAGCAGTTCATTCGGTAGCGTCGTTACCTAACGATCCGAAGATAAGCTTGGGGGCGGTTTCGAACCCAGTTGCTGTTGGGTTTTTTCTGAGATTTTTTTCCAAATGTAAGGCGAATGTTCTGTAATCCCATAGCGAATCTACGAGCTCATCTTGCAAATATTGTCTCGCTATGACCAATTACATCGGCGCTAAATAGTTAATCCAGAATCGTCAAATAACCGATCTAAGGAAGCATGTTTACTGAATGATCTTTAAGCAATTTTCTTTATGTTTTGTCAGCCCGTAGCGCCATCGTCTAAGGTGTCATACCTGGACTCGCATTACGAAATAAGCGCTAGTTTGAGTCCTTATGAGGGAAGACATTTTCGTACGAATTTTCGGCGAATGTATGAGACCGGTGTCCACCCAGCATCGTGGTCAATTTGGAGAGCTACAACGGTTCCGCGAAATAGCAATACGACACTCCCTCGTATTAGTTTCACGATCGTTCATCTCTGCTGAGCCTGTGAAAGTGAAGTCGGCTGATCGGCCTTGGCCCTCCGTGGGCTGTCAAACCCAGGATTTTGTTTATGATGTTTACGTATGTACTCCACTCAGAGATTGGGGCTGAGAGGAAGTGTTCACGTCAGCTCCAATTCTGTTGGTCACTTTTGTCGCTCCGATTTTCGCCGTTTCATTTAAAGGAATACAGTATTAGAGAATTTTAAAGGGGAAAGCCAAAAATAGACGTAACCTAATAAAGTAGAACCTCTATTATCCGTGGTAATGAAGGGGATGGAGTGAACGGTTATTCGAAAAAATCGGATGATCCATACCATAAATTTTTTCATAAACTAAGAGCATAATACAGTTTCGTCATTTCCTCCGTGGTCTTTTCTTTTAACACGCTAGGTAGTGCATCATAACTTCACTAATTTAAGTCTAGTTTTCAATGACGGGTTTTACTGTAATGGCCAAGGAAACTCCTTATGACAGCTGTCTGTGGAAAGATAGGAATAGTAGAGGTCTCATGTTGTAGATTTACAAAATTTTATACATGATGAAGAATCGGTGGAGCGAAGAAAAATTCTCTCCGGCACCGGGATTCAAACCCGAATTTTCAGCTCTACATGCTGACGCTCTACCGACTAAGCCACACCGGATTCTAATTCCGATGCCGGATTGAATCCTCTCAGTTTAAGCTCTACCTCTTAGTTTCCCTTTACTGGCTAACCCACATGCACTGTGTCACAGATGTGTGACAGTGGCACGATGTCCAACACACTAACAGACACAACATACACTAAGAGGATTCAATCCGACAACGGAATTGGAATCCGGTGCGGCTTAGTGGATAGAGCGTCAGCACGTAGAGCTGAAAACCTGGGTTCGAATCCCGGTGTCGGAGAGAATTTTTCTCCGCGTCACCCATCGTTCATCATATGATAACGCAGAATTCCTGCATGGAAATATTATTATGTACTTCGGTAGATCGCTATAAAAAATTTTATACAGTTTATATTTTGTTTTTCATTAAATTGCGCACAGTTTTAATTCCTATCTCTTCTTGTGATGCGAGATGAACCACTTTGACACCTATAGAAGACATTTTGCATACAAGTTAAACAGTACGACTACTCGAAGAGTAAAGATGAAGGTTTGTAAAAAAAAAAAAAAAAACGCTGTAGAAAAAATTCGTACTAGTATAATGCACACTACTTCATATTTTTTCTGCGAGAGAGAAAAACAGCCGATAATCCACCAATCGGTTAATAGGGTGACGGATAATCGAGGTTTTACTGTAGCTACCACATAAAGGGGGACGAAGCACAACAAAACAGCAAACCAGGTGGCCCGGTCGGGGCAAGTTACCTGGTTGAGGTTTTTTCCGGGGTTTTCCCTCAACCTAATACGACCAAATGCTGGGTAACTTTCAGTGCTGGATCCCGGACTCATTTCACCGGCATTATCACCTTCATTTCATTCAGACGCTAAATAACCTAGATGTTGATACAGCGTCGTAAAATAACCCAATAAAAAAATAAAGGGGACGAAGCATAATAGAACAGCAATAGCGCAGGATCGCCGAAGACGATTGTAAAGCTTGGGAGTGGGGAAGAGAGGGGGCGCCGCAGTCCTCTCAATAGAAGAGATCCGACCCCTTACACTGTGCGAGTGAAACTCGAACAAATGTCCTAGAGTACCGGAGGCGACATAAGAAAACAAGGCTCTTAATTCAGAAGGCTTTAACTTCAGAAGTGTCCAAATTTATGTGTAAGGGGATATGTTGGTCCGTGGCTGATCCTGACATTGTCATAGAGTCTTAGGAAAGCCACAGATAGGATTTCGGAAAAACCTCGAAGCACATGAAATAGGGAATGGAGTGAGAGGGACCACCTGGAAAACCATGAGGCACGAAGATCATCTTACACTTGTTCGGTAGTACTACGAGAGACGTCAGAGCACACGTTTTACGTCAAAATGTTACAATTGATTTTTTTTTCCCATTTTAGGACGAATATAGATGTTACATGAAGTCCAAATTACGTGTAAAGAAATCAGTTTAAAGATACAATAAAGTAGAAATTCTGAAAATAATATTCTTTTCGAATTCTTGATAGTTAGGGCACTTATCATGATATAGGCTACATTCAATCAGCTTTGTTTTCAGTTTCTGAAACCGTACTGATCTTATTTCTACATGGCCTACTGCACATATTACACTGTTACACTTAATTGTTTGTCTCCGAGGTTTGGGTTGCTGTATTGATGACCCAGATATGTCAAATTCTGCATTTAACGCCATATATAATATTTTTTGTTTGTCAGTTGAATGCAGACAGGTGTAATGCCAAAGAAATTAATAAAAAATTTAATTAATTTAAACTACTGTAAGAGATATAGTAATTGGAGCCAATGTTCATATTGAATAATCTTTCAGTACGCCACAACTACTACATATTCAGGAATATAATTCACTTTAGTAGTAAAGCACATCTACTTTTTCAATATTCTTTAATTTTATTTATTAGTGTCACGAAGGCGATTCATACTTTCTCGTAAGAACCATAATATGTTTCACAGCGATTCGACACTTTTTTCGTGTTTCCTATTTCGCGTTTATTTCCTTCACCCATCACTCAAAAGATGCAGGCTCTCAGCCATTTACCTAACAATCTTCTGACTGGGTTTCAAAATATTGTTTAATAAGCCTTAATATCTGAGAAAGAGAGTAGTGAAGTTCTCTGTGTGGAGAGTGCCATTGTATGGGGGCAGAAACATGGACGTTACGACGAAGTCAAGAGAAGCGACTAGAAGCACTTAAAATGTGGAAATCCACCGGCTAGTTCAGTCGGCTAAGGCGCTTGCCTGCCGATCCGGAGTTGCGTTTGGGCGCGGGTTCGATCCCCGCTTGGGCTGATTACCTGGTTGGATCTTTCCCGAGATTTTCCCCAACGGTAAGGCGGGCGAATGTCAGGTAATCTATGGCGAATCCTCGGTCTCATCTCGCCAAATACCATCACGCTATCACAACTCTCATCGACGCTAAATGACCTAGTAGTTGGTGCAGCGTCATTAAATAAAGAAAGTAAACAAAAAATGTGAATATAGAGAAGAATGGAGCGTGTGAAATGGGCAGACAGACTAAGAAATGAAGCTGTGTTGCAAAGAGTGGGTGAAGAAAAAATTATGCTGAAACTGGTCAGGAAGAGAAAAAGAGATTTGTTGGGTCACTGGCTAAGAAGAAATTGCACTGAAAGGAATTGAAGTGTTCAGAGCCATAGTGGGCCAAGCGCCATTTATTAAAAACAGAGAAAGCAAGGTTTTAAGTTAAATGAATATCATAGTTTAATGAAGATTGATATGTCATATAGTTTTAATATGCATGCTTTATATTTAAATTATTTATAAAATTATAATTATAATAATTAAATTATAATAATCACTTAATTTTAACCCTTGTTTTCTACGCTTTTTATTTATGGCGCTTGGCCCTCTATGGCTCTAAACCTTTCAATTGTGAACGAGAGAAAAGTTTGGGGCAGAAGAAGATAAACGACATTAAGATATATGGATCGTATATGGAGACAAATTGAATTTATTTCCGTAGAACTTTCAATTTTTGTTTTCCATTTTCATTTTATTCCTATCTTATTTCCTTCCATTAGATTCTACGTGTCCTTGTTACGACACAGTATGAACACAGTATATACAGTCGCGAAGCTCAATACGTAGTAAATTTTTTTAGTAGGTTATCTTACGACGCTTTATCAACACCTTTGGTTATTTAGAGTCTGAATGAGATGAAGGTGATAATGCCGGTGAAATGAGTCCGGGGTCCAGCACCGAAAGTTACCCAGCATTTGCTCATTTTGGGTTGAGGGAAAACTCCGGAAAAAAAACCTCAACCAGGTAACTTGCCCCGACCGGGAATCGAACCCGGGCCACCTGGTTTCGTGGCCAGACGCGCTAACCGTTACTCCACAGGTGTGGACAATACGTAGTAAATATGCAAACATTAGATAGTTGCTCATCACTAGGATCGCTAATATCGCCTCATTACAGGCAATGCAAAATAGAACTGTCACAGTCTATTGTTTCTAGCACCCTCAAAACTCAAGCTTCGTGACTGTATATAGTAGACTGTGGTATGAACCTCTTCTGTGTTGAAGACACATGCCAACGTGTTAGTTATAGCATCCAAGGTTAATTACATCCGATCATCTTCATCCGAGGTTAATAATTTATCTTTTGAGAATTTATTAGTCTAGAATTCATTACTCATTAAGGCAGTGTAAGGACTTTCCTTATGATATCAATCACTTACTTCGTCGCAACCGTAATTGACAATAATAATTCTCGTACTCTCAATTGTAATGCACCGACAAGTCTAGCGAACTTCTCATACCATAATTACGAGCGAAATGGATTACCACATGGCTTTTAACTAAGTTAGTAACAGAGTGGGAAATAGAAAATTAATTTTAATGACCTAACCTTTCAAATGTTGTTTTTATTACTGCTAGTGAAATTAATGGAGATTAGTTCCAGTTTATTAATCATATTGTCGGCATTAATATTTTGTTCATTGGACGAATTTGACTCACATTTTTAATAATTTTAATTATAAATAAAATAGTGCAAATTTCATAGCTAATCGATATGGACATCACCTATCGTGTCCTCCTTTTGGAAAATGATTCCAAAAAATACGTACAGTGAAACCTCTCCTTTACGGACATCGAAGGGACGTAACAATCTGTCCGCATCTTGGAGGTGTCCTTTATTGGGAGGGAGGCTCCCCAATCTAACAGTAAATTTATAATATGCGTTATGTATCTCTTCACCCTTTAAATGAAATATATTACTGCAGTTTCATTCTAAATACAGTATACTGTACTACAGTAAATTATTTGCAACTTTGATCTACAGTCGATAAGACCGAAAAAGGAAAATACAGTACTGTGCCATGCAATTTTATTCTAGGTCTCCAGTTATGCAGTACTGTAATTTACAGTTTTCAACTTAACCTTTACGTTCAGGTGCCATGTCTCTCGAAATAGAACAACTGATTGAAGTGAAGAGAATAATCCTACTAACCCTATCATGTGTGGAATACAATTTCACGATCGCGGAAACTTTGAACCCATCAGACAGGTTAAATATGATTTTGTTTATCTACCCGCTTTCAGCTAACAAGGGGTAGCCGGCTGGGCTAGTGGTAGTCTACGAAACCCTTATTGTCTTCTTTTATTTAAGGAATTTCTGTACTAAAAATTCCATTTTTGTGACACGTTAGTGTTGAAATCCAAGTTCTGTCCGCAGTCAGGAGGTAAAGCAAGCTTTATGACTGTAAAACAGCTGTCCGTGTCTGGGAGTGTCCGTAAACGGGAGTATAATTTATCTTTATTTATATATTATTTCAGTTGGGACATAAAAATCTGTCCGCATATGAGGAGTGTCCGTATCTTGGAGGTGTCCATAAAGAAAGGTTTCACTGTATCTATTTGTCTCTACATTTCCATGGTTTTCCTTTGTTTATGTCTTCTTATTCATACCTCTGTTCCTGTAGGTTTCTTTTAATTTGGTCTACCCATCGTTCCCTTCCCCCAAATATGTCCTTTTTACTTTTACTGCACATATTTCAGATTTAGAAAGAATTATCATTATAAGCGCCTAGAAGAAGAGGTCTATACAGGGTGATTCAAGAATCTGGTGACATATACAATCTCTGTTGTTAGTGCAGATAGCGAAAAATGGAAAAAGGGGAAAGTTATTGGAAACATGTAGTTTTCAATCTAATGTTCTTGAATTTTCAACATAGAATACATCGTTGAGGCTGAGCGCTAGTACGACACACCTGTCAATCCCAATGCTGCCAAATTAGCGGCTTTTCCGCTAGTTCCAGTTGATTTTAGACAATATTATTTAATGAAGAAAAATAGTCGACAAGAAGAGATTAGCGATTATTGAACTTCCCACACTGCAAAGAAACATTTCTTTACATTGATAGTGTAAGAATTCAAGGGAATTTCATTACTGCATATCGGTTTTCCGTGAACTTGTATTGACAACATTGCTAATTATCATCATTTCGTAATTTACCCAGTACACTATGGTGATTGCGCTAACGTAAATTCCCCCTTTAAGGACGAAGCATGTTGCAACAGGACATTTTTTGTTCTCATAGAGGCTTGTACCAATGTACAACCTTAACGGTGCATTTTACGTTGAAAATTCAGGACGTTAGATCATATTTCTGACAACTTTCCCATTTTCCCATTTTTCGCTATCAACACTAATAACGGAGTTTGTCTATGTTGCCGGACTTTTGAATCACTCTGTAGAACAGCGTGAATAGATGTAGAAATGAAATGGAATTTTCAGAAGAGGGGCACTATGATCCCGCACGCCGCAGTACGATCTATGGCATTAACCCTCAAGCTAGGCGCATTCCCAAATCCACACTGGCTGACTACACTAAGGTTCACTGCGTACCCAGATTTCGAACAAGCCACCCCACTCTTCCTTATGGCTTAGGCCAGCCCTCTTCGGGCGTCCCCAACCGGCGTACGGAGAATGCTATAGCTTGTATGTATTTATTTGCACTGCAAGTGGGCAAGCACCCGGTGGCAGTGGTATACACAATATAAACAATACACAATAAAATGATAAACAATACACAATAAAATCATAAACAATACACAATAAAATTTACAATACACAATACAATTATATACACAATACAATTTAACACAATAACTACAATAAATAATAAAACATAAATTACCTAATTTTACAATACGACCTACATATGTATAGGCCCTACATAACTTTCAATAGTCTTTCACTCTACTCTCATCTCACTCACTGTAGTGGCACTATGACGCATTTCACTGACACTTTAGGACACATTTCACTGACACTCTATAACACATTTCACTGACACTATAGAACACATTTCATTGACGCTATAAATTATCACTGATCGGAACTATTCACTGCACTGTAAAACCATAACTTCACTGACTCACCTCGCTTCACTGATACAACAGCTCAAATAAGTCAAATAATTTTCAGAAGAGGGGCACTATGATCCCAGCAGTCGCAGTACGATCTATGGCATTAACCCTCAAGCTAGGCGCATTCCCAAATCCACACTGGCTGACTACACTAAGGTTCACTGCGTACCCAGATTTCGAACAAGCCACCCCACTCTTCCTTATGGCTTAGGCCAGCCCTCTTCGGGCGTCCCCAACCGGCGTACGGAGAATGCTATGGTTTGACGAGGAAATGGAGAATTATTGTTGGCGGAATGATGTATTGTCGGACCATCGGATCTGTGCCCCTTCAGCGCTGTCGTCGTTCTTGGAAAAGTTAACGCCTGTACCCATAAATTCCATAAACCTCCCACCACGTTAAACAGCAGGCCACGAACCTTGCCGAATAGGGATGTTGCCAATCTTCCGTCAAACGGTGTCATAAATAACTGGTCCTCCATGCTACAATATTATTTCTTTCAATCAAAATACATATTGTATTTCTACATTTTTTAAACCTAAATCCCATGTCTCGAATCACTTTCCGTAGTTTTTCTCTCCAACCTTGGAAATTCTTATTTTTCAGTAATTTATTCATTGTTGAAACTTCTTTCTGAACGGCATAAAATTCTTGTATCTTTCTTCTTAAAATACATCGGTTCATATCATCTACAAGAATTAAAAGTTCCCTTGGTCTGTTCTTCTCTGGTGATTCTAGCTTTTCATCTCCTGCACAGACTCCCTCTCTCCTGATTTTCTTCATTAGGAGTTCTGACCTGTCTATATAAATTACATAAAATGTTGTATTATTAGTATTAGTTAAGAAAATAATTTAAATACATAATCAATTGACATAAAATAAGCCTCACCTGTGATATCAGTTCCTCTTTTCGTTGCCTGATTTATAGGAAACAGATATTGACCTGTTTGTTTCTCTGCATCGCAAAATGCTATTACGTACTTCATAATATTTCTTTCACCACTCCGTGCTACAATATTCATGTTGAGTTGACAACACTGGACTGCAAGTGCAAATATTGTAAACTGTCCCGCAAGAAGGCCAAAATTGTGAGTAGTGGGGGACAGAAAGGGAGAGAGATAGAAAAGAGAGAGATAGGAATGCAGGGAGAGAAATGAATTACCGAGGCTGAGAAGGAATTAGAGTTCAGTTCGCATATCTTAGGGGGGCACAGATCCGATGGTCCGACTATAGATATCTAATATGGAGAAACGGGAAAACCCCGAGAAAAAGTATAGATGTGGTCTAATTTAGCAAGAGTGCCTATATCACAATCTACATTGAACTTAATTGTTTGCTTTGATCTCTCTAGCTGGTGCTTCAAGTTGCAGCAGCTAGATAGCTTTACAGACTGAGTTGGTTTGGCTTTACGAGAGCTGGACCTAAGAAATTAAACCAGAGTCCGCTGTATTCGTAGCTGCTTCAGTGTCACGTAAATCACGTCGAAAATGAATGGTTAATTTTGCACTGTGCTTTTAAGAATCAATAAAAATAGCTTGTTAACTAATATTACTATTTTTACGTTCCCTCAAATTGTATCTATTGTGAGATACAATGTAACTTACTTTCTTGCTAGTGATTTGTGTAATTCCCAGTGTTATCTGAGCTCCCTCAATTAAATCCGACAGAGAGAGACACCTTCTGTGGCGGTGTCTGTAAGCCAATATCTATGGGAGCCCACGCCTTTCTCTTACACGGCCATGTTGGTTATATAACACTACGTACAACCTATGAAATTATATCCCCAGAATGTCATCGGTACCACCAGAGTAACCTTACTCTAAGCTCAGAGTTAATAACGCAATCTTTCTGCCCCTAATCTTTGAAGTTATTAGGTTCCCTCATTGTTGCTGTGATTTTTATACTGAATTATCGTTCATATTCTATGCCTTTAATATTTTTAAACTAGCCGTGCCCGTGCGCTCCGCTGCACCCGTTAGAAATAAATATAAAGTAATTACATAATTAAAATAGGACGTTTGATCCAGGGAACATTCGTGTTTGATAGAAGGATAAATCGTTTAATATGTTACTTAATTTAAATTGTATTTAAATAATTGAAATGTGGTCATTTTGGTCCAGAGAGCAATCATTTGGTGCAGTGACAATTCCTTTAACACGTTTCTTAGTTGTTATTACCTGCAACCATAGTTTAATGAAGATTTTTTTTTCAAATTCAAATATATTTACAATTTACATACGAATTGAATACACATGAATAGATACCCGAAATGAGCATATGCTCGTGCTCGGGTTAGTTTTAATGTGTATACTTTATATTACTTAGTAGCCTATATGTTTCAGAAGTTACTGTAATAACATTATTATGTACATCTAGAGAAACTACACTTTCCAATGGTGAAATAATATTAAACAATTAATTAGCTTCCGATATTACTTCATACAAATACAGTAACATTCTCTTAGGCTATGTGTAATAGCTTTCGATTGTTGTTGTCCAAGGCCCGTTATAGACGAAGTCGTTTGTTTTTATTTGAATACAGCGCCTTAGATGGCGTTGGTATTGTAATTTTAAAACTCATTTATCTCATTAAATATCAGTCCTATCAAAATTTTGTACAGAATAAAACTTATCGGAAATTATTTTTAAAGAAACTTTTTTTATGTAATATTTTTCACGAAAATCAATAATAAGCGAGATATTTCGATTTATTTAATTCAGGCCCCCTTATAACCCCCCCGTTTAAATAAAGTATTTTGAATGCCATATAGCCTAAAATCTAAGTTACAACGAACTTAATTTATATTCCAATTTTCATATAAATCGGTTCAGCCATTATCGCGTGAAAAGGTAACAAACATCCAGACAGACAGACAGACATACAAACAAAAATTTCAAAAAAGTGATTTTCGGTTTCAGGGTGGTTAATTATACATGTTAACATGAATTATTTTTGGAAAATCGAAAATTACCAGAAAAATTTTGGCTACAGATTTATATTAGTATAGATTATAATAGTACAGTATTAAAGAATGACCAGACTTGATATTGGATTGTTGATAAAGGCAAAAATTATGACCTGGATGTATCTTACTGCGATATAACAACCTTTTAAGTGGATTATGATGTTTATTAATTTTTAATTTCAGCCAGTGTAAAATAAAAAAAAATAATATGTTGTAGGCCTACAGACCTAGAAACAAAATTGGGCCACTTGAATTTTGTTTCTGGGTCCGTACAATCTCAACATTAAGATAACATAAAACAGATTAGTCGCTCCAAACTCTGAACATTTTTGGTATTGAATGCACATCTGTGCATGCAAAGCAGGAATATAAAATTTACAATCACACTTCTCACGATACAGAATATTTCTACACGACTGAATCTACGTGAATAATCCCATTCAAAGCTATTCAAGTATGTCTATAAGATTACGTTACAGAACTTGCTGAAGGGCTAAATCAGTGATGCGTATTATCGCCCATTTCTAGTATTGCCTGTCCTTGTTTTATGATCTACGTAGAATCTATATTTTCATTGTTTATCTAATGTCACGCTATGATGATCAGATCATGTGTTCCATATAGGTTTTCTCTGTCTTTCCGAATATATCATAAGTACTTTCTTTCTCATGGCCCAGAGGCGACGCTTCTTCGGAAGAGACTGTGCAATATCTTTTGAGTCATCTGCGATAGTGTTCCCAGCTCGTACAAATTATTCCCATTGGTATCTAGGGCTATATGTAGGGCGATTCAGGAGGAGTTACCAACACTTACGGATCTTATTTTCGAAGTCATTTTAAGATATATATATATATATATATATATATATATAGCCTAAACATGAGTCCTATTCTCAATATTTTCAGTTACAATAATCTGAAGTTCTTAGTAAAATATATTTTTCCTTTAGTTTGAAGGGTAGTAGAATATTACAAAATAGAGAATGAATTATTCAGAAATATCATCTATTTAGTTATCTGGTATTCTGAAGCTAAAAATGTGTTGTGCATTCCTTACTTCAGTGGTTCCCAACCTTTTTATTAAAGGCTGTGTGATGTATCTTGTCTCACTGTGAAAAGAGAGAGAAAGGAGATATGTCTTATCTCGTCTGTATTGTTATGGCGATGGGGAGTAGTGCAATGCCGTCCATCCATCCAGTGGTGGAAGATACTAGTTGATACATTCTATAGCACAAAATAAAATAACAAAATATATCTCTTCGTACTGTGTAGTTCCGTCACTGAGCTTGTCTTTCAAGAAACTGAGTTCCGGCAGCCTGTACAATAACTAGGTTTTGAAAGGAATCCTGAAAATTTACAACCCTCCTATAATCTCCACCCTCATTTGAAGGGACTTGGTTTTATTGCTACTGAGACAAGATAAACCTTACCAGGTATAATAGTAGTAGTAGTAGTAGTAATAATAATAATAATAATAATAATAATAATAATAATAATAATAATAATAATAATAATAATAATAATAATAATATAACTAGTAGACTACATTGCTTCTGGAAAAAAAGGTAGTGAAACTCTGTGTAGAATATTTTATAGCGAACGGGGAGATGATTACTGTTCACTGCACGGGAAATTTGTCGTTTTTAACCTCCTTTTCGTCCAACTATGACTTTCAAGGTCCAAGCGGAATTCAAAGAAAAATTATATTAAAAACATAGTTATTCACACATATTTCGGTTCCATGATGAAAAAATACAACAAAAAAGTGCCGGAACGCCGTTCCTGCGCGTTCCGCCAGAACAAAAGCATTGTAACAACTTCGATGTAGTGTTGTAGATAGATCGACGTTAACACGCAATCGAAAATTCTAAAAGAACAAGCAACAACTTGAGTGGCATTAGAAAAAAAAAAAAAAACAAAGATATATGTCAAAAATCCCAACATATCTATGCTGGATATCCAACAAAAGATGTCCGATCAAAGATTATCGTTTTTTGAAAACTCGCCAATTTAAATTAATGTGAAGTCTGCGCTTGGTGGGTGGCACTGAGTTTCTCTATACGTGGTCTTATGGTTGAAAAACCGAACGTTTCATTGGTAAAGTCTGTCTCAAAATTAAATGTATCATATTAAACACTTCGTTGTAAATAAAAAATGCGTTGTAAAGAGACTTTCTGAATGGCATAAAATTTATTTTTAAAATCTAAAATGTCGCGACACACTCCATGGAGCTGCGCGACACACCGTTTGGGAACCCCTGCCTTAGTTCATACATTTTTTTTTCAATTTTAACTAAACATTACATTATTCTTAAGCACTTATCGTAACAATTGTTACAAATGACACCATTTCTAGCGACGTGTATTGTATTGTATTTATTTACATTCCATGGTATTCACACATCGCTTCGCAGCTAGAATATGGAACATGTCAAAAAATGTTAATAGTACTACAAAGTCTTAATTATAGTCATAGTCTAGTTGAAATATATACAGAAGAGGATTTACAATATACTAGTACAACACAAGGGGTTAGTATCGATACTTAATACAAGGCAGAAATATTCATGGCGGTGTTGTTGAATGTCATAAATTCACCTACAGAATACTCGTAGAAGACGAGGGAAATTAGGTACTTCTGTAATTTTGTCTTAAATAATCTTATGTTTTGAATTTGATTTTTTATATTCAGAGGGAGACTATTAAAAATTATTTTACTGCCATATAACACATTCCTTTTTGATAGCACGATAGATTTGCCGATGGAGTATGAAAGTCATTCTTTGATGAGTATTTATGCTATGAACTGTTGAATTAGATACAAAGTTTTCACGATTACATACGAGGAAGTTTATTAATGAAAACATATATTGACAAACCATGGGCATTATTTGACTTGATTATTTACAGTTAAATTTTGCATCCTAATGTACAATCTTAAAGAGTTTTTCAAGAGTGCCGCGATTTGTAACAATTGTTGTTGTAAGTGCATAGGAATAATGTAATTTCATAGTTAACATTTTTTTTTTAATTCTGTACGAAGCAACTAAGGAGTTCACAACAATTTTTAGTTTCAGAATATTGACCAATTAAAGAAATGATACTTCTATATAGTTCATTCTCTATTTGAGCCGTTGAGAGCAGAAGTGTTGTAAGTGAAAATTGGGTAATGAGGTTTAAAGCAAAAATTCTGTAAGATACAGCGCAAAATAGCAATTAATATGTCCTTCGTGCTATCCACTGACTCCTAATACTTTAAATAAATTCAATATTAATTGCTACTTTGCGCTGTATTTTACAGAATGTTTACTTTAACCCTTATTACCCATTTTTGACTTACACCACGTCTGCTCTCAACGGCTCATTTATAATATCCTTTTACCCTTAAAATTAAAGAACAAAATATACTATTTTACAAACAATTTCAAATTAGTGTAACGCTGAAAATAATGAGAATATTACCCATGTTTATATGACATTTTTTGCTCAACATGTCTTCAGAAATATGCTGCGTGAGTAACTGTAACTCCTCCTGAATCACCCTGTATAAGGGAACTTCATAACTGATTGGCTGTATGTGGCAAAAGGATGATTAAGGAAAGAACGAGATACGTATCCCATGTCTTTTGCTGTTCCATGTTGCCTTATGCGGCAATCTTGAGCCATGCTGATACATACATGTTTAACTGTTCACGGCTGGACGGAATTCTTCAAAGGACCCAATCCTTGAAGACAAGATGCTAATTAGTATAATTTCGCTGGTTTCGTTATATATACGTCTACATATTTAGGTAGGCTATTCTTTAAGGCTGTCTACTGGTTAAGGTGATTTCTCTCCGGAACTGTTGACCTGAGTGGTAACCCAATACCTCAAGGAACTTGAGAACACGGTGTTCACAAGTAACTGAGATGGAATCGACAGGGAAAGAAAATTCCCGCCTGCTCAGTGTGAGGAGGGAGGGGGAGAGCAAGATTTCTGAACCCGATGATCCTCGCATCGTTTTCCCTCGTATAGAGACACAAAACCATTATTTATAGTTCAGATGTTTAAAATATTACTTAATCTGTTGCTTCAATCTGGAATCGAGGACAAGCCCGGAGGAAACAGCTGAAGTTGTTATTCTCTTCTTTATGAATTCGGATGGCTACTTGATAAATCTTCTGTTCTACATAAATGTAATATACGTTATCTGCTTTGAAGATTTGGTATCATTGACCCATTGCGTCTTCACTTAGGATTATAAATCAACCTTTCAAATTCAATAATAGCAAAATTCCTTGATTATAAGGTCAGTTAACTGGTCATCGCTTGAAACAATATAGGACAGAAACAATATAAGATATACACACAGTTCCTAGAGAAAGTAGAGAGTGTCTTAGGAGGAATGTAAAATACTTCAGGATAATGTAGTTTGTGTTAACCTACATCGATTTAACTTCATATACCTATGTCCAAAGTGTAACGGTTGGGGACAAATTAAGGGAAGAAATACTGGAACTTCTTACTGTTCCGTGTACTATATTTGACGTTTTACGCCGCTCTTTTGCACACTGCAGATCTGAGCTCTGCAACACCAGTGCAACACACACAACTGAATACATGTTCACTTGATATTTAATTCGTGTATTTGTATAATGAATAAGCAGACATGCTTTTTGTTTTTGAATTTTGTAATGAATGCATTGATTGCTTTTGAGGAATACAGACGACATTTTCCCAAGCGAAGGGTTCCATCTAGCTGTTTTTTCCCATATTTACCGATGTTATCTGAAACTGACAAGCTACTAAGTGTTTCATTGTGATCAGAAAGAGAATCAGTACCGATACCTGTTAAGAATTTACTATTTATTTATTTGTTTTTATGTATTTGTTTATTTGTGTAGTTGCTTGTATCTTTATTAATTTATTCATTTTTTATATATTCATTTATGTACTTATTTATTTATGATGATTTTCCACTTGTAATATATTGACGTACGTACAGTTTTATACATCGTGTCGGGGCTAGTGGAATCAAGAAATAAAAGAAAAGCCTGACTTAACCATGAGAGTAATTAAGTCAAAATTTATTTTAATGTTATATAAAACTCTGCAAGTTTTATTTACAGTTCAGTCTAGCTCAATGTGAGGACCCCTTGTTGCTTTGCAAATGTCCAAACGATATTCCAATTCTCTCCAAGTATTTTGCAACATTTGGGACGTTATGCGGTCAATTCCTAACCTGAATGCGTTGTCTCTATTGTAACAAATTTTGGATTAGATGTTGTTGATACACAAAGTCCTTGATAAAACCTCAGGCGAAGAAATCCAACGGAGTCAGATCAGGAGACTTTGGTGGTCATGCTTTGGGTCCGTCTCATCCAATCCAACGACGAGGACAATTTCTATGAAGGAAACTGATGACATCATGGTGATAATGTGGTGGAGCACTGTCTTGTTGAAGTGTTGATCCAAGGGGGATTTGGGGCACAGCGAAATTTTCTAGCATATCAAGATAACTGTGCCCAGTCACGGTTTTCTCCAAGAAGAAGAATGGACCAATAATTGCATTGTGCGTTAACCCCATGCAAACATTTTTCATTGTCTCTTTGGTGTTCCACTACAGCACGAGGGTCCTCGAACTCCTCATATGCGGCAGGTATGAAGGTTAACTTTACCGCAGAGAAGGAATATAGTTTCATCATTGAATACCACTTCCTCAAGATATGAAGGGTTTTCGACAATGCGTTGTAGAATTTGAGTCGCAAAATTGTTGTCTTAATCTTCTATCGTTCGGCTGAATGCAGTGAAGAAGCTGGAGTTTGCATGCATGTAGTTTGAATCGTTTATGAAGAATATCATGAACAGTTGGTTTGGAAATCTGTAACTGATGACCAGCCTTGGGCTCCGGTTGAATGCAGTTCGTAAACGATCGACCGTTTCTTTGGTTATTTTTTTCCTTGGAATGTTTGCCTGTTTGTGGAATCAAGGATACTGTCTTTTTTTAAGAGTTCTATTCCACTGCAAAATTGATTTCGACATAGGTGGATCCACGTTGAATTCTAGACGAAATCGACTTCGAACTCTGTTAACAGATTTAAATTCAGCAAACCGAAGCACGCACTTCACTTTTTGCTGTGGTGTCCACATGTTACGTTCAATTAGAATGATTAATGTTGACTGTTAGCAATTCGTGACATAAATCGCGATGATAAATCGTATCTTTTTTGTTTCCTTCAGTTTTCTTGTTTTTTTTTTTTTGTATAGATTTCTAGCATTGGTCTAGTAAAAATTAAAACTTGGAGAGATTCTGCATCCTGTGTCAAACATATAATAATAAAATATTATTCTTTTAATAAATGGTGAACAATTATTTCTTGATACCTCTACCACGGATACGGTGTACATTCTTGTGAATACGTAGCTAGGCCTATCCATCAAGCTAGCTGTTCCTCGTGTGATGTTGTAAATGTGACCCCGTTTATTTCAGTGTTGTACTTAATGACGTCTGAAGCCTTGCTTGTTCATGAATTACGATATAGGAGAGTGAGTTTGGACTGTAGTACATCCCCGGGATGCCTTTACCGTGTATGAGAACCAAACAGATAAATCGTTCAGTCGTAAATGGTACTACAAATTAATGCAAGAAATTCTAATCAATCAGATATGATATTAGATAAACACATTAACATGTGATTTCTCTAAGATAACATAACGAGTTCTGGTGAAGAGATATTGGTAGATAGTACATTCGTGTAGTTATTTTTATTAATATATGTATGAAATGTTAATGTTTCTGTCTTTTTTGTTTGTTTCAGGTGAGTGTCCATCGATGCCGGTAGCTTTCACCATAGTAATATGTAAGTCCAATATTAATCAGTGTCATGAAATGCATATACCGGTACTTTCTTACTATATCTTATGAAGCATGTACTTACATAGTTAATTTACTGAAATTTGAATAAGTTAATGTGTATAAATGTCCTTGGAACCCATAACAGATTAGTAAAATACCTCTACTCTAAAAATGTGATACACGCATAAGTTAAGATAATCTGGACATACTTCGTGGAACGTGACAAGCCCGACAATATGACAATTCCACAATTTTGTCAAATTCTTCATGTATATTGTTTTGTTTTACTAGCCAAAAAATGATTCTGAGCGGCAAGGAAGAAACTAAATTGTCAAGATCGTTTCATAAACACAACATTGAGATAAATATGTTTCATAACAGATCCCAGTAATATTTTTATCAATAAGGGAAGATACTGTAGATCATTCCGACTTACGTAGATGAAATAAAAAGGTTCGATGTTTAGGCTTCTGTTAATCATGAAGTACAATCGATTATTTAGAATCGAAGTGCTGTTAGTGGGTTTTATTAACACAAAAAAGAGGAACGAAATTATTTGTTTATTTATTTATTTATTTATTTATTTATTTATCTATCTATTTATTTATTTATTTATTTATAACTAATAATTAAATTTTATTACATATTTTGTTCAGTAGACTGATATGTACTGTCTATATAATTTTGGCAGTTTATATCGTTTACACCCTGTATTTTTGTTATGTTTATTTATACACACTTTAACATACGAGTACATGGTCATATTTCATGTGTAGGATCTTTGGATAATATATTAGCAGACCGTTGACTATTGGTGAATTTGTTTCTATTGTGTGTTACAGATGGCTTGAGTTCATATAGCTGATTTAGAGTTTGTTTTAATGTTTGTGTTGTTGGTAATTAAGCGATGATGAATCGGGATAGGTAAATTTCAGATCCGGCATATGCCTTTGTGGCAGAGGGAAGCAGTGAGATTGACTGGTCACTGGGTTTGAATATGAAACCTTCCGAATGCGAATCCAAACGTTACTTTGTCCGAGTTATCTCGGTCGGTTACATTATTCTATTGGTTCCGCCCATAAGTTTATTGTTTATTGCCAGAAAAATACAATACAAAGAAACTGTAAATTTACAAAATTCTAGCACTCTCCTGAAAGAGTGTGTTCTCGTGCTCAGGGGAGGATTCGATACATAATAAATTTACATGCATAAATTACAATAAAATAATATCTAAAATTATTAATTACTCATAAAACTTTCATTTTTACTAAGTAAATCCAAAGAGGAACATCATGAATGTCCAGTAAAAGTGTTAGTGAACGCCATCGTCTTGACTACAACGCCATGAACTTATAATGGCCGCAAACAAAAGCCCACACAGTTGGGATATGTCATTTATTCTCTGAGAAAGCTTTCTTTTTCACTAAGGACTAATTTTCAATGTTGAACATGAAAACTTTGACATATCCTAATTAATATGAGACTTCACCGTATAAAAGATAAATGGTAGGAGTACAAAGTCGTATAATCTATCTCCAAATTCGAAATTAATTGGGATCTGTCGTTATTATTCTGAGCGCCCCAACTCAGTTCCTAAAGTACTGCACAATATTCGTGAATCACCCTATATATCAATACCCTTAGTATTCTGAAAGGACGACGGCGATGACGGTGATGTCTATTTTATCCACATTATCATGTCGCTTTTACTTCAGAGGTATGAAAGCGAAGTTGCACAGTAACATTCATACCCTGTTCCAAGTTTCAAATGCTTACGTCATTCGTATGTAGAGAGATGTCGCTTTACTTTTTGCTCCATCACTATAGGCCTAAGCATGCATAGGATTTTACCAAGCCCACGCAAGCAAGGACATGAAATATCTGAAGGTGTTTGATGCATTAATCAAGAGGACGTGGGGGGTTTTAGAAACATAATCAACCGAGTTGCTATTACTAAATGTTCTTTGTAAAACTTTCCCTTCCTCTTAAAGAAACCGGGTGTTCTGAAATGTTTTCGAACGAGTCATAATAAGTACAGTAACTTCCTTATTTTGGGTTCTTGCCACTCCTTTTACATCTTCAATATGCATAATTGTTATAAGAAATAATCAATAATTTTGTAAAACTTATTTTAAGAGAGATTACTTGCTTTCATTAATCTGATGATTTTTCATAAAAATTGGTTTAAATTTTATATTATGTTTGATTACTCCTGATTGAGGTTCTTACTGGTATGTACAGTTTTAGACACAAAAAATAACCTACCTACTGTAGCGTGAATTTGTCCAAGCCCACCTTCGAACAGCGCCTAGTTCACATGAGGAAAATATGTCATATTTTAACCATTAAGATAAAGGATTTTTATGTTGCACCTAATTTGTCCCTTGTCTATATCTTGTTTTAAATTATTTATAAATCAATAAACACATAGAAATCAAAACAAAAAAGAAAAGAAAAAAAACAGAGCGGAGTCTTAAACTCCTAACCTCTCGTTTATTACGTAGCCACGTTACCACGAGCCAGCAGTATCATTTTGAAATAATGTTAAGAGGAAATTACTGGAATTCCGCAGCTGTGTAAGAAATTCATTCACGTGTAAATCTAAGCTCTGAAGAAATCAACCGAAGTTTTCCAAAGGGCTCTTAGCATCCTGTAGTCGTCATTTTTTTGTAAGATAATGCATCTATTATTAGGCGGTACATCTCACTTAACGATATGAGTGAAAGGAAGAAAAATTGTTGCATGTATCTTAAAAGTCTGATTAGTGAAATATGTTACTATACTAGGAGCAGAAGAAATAGGCGGGAATGGCGAACCCCTCATTCACTACCCCAACTCCTATAACCCTCAGAACCTGCTTGATGTATGGTCCTCCATTCACACTTTTTGCGCTGTACGAAAACTTAAAAGAACAAATAAAATAATAACGTGATTTCTAGTAATTACAAATACCTGATTTACTGAATATTGTTGTTTTGTTTAGTCAACTGTCCGAACACAGGTCTCAAACTCATAAGTGACAACAATGATTCATCACTAATGAGGTAATTAAGCCAGGAGATAATGGATTATGGTGGCCAGTTCTCTTTCCTCTCCATTGCATACATCGCTGAATAGTAACATATTACACTAATCAGACTTTAGATGATATTATCATTTATAATATTTCACAAGTTAGCCATTTCACAAATAAAGGGTTCAGGGAAAAAAAACCAGGTAAGTCACCTTTTCCATAAAACCTGGGTTTTCCGCTGAAATAGTTGATTTACCTGCTCCTTTTCCTGCACGCCAAAAATTTGAAGACAAATAAACCCATGACTAATCTGTTTCTTTTCCTGTTTCATACCTCTAAAAGGTAGTCCTTTCCATAGACAATCTAATGGCACCTCAAACTCCATCTCGACAAAAAAGTGACTTACTGGTTTTTCCCTGGACCCTTCAAATGTAATAATTATTATCATGTAATGTGAACGAAATACGAGAAATAAAACATTTAGCATTACACACAATTATTAGTATTTTGCTTTTATGTGTTTTCAGAATATTGTATTGAAATAGTAACTAATAAAAAATGTTTATACAGTTATCAACTTTCTGAATCATGAGGAAATTAAAAGTTAAAGTGCAAAAAATTAATATATATTTCTGTGTGTAAAAAATGTACACGTTATTGTAACATGAACGAGTATCGTAATAAAAAAAATACCTATGTATTAGAAGCACATTTAAGAATGGCTTAGCTTAACAAAAGAAATAACAGAATAAGTATGACTAAAAAAATCGTTCTGCACAGGTTCTCTTAACAGATGTAGAGAAACACTACACTCCTTCGCAGTGGCTGTCTGTGTTGACACTTTTAATGTCGTCACAAACTTTAAGTTCTTTCAAGAAACAACAAACTTGATAAATAACGCCTTTAGTATGACTTCTGATATCAGGGGTCCATTGAGACATGATAGCGATTACTTGGATGATTAATATTTAAAAATATTGTTTATTATGTTATTATGATATAATTTTTCTAACAATCTATAACATAGTAATATCACAGACGAGCATATGTCAAGAACTAGCATTCGAACGCAGCGACAGGAAGGTCTCTTTTTTCAGGTCATAAACCTCTGGGGAAAGTGTGGAGCGAGTAGTTTCCGCACTAGACCAAAAACCCGCCTATTTCTTCTGCCTTTACTATAGTCAGCGATGTATGCAATGGAGTTGGAAAGAAATTAGCCACCCTATTCCATTATCTCCTGACCTAGTTGCCTCCTGAGTGCTGTCTTATTGGTGTCACTTTTATGAGATTGCAACCAGTTTTCGGAGTGGTGACTAAACAGACATTTTGCTTGATTTTCCTGTGAATTCTCACTTCCAATATTTTGAATGCTGTCAATACGTTTTTCAAACTTACAGCGAAGTCTTGAAGTCGTAATCTCTCGTTCATTACCTAGCCACGTTACTTCTAGACTATTGGTCCGAAATGCTGGGTATAAATTATTGGAATTCTGCCGTTACATAAGAAATTCGTTCACGTGTAAAGCTAAGCTCTCACGAAATCATCCGAAGTATTCCGAAGAGCAATTGAAGGGTTCAGAACCATAATGAGCCAAGCGCCATTTACTAAAACCGTAGAAAACAAGGGTTAAAATGAAGTTATTACCATAATTCAATGGAAACATATAGCAAGTAATATAAATTATACACATTAAAACTAAATGATATGTCAATCTTGATTAAACTATTCACTTAACTTTAACCTTTCCTTACTCTGTCTTTAATAAATGGCGCTTGGCCCACTATGGCTCTGAACCCTTCAATTAGCGTACGACAGCTGGCAACAATATGGCTTCTCTACGCAATCACAAATGTCGTACTTCCTATTACAAACCTTACATATAATAAAACTTTTGCGATCGTTATTTGATATAAAATAAAAAATGGAATGAAACATTTGCAACAGAAGAAGTGTAATAAGAGAAGACATCGAAGAAATTACTATGTTAATAGCTAACAACAGTCTGAGATATAAAACTTATGTAATAAAAGATTCAAGAATCGTATTTTATTTAAGTTTTACATTTAATGAGCATTAATTTCAATGTCTTATCTGATAGTTACGTGCGACAATCATGGGTTTCGTCTTAAAATCGGTATAAATTATTTATAATTTAAATTGTTTTAAAATACAAAGTAGGCATACTGCGTAGTACAAAGAGTGATAATACGGAGTGTATTTTAATGCGTCGTAAATGTGGCTATGCAGTTACATTAGTAGTAATTGCTAATATAAGTCTCAACATTGTTAATGTTGCTGACTTTTTACCTTGTGTGTCTGGAAACACCATTAAGCCGTATTTATATAGACCACCTCATGTGCATCGGCTTGTTCTTAACTACTTCGTATTACAAATGTCGCGCTGATCACACCACCATACAATCCTGGTCTTTGTACTTTTGTGCTTTGTATACGTATGTCCATTATAGATTAATTTATCTCTTACTCTATTACTTTTTACGAATCGAAATAATTCCGCCATACCTTAACTTGAAGATTTTGAAACCAATGAATCCTGTAACTTGAAGATTTCGAATCCAAAAAATCAATGTATCCTTGGAAACGAAATGAACAATATGAAAACAATGAAGTAGGGGGTTGTATATTACGTATCATTTTGTATAGGTATCATCAAGGGAAGCGACACGAAGGGGGAAAAATTGTGGTGGCGAATAGTGATGAGGAAATCAAATTGGTGACAAAATATGTTGGTGACAAAAGTGAATCGATGACAAAATGTTGCAGTGGAAAAATGTAATATGTGAGAAATCATCGGGTGACGAAAAACCGGTGACGAAAATTCCGGATCCTTCTAGGAACTGTGTATACTAGGGAAAAAAAAAGAATAGGCCTATTTGGAATAAAAATTATTCGTTGAGGAACACCATGCATGATACTATTATTTCTTCGTTGTTAAGATACCAGTCTCTGAATTTAATAAACAATGTTCTGTTATTTTGGAAATTATGTCGGGATCTGTTGAAACCGAAATTCCTTCTGGAGTTGTTATTAAAGCCAAACAACTGAAGATACGTTGTTGCCAATTAAATCTAGAGATTTGTATGATAAAGAATACGATAATTGTTTGGCCCTAGGGCTATGAAAGTTTTTTTTTTTTAGGCCCGCAAAGGTATAATGGGCTGTATTACGTACTTATATCGTATCCATGGAGATATTGAACAATTATTATGGATTAGTGCGCCATAAAAATAATTTGACAGGTCTTAAATGCCACAGCCTCCTTACAACCTTAAATTTAAAAAAAAAAAAATTAACCATATTTGTAATCAGAATTGAACTAAATCCATTTAGGGCGTGGAAATATGCATTCGAAAGAATTCAAATAACCTTTACAATTTTTTTTTTTTAATTTTCATGAGTTTCAATGGAGTTTCTCCTTAAACATACTATCATTTCACTCATAAAAGGTCAACTGCAATTAATGATGTTAAAGTATTAACAAATATTGTTTTGTGAATGTGAAACTCAATTACCAGTAGGGCTATGTATATTTGAAGCTCTGCTGCACGAAGATTTTAAATGATGTTACACTTTCATTGTAATTTCCGTAACTATAATATTTTTTATTTATTCTCATACAAAAAATTACATACTATCTTCGGAACTATTAACGCTGCTTGTATGATATTTGGAACGCATATTCCCCGGTTTATTAAGAAACTTTTTCCAGCAATAGCAACTTGTTATCTTGTTGCACTTGAAAAATATGCCTCCATATTTTTAAAATAGTAGGTACCTCAAAAGTTTATTCTTAAATTTGTTTTCTTAAAATTCTTAATGAAATTATCAAAATTGTGGTGCAGAAATTTTAAAGACTGTGCTTTAAGAATTAAGTATCAAAGAGATTTTGAATTTATTTTGAAAAATGGCTGAGATACATATATCCATTTTACTGAATTACTGTACTCTGGTAGTCTTTTTCAAAATTTGGGTCCAAAACCATTTTTTAACTAATCTTGAATTTAAGTTGTTGTTGAAGTAATGTACTAGTATATACAAAAAAATGGAAAATATGCATCAATTAGAAAACAACTTTCAAATTATATCATCTTCTCCTCTTATTTCATGAACATAAAGATGATAATTGTAATTAGGCCTATGAAGAAATATTACAGAATCTTTCCATAATCGAACCGTTGTCTGTTTCATTAGAAAGCCGTCAAATGATTGACTAAACTACAGCCGAGCCTAAATGTAATTGTGAGAAATATTGCCTTCTCTTCACTTATACCTCATATACACTCGGAACATGTCTCTTTCACAACAGAGAATAACTTTAATTGATACAGCGTCATTAAAGAGGAAAGATGCGAAGAGCATGGCCGGCGATGCTAATTAGCAACACCTGCCAGTCTGTGTCCGAGGCGTCATTCTCCCACCGGTTTTTCGCGCAGCACAATAGCAAGACAAATCGGACGGCTTCTTAGTTTACTAGTGGCAATTAAGTAATGTGCAATAATTCTTTGCGTGTGCATTGCGTAACACAAAATCGCATGCGTAAATACAAACAGCAGAACACCCTTGCTTGTCATATAAATCACCACTTCTTACGACTTTTATATACATGTAACTTACCACTTATAAGTTATCCACACCAACGACTCTCTGAACCACTGCACCGTAGCACAGATACAGTACGTTTTAACATATAACTTCTGCTCACTATGCGTAGATAATTTAGACCACGATTTTCTGGATTGCCGATATATTATTATCTTTCTGTGTCATCTAAATTATGATTAACTCGATTTCTACTTAATTTTGTCCAAATGAAGAATTAGCTAATTGCATTATAGCGTTGTCAGTTACAGGTAATTTTTCTCAACGACTCTACTACACTTTTCAAGTAGTTAATATTATGATTATCTAGGTTGTTGGTGTACAGTCAGCTTTATGTGACGTCAAGAACCTCTTCATATGAATCTACGTGTGTTTCTATCACATTAGTATCTCGCTAAACCGTTGTGGTATTATCAAATAAAGTACGTTTATTTTAGTAACAACTCTTGGATATTATGCTCAGATAGTTTAGTTCACAATTTTGTATATTAGATTGTTGTTCACTGTACGTACTGTAGATAATTTAGAGTTTGCGCTCTCCGAGCCGGCTCACAGCTCATGAGCGGAATGCAGATATTAGCTGCGCTCTGTATAAGGGTGGACTGGAAGAAGGGGTGGATGTCGTTCAAAATATACACAAAAGGAAGTACTAGTAAGAGTGCTTATGAAATGAATTCCCGTTCAATGTTTGCAAAACTATCTTGGACTATTATTAACTAATAAAGAAATATTCATTTTACAGAAGTAATAGATGATGTCAAGAACTTAAATGTACAATATCATTTTGTTATATTTTTATTTATCAGTACATCAAAACGAGGTTTTATGCTGTTGGCAGTTGAAAGGAACAGTAGCCTACTGATCATGATGAAACATCAGTTACAGATGTTCGATGTCTGCCTTTATTAAAGTTGATTATAGAAAACAGTTGCTCACAAAAATAAATGTTGAGCCAAACATAGCAATCACTTTCACAGCCAGCCTGTGTAGTCGTGGATATTATTGCTAATGTTTAGTCTTGTAAAACTCAACCAGGCTAGTAGTATTATTCAAACGATCTTTAGCTCTTAGGTCACATTGAAATCAATAAGTTCGAGCTGTAAATCGTTAAATGTTAAATGTTATGTTCCGTCTTTTAGATTCCTCCATACTGTACTGTAGCAGTAGGTAAGCAACGTGAAACAGTTACTGAGAATAGGCCTACACACTGCACTCCACTAGATAACTGAGTGGTCGTTTCCCTCTCCTCTACCTATAGTCCACACCTGTGGAGTAACGGTCAGAGCGTCTGACTGCGAAACCAGGTGGCCCGGGTTCGAATCCCGGTCGGGGCAAGTTACCTGGTTGAGGTTTTTCCCGGGGTTTTCCCTCAACCCAATGCGAGCAAATGCTGGGTAACTTTCGGTGCTGGACCCCGGACTCATTTCACCGGCATTATCACCTTCATATCATTCAGACGCTAAATAACCTAGATGTTGATACAGCGTCGTAAAATAACCCAATAAAATAAAATAAAAAATCTACCTATAGCAAGTCTATGTCATTCTGACGTATCTTCCTCTCCGATTCGTCGAGCGGTAAACACCGCTCTCCCGCTCCGAAGGAACGCGCGCGCTCGTTGAGCGCTGTTTGTGCAGGCCGGATTTAGACCACGATTTTCTGGATTGCCAATGTGTTGTTACCTTTCTGTGTCATCTAAATTCCTATTAACTCAATTTCTATGTAATTTTGTTCAAATGAAAAACTAGCTAATCATTATAGCATTGTTAGTGACGATTCTAGCACAATTTTCAAGTAGTTAAGACTATGATTATCTAGGTTGTTGGTGTGCAGTCAGTTTTATGTGATGTCAAGAATTCTTCATGTGAATCTACGTGCGTTTCACTCACATACGTATTCCGCTCAACCATTGTAGCATTGTCAAATGAAATACAGTTCTTTGTTTTATGTCCAACTCTTGGATATTATGCGCAGATAGTTTAGTTCACAATTTTGTAGATTAGATTGTTGTTCGCTGTGCATAGATAATTTAGACCATGATTTTTTTTTTTTGGATTGTCGTTGTGTTGTTACATTTCTTTTGATTAGCTCAATTTTATGCAACTTTGTCCAAATGAAGAACTGAGTCATATAACATTGTCAGTTACAGGTAATGACTCTAGCACAATGTTTAAATAATGAACACTATGATTATCTAGATTGTTGCTTTACAGTCATCTTTATGTGGCGTCAGGAATCTCTTCATATCAGTCTACGTATGTTTAGCTCACATTATTATCTCGCTCAACCATTGTAGCATTATCAAGTACAGTTCGTTTGTTTAGCAACAACTCTCGTAAGGTCTATATTATGCGCAGATAATGTAGTTCACAATATTTTATGTGCTGGGTTGTCGCTGTGGAGTCATAGTTGTTTAGTCAAAAAAGTTTTAAACTCTTTATATATAACTTTACCACATCCCTATACCATTATGACGTTGCGAGCCTAAAGCTTATTATTTTCTGGGGGAAAAAAAAATAAGCACAGACGTTCTGTGTGGTGGTCATCTTTATGTGACATCAAAATTAATTAAGAAAGAACTAGTGAATTGTAAACAGAGCAAAAATTAAGAAAGGGCTTCTTGTATATACATTTTTGGAAATGCTACACCTACTGTTGTTTCTCTGCCTAAAATTTCCAATTCACTTTGTCTTCTTCCTTCAGTCCCCTTTGCAGCATGACTTCCTTAATGTTCTTCCAACTACTCTTCGATCGTGTCCGTTTGTTTCTCTTTGGTGGTAACCACGCTTGAATCTCTTAGATCAGTGGTATTCAATTTGTGGTACGCGTACCCTCAGGGGTACGTGGTGTTGTCTCAAGGGGTATGCATCCCACTGATTACGGATGTAGAAATGCTGACATTTATTTTATTATACGTGTTGATAATAATTATTGCATTATATTATAGTTTCTATTGCAATATCAATTTTTTTTCCTTACTTGAATAACATTTATGTAAATCATTACTATTATTATTGCATCAATAACTACTGTATAATAATAATAATAATGATAATAATAATAATAATAATAATAATAATAATAATAATAATCTTTTGAAGAGGTGGAAAAATTCAAATACCTGGGAGCAACAATAACAAATGATACTCGGGAGGAAATTAAACACAGAATAAATATGGGAAATGCCTGTTATTATTCGGTAGAGAAGCTTTTATCATCCAGTCTGCTGTCGAAAAATTTGAAAGTTAGAATTTATAAAACAGTTATATTACCGCTTGTTCTTTATGGTTGTGAAACTTGGACTCTTACCTTGAGAGAGGAACATAGGTTAAGGGTGTTTGAGAATAAGGTGCTTAGGAAAATATTTGGGGCTAAGAGGGATGAAGTTACAGGAGAATGGAGAAAGTTACACAACGCAGAACTATACGCATTGTATTCTTCACCTGACATAATTAGGAACATTAAATCCAGACGTTTGAGATGGGCAGGGCATGTAGCACGTATGGGCGAATCCAGAAATGCATATAGAGTGTTAGTTGAGAGGCCGGAGGGAAAAAGACCTTTGGGGAGGCCGAGACGTAGATGGAAGCATAGTATTAAAATTGATTTGAGGGAGGTGGGATGATGATAGAGACTGGATTAATCTTGCTCAGGATAGGGACCAATGGCGGGCTTATGTGAGGGCGGCAATGAACCTCCTAGTTCCTTAAAAACCGGGAAGAATTAATAATAATAATAATAATAATAATAATAATAATAATAATAATAATAATAATAATAATAATAATAATAATAATTTATTTTTAATATAATATCAATCATAATATTTCGTTAATTCTTGTATAATGGCAATCCAGTTTGGGGATACTGTAGCAAAAAAAGATTGAATACCACTGTTTTAGATTTTCTACAGTCATCCATCCTAGCTGTGTGTTCACACCAATGACGTTACTAATTTAATTACAATAGTCTTAGAAATCTGAAACTAAGTTGAGATTAAAACAAAGCCAGTCGTGATGAAACATAAAGGGCAAACAAATGAATATAACGTTATGAATTTATTATAAATCTTATGCAAATGGGGGTGACAAATAAGAGGAGTATAAGGACAGAAATAGTTAATTTAACGTAGTCTAATTCTAAAGTACTTAACTGTGGTATTAATTTCCAGTCAAATTCTTAGCAATTGTATTACTTATTCTTTAAATATCAAACAACTCACTGGCGTCACGTTGATGTGTGAATCGTTTCGACTGTCAATTGCATTGTTGTCTCGAGTCAAGGCCTCATGGAATGAGGAAGCGATAATGAAGACTTCTTAGTAATTAACGAGAAGGCTTCGCCTTTGAAATTGAAATACGGGGAGTATGAAGATAGAAATTGAAAAAAAAAAGCATCAAAATCGTATTTCAAATCCCAAACATCGTTACAATCCCAACCGTGCTCACGATAGCAATTACAAATAGCATAAACATTTACGCAAATACAGGGATTCGATGAATTCCCTACCATTTTTTTTTTCGTTTAAAGAGTTTCTTAAAGTATAAAATATTACTAGTTTTCCACATGTTTTGTGGAAGTAAATGCATAGGTACTTTCCACAACTGATTACGCAAGAAAATACCGAGAGAAAATAGCTTTTGAAGAGAGTAATTTCGTGACATGCCGCCTTGCTCTGTATATGACTATCGTCGTTAAACGTCAAACGCGGCAATTGTGGTTGGAGAGTTCACACTGAGCATGTGTGATATTACTTTTGTTGTTTGTATCAGGACTTCATTCCACCATCACCGCCTCAGTTTATCTCCGCGACCATCACCCTCTGCAATGGAATGTATAACCATTGTGTTCCCCTCCCTCGTCCCTCAACACATGTGGGAAAGATTGTCTGTTTGTCTGTAAAGCATTCTCATTGTTACCTGTCAATAGTATGCGCACTCCTTGTAAGGGTTCTTTATTTTATTTATTCTGTGAGAGATTGTGGGATTATTACCGCATCCACTCATATACAGCATGCTGTCGAACGCCTAGTCACAGGAAAACATGCTGTCTTGGTATTCGGAAAGTCCAGGCCTCCACACACAAAGCAGTCGAACATCATTAAGTCGGACTTCTACAACTCGATTTTTCGATACCTCGAAGTAATTTTAATTTTCTGACCGATTTGCTTGTAATATTTTATATTATATATATATCGGAGTTACATTACTAGATTTTTTTTCAATATCTCGATGAATATGTTTCTTCCCAGTAGGAAATAAATGAAATAAACATTCTTTAATTCGATTTTAAGGTGAATATGAATGAATCTGATGAAATATCATTACTTTAACGAGCATTGCACATCAATATTATCCTTCCTTAGAAAGTGTACTTCTTCAGGAAACAACCCATTAGTACTAATTCTACCCCTGTTAATCACTACATGCAGGTAATTGTACCGTAACAATATAGAACAATGAGCACCACTGCGAGAACTTAATGGTATGTCTATAACATTATTCTCCTCAAAATTTGTCATGAAAAGCAAAGAAAGAGTCTATGATCAACTTCGACTTCTCTATGTTAAAAGTAAAGACATAATAATTTATTGTCATCAATAATAGTAAAATTTATGATAACGGTATTGGAATTTTTTAAATATTTTCTACATCTCGAATTTTCGATAACTCGAAGCATTACCAGTTTCCGGAAGCACTTCGAGATATCGAAGTTCGACTGTACTTACTTTCTTCTTATTATTCATCATCATTTCCCTCGTTAGCTTATCTTCTTTCTTCTGTTTTTCCTTGTTCTTCATCTTCATCCACGTTTTCCTCTACCTTTTCTGTTTTTATTCATATATATTTTTTAATTTATGTATGTATGTATTGAAATTTTGTTCATATTTTCTACATCTCGAATTTTCGATAACTCGAAGCATTACCAGTTTCCGGAAGCACTTCGAGATATCGAAGTTCGACTGTACTTACTTTCTTCTTCATCTTCATCCACGTTTTCTTCTGCCTTTCCTGTTTTTATATATATATATATATATATATATATATATATATATATATATATATATATATATATAATTTATGTATCTTCCCTGACATCGTTTACTTCCTTTCCTGTTTTATTTCTCCTTGCATATTTTCTTCTTTTCCTTTTCTCTTCTTCATTGCTCTTTATATTCATTTTATTTATTTTCTTTCTCGTCTTCTTTCTCACACTCTTTCTTCAACTTTATTTCTCATTTTTTAGTTGATTTTACGACGATTTATCACTGCTATGGTTGTCTTATGTCTGAGTGAGATGAAGGTGATAATACTAGCGAAATGGGTCCAGTGTCCAGCGCCGAAAGTTAGCCAGCATTTGCTCTTAATGGGTTGAAAGAAAACCCTGGGAAAAACCTTAACCAAGTAACTTATCCCAATCAGGATTCGAAAACGAGCCTGCTAGTCTCACGGTCTGTGCTAACCATTACTCCACAGCAGTGGGTCAACTTCATTTGATCTCATTTCTTGTGTTTCTACTAGTTTTTAATATTCCAACTTTTATTTTTCCAGTCCTCTTTTTGTATCGATATGTAAATAAGTTACCAGTTTGCGGAAGCCATTGGCGTCTTCATTCAGTTACAACTACAGCCCCTGTATAATAGGAGTTTTGACATGTACGGCAAAAAAGCATGGCCTTCAATACTGCACTTGACAAGCAAGTAAACAATGTTCGCTATAGAGCTAATCATTTCTGACTTGTTCTGCAAAAAATCATTACTTACTTTAACCACATAACATTTTATTTTCAGATCAATTCACACGTGGCCTTTGCTTTGCCTTTTATTGTAGGGTAAAAAAATACGCAATATTTTGTTTTTGTTATGTTTTATAATAAAAGCGTAGTAATTTAAAAGGCCACCTGTGAATAATTAATTTAATGATTCAAAATACAGGAGGCCTAACATTTGAAATATTATAAAAAGAGCAATTCTTGTGTATTTATACAGCAGATCTATGGATTTTTATGAATGTTGGCAAATCTAGCCTTTTCGGGTACGAGAAAGCGATTTATAAAAGCTCGTTTAGGGGATAAATAACCAAATTTATGGAGTTAAATAACCAGATTGATTTCTACGAACTAACAACATCTGTTGGTTCTCAAGAAAATTTAGTGCAGTCGCTCTTGATGCCTCATTTTGATTACTGTGACACTCTGTACACTGACCTTAACATGAGACTGACAGACAGACTACAGCGTGTTCATAATGCATATGTTCGACTTATTTGCAACGTCCGTAGATCTGACCGTATCACACCTTCACTAAATATGCTGTCCTGGGTCCGTCTCAGAGAGCGAAGAACTATTCACTCTCTCACTTTACTCTTCAATATTCTTCAAAACTCTAACCCTAGCTACTTAACTTCTCGTTTTCAACATTTTTCCTCGTATCACGAAATAGATACTCGCTCACAACACCATATCACACTCTCCATTCCTAAACACAGAACATCCTTCTACTCTCCATCTTTCACCGTCTCTGCAGCTCATCTCTGGAACTCTCTACCACAACATGTCAGAGATTGTCGGACATTGTTTAGTTTCAAAAATAAACTAAAATTGCACTTTTTCAATTCAGATTCCTTTGAGTTATAAGCCATTTTCTCTGCGATAGTTTTGTAAAAATATATATATTTCTTTTTCCTCCTTTCCCCTTTTTTGTTCTCTTGATCACCAGATGAATTTATTATCATGCCCTTTTTATTGTTAATTTTATTTAATTTTCGTATTTCTTTTCTTTTTATTATTATTTTATTTCATTCCATTCTGTTATATTCTTCCTTACGTTTTCCATATGAACTATTTGTACTAAATGAGTTGCTTTTACTATATTCCAATGTATTTTACTTTCCTTTTTCTATTATGGTATTGTTTTCATGTTGTTTAGTGTCGATTTTATTATGCTATTATTATAATTTTTTTGTAATATGTTAATCTTCTGTTCTTTAACTTTTTGTTAAATTTTCACTGCCTGTATATTTTGTGACCTGATAGAGTGTAAGAGAAGGCCAAATGGCCTTAACTTTGCCAGTACAAATAAATAAATAAATAATTATTATTATTATTATTATTATTATTATTATTATTATTATTATTATTATTATTATTATTAAAATATATAAAATACAAGGAGTACGCTTACAACTCGAACAAAAAGCGATTTACGAAGTAGTAATAGCCTACATGAATGAATTTTGTTTACCCCGTGGACCGTGCCATCCGAGTCACGATTTTGAATTGCCTATGGAACTCGAATACGAATAAAGAAATCAGTGACAGTTACCCAGGCAACATGGAGAATTTCAGCACAGAGCATAAGCTTTTCTTATTCATCTTAATCTCGAAGATTTTGATTTATAATGCAATCTTTGGAAATAACATTTTTTTTTATATTTACCAAGCGGTCCGTCTAGCTCCATTATCTATTAACTATTTATTTTGATTTTTATTATATATTTTTTATTTCTGTGTTTTTATATTTTCTTCATTATTTATATTTTTATCTTAACTTTCAAAATACAATTCTTCAATGTTTCTTGGTCTGTCTAGCTACATTATCTATTCACTAATTATTTTGATTTCTATTATATATTTCTTATTTCTGTGTTTTTATATTTTCTTCATTATTTATATTTTTATCTCAACTTTCAAAATACAATTCTTCAATGTTTCTTGGTCTGTCTAGCTCCATTATCTATTAACTAATTATTTTGATTTTTATTATATATTTTTTTATTTCTGTGTTTTTATATTTTCTTCATTATTTATATTTTTATCTTAACTTTCAAAATAAAATTCTTCAATGTTTCTTCAATAGAACAGCGAAAATCGGAGAGACACAAGTAGTCAACAGACTTAAGACATCTTCCCAGTCTCAATTTTCCTTGCAAGGACGCTTTTTCGTGTACCTTTTGAGGGTACACTATGGTGAAATAAAAGTGAAAAATTAAGAAAATCTACTTAAAAATTAATTATTGTGACTTTCTATTTAGACTGAGCTCAAAAGCTAATTAATTTATATTCCCATGACTATTTTTAAGCTTTAAAAAATTTTGAAAATGTTGTCACAAGGAGCCTTTTTAATGATGTCAATACAAAATATATTTAAAAAATATATTAGCTCTAATGGCACCAAATTTTATACAGATGATAATATTGTAGGCATATTTGTGTAGTTCAAAATTCATAAATTTTGGATAAAAATTGTAGAAGTTTTAAAAATCACATAGTCCTAAGTGTCCCATTAAAGGCTTCTTCTCCCATTTTCCCACTCATTCATAAGCTTCGTAGGTTCGTGGTATTCAACATGTCCTCTTCAGAATTCTCTTAAATGGAATGAGACGAGTTGCCAACAAGCTTGGAGCTCACATAAATACTTCATTGCGTTATTCCACACGTTCCGTCCCGGTACATTACATAATGATTGGATAGAGTGTACTCATCCTGTCTGTGGTAGTAATTTTTATTTATTCCTTAAATCCATTCTCACCTAACCTAAAAATTGCATAGACTACCAGAAATAAAAAGGTTTCACGCAATCCAAAGGATTTCATAAATCCTCTGTCACGTTTTATTATGTTAATGTTGTTTTGTATTCAATTATATCAGAATTTCTTTCATTGTCAGATTATTCTTGAACACTGTAACATTGCTTTCTCTTCGCCTGTTTTGATTACAATATTTATTGCTATCCTACCAATAAATCTCCATAGAAGAGAGGATGGGCAATATAGGTGCGATGCAAACTTTTTCGTCCTGGAGAAGAAACAGCTATGTCTTGTACATCCCTATTCCGTGCTAAAGAGAAATAAGTCATACTAATATGGCTAGGTTATGTCGAGAACAATAATGTTGCCATCTGCATATTCCACGAAGCAAGCCCACAGAAATGTATGACTATCGTTTCTCATTGTTTTAAGATCGCTGAGTATGAATTTCCTGATGTTCAGAGATTAAAACTGAAGGTCGTCTATTAATCTATTGTGGTGGGAAGCAAACACTATAGTTGGCGGGTCATATGTGGCATGTTAAGAATTTTATCTTATAGTAATGTCTAAAATCTTACTCTTTGATTCGTTTCACAGAATTATAATTAAATTACTACGGTATTTTAATAATAATAATAATAATAATAATAATAATAATAATAATAATAATAATAATAATAATCCAGCCACGATAAGTTTCGAAAAAAAAAGTTAAATTTTGAACTATTCAGGACTAGCCTATTACTTACTTACAAATGGCTTTTAAGAAACGCGCAGGTTCATTGCCACCCTGACATAAGCCCGCCATCGGTCCTTATCCTGTGCAAGATTAATCCAGTCTCTATCATCATATCCCACCTCCCTCAAATCCATTTTAATATTATCCTTCCATCTACGTCACGGCCTCCCCAAAAGTCTTTTTCCCTCCGGTCTCCCAACTAACACTCTATATTCAGTTCTGGATTCGCCCATACGTGCTACATGCACTGCCCGTCTCACTTATGAAGAAAGAAAATATCTTTTGAATTATAGTAGATATTTAAATAACGTTAAAAAATTAAATCCTTCTCGCGACATTCCATGAAAGTTCACGGCCTACTGGTGGCCTTAGGTCCACATGATTCTGCAGAGGTGAACGATCATCGAACTAGAACAGGTTTCGCGTAGTTAGCACGATGATCCTTCCATCCGTAATGGCTGGTTTCCGTAACAGGATTTCGCTACATATCGTAGCTCCCTAACTCCATCTCGATGTTGGGTGGACTCAGGTCCCATACACTGGCCGACATTTTATGAGAAAATTCCTTCCGAATGAGGACTCGAACCAGTGCGCATTCCTTAACGCGAATTCTAGACATGGTGACTTAGTGACATGACGCTACGGCGCGGAACTTATATATACAGAGGCAGATATATATATGGAGATTAATTTTATGATTTGTGTTTTTTAATATTGGTGTCAGCGAAGATTGTTGGAGATTTATTTGTACTCTTGGCGGAGATTAGTGGAAATTTTGGAAAATACGATTATTTTGGAATTGAAGTATTAACTCAGTATGAATATTACACTCCAAATAATTAATATTGTATTAAAGGTTCGTTGAATTTTGGTAAAGGTGCGCTATGGCCAATGATTGAGACTGTATTTAACACACATTCATTAAAAACGAAAAAAAAAAAAAAAAAAAAAAAAAAAAAAAAAAAAAACTTGCATCCCTCAAATTAGCACTTTCTAATTATTAGTGAAATATTGAATTCTCCGTCTTTTGAGTTCACTAATGTAATCAGAACACCTAGAATACCATGTAATGTAGTCTATTTGGATATATAACAAATTCAAGTGAAAAAAAAAATACGAAAAAAAACTCAGAATATGAAATTCACTATAAAACGACGCAATAGTAATAATTCGGGAATGTGTTCATATTTTGCTATTTGAACTCTATTTCGCGATTTGTCGCGATTGTTTTATCCGCATATTATTAATCAGAATCACTTAATTCGTAAAGATTATTAAAAATCTATTGTATATCTATTACGTTGTGATTTTCGCAATCTCCATAAATATCTGGCCCTGGTTATATATTTATATGTTTAAATTACAATAGGGCAGGGGTGGAGTACTCGTATTGTAAACAGAGCAGTCAACTCGAGTACCTACATGTACCAGCAACTAAGGTAGAGAGAGAAGCTAAGCTCTCTAAGAGAGGTTGTTTCCCATCGCTGCAATAGGGGAAAATGGACATAACAGGTTGAAATGAAAATAACAAAAATATTTATGAATTACAACCAAGACGGCCAGGAAATGTTGGTAGACCTCGACTCGGAGAGCACAGGATTGACTAACTGTAATATAAGGTAGGTGTCCCTGATATGGCCATGCTAAGTTTTGAGAATTTTTCTAGCAGCCATTTTGAAAAAAAAAATGTAAACCACTTTTTTCTTACTCGTTCTCAGTCTAATGGACTTTCTTAAAACAATTTCCTTTCCCCATAAAAATAGCTTTAATTGTCCAAAAAAAGTCCCAAATTCCAAAAGTCTACCTAGTGGCCATATCACGAACATGTGCACATGATATGGCCACCCTTGTTCCATATTCTACAAATCGTGATTGTTTTCAGTTTGAAAGCGCAGTTGTGTTAAAATTAAATAACTTTGGTGTAAAATGAATAAAAATGACACTTAATCATCTTTTTTTATAATTCAAAAGTGTAGTCAAAACAGGTTTTTCCATAAAAATTAAGTTGTTTTTCTTAAAATACAAAATATTTGCGTAATCCCAGCTATAGGCATGTAAATTTGTCAGGTGAAAAAATAAAAGTGAAATGAACTTGATATGGCCATGATGCATTTGATATGGCCATATCAGGAGCAGGTAAGTTTTCACGAAAATCGTTTGATTATGAACAACTCGTAAAAGATACGCCATCAACGACAACACCAATCAACAGAACATTAAAAACTGAATGGAGTACGATGGTTTTCATGAAACAAGTCTTTGAAAAACATGCATAAAATAAAGGAGACTTACCAGAGTAAAATAAGAAGAGGTCACATGAAAACCGCAAAACAGGCAACTGACGCCATATTGATCAACCTGACTGGATGGAAAACGATCAAGTGACATACCAGGATGCCCTTTCACTGGATGCTGCTGCAATTTAGCGGATTTTTTGGTTAACTAACTCACAATAGGGGGTGGCCATATCAGGAACATGGCCATAACAGGAGCACCCACCTTACCATTATACGAGGATCGCAACGAGCCATGTGACCCATTTCTTTTGGTTAATGATAATGATGTTAAAATAACAATAATCCACCTGTTTTGGTCTGAGAATAACAGAAAATATCACAATTCAGATAAAATTCCACTCACCGTTACTTTTAACGAAAAATTATATAGGATTTGCAAAGAATTAAACAGCGGTGTCATTCGTTGGCAGGTTTGTTACCTATGGCGTCAGCAAATTGGAAAAATACGACTACACTAGATAGGGGAATTAGCATAACGTATTTGGCCAATAGAAGTCAAAACACCATAAATCCATATGTCAGTATCATAGAATGTCAGCTCATAACTGTATCAATATATAAACAAATTAATCTTACAGCATCACGCCTTGATAAAGAAATGCCGGCCAATAACTATTTCTACTTACACGCCGTCAAATAACTCTGTAGTTGCGGTAAACACACGTTTAATTTGTTTCTGTCTTGGTGGAATTCGTTTCTCTAAATAAACAAATAAAAATATTGAAGACCGAGGATAATAAAAATGTCGCCTCAGCATGCAAGGATATTAAGCAATCAAATATTTTTGAATTACAAATTGCACCCTGTCCTTTTTCGAAAGTTATATTGCGTACTGTTTTGTATAATCCGTTACGTAAGCTACCTAAAGGTTCTTTTTTTATTATTATTCTCTGCGGAGCGGGCATTAATGTACAAATATATATCTCTTAACAAACTATGTAGTTACATAATATATAATGGTTTGGTTGTTAATTTCTGATGCCTTTAATGGCAGACACTGGGAATTAACTGGAGGCACTTGTCAAATCTTTGCCTTATTTTCTAGCGTTGTAAATAATCAAGTGATAAATTTCAACAGTCAAGAATTCTGTGATGTTATGATGGTTAACAAGTTAGAAAATAGTTTCGGGAAGTGAAGTAAGACCGGATTACCTCAAGCAGTAACATGTACCAAGAAGTTGCATAATGATTTAACTACGCTAATATTATTGCTATTATTCTTATTTAAAAAACTAAATTTATTATTCATACATTCACATACAAATACATGGGCCTACATACGTACGTACAGTTACGGAAATAAAATTTAGGGCTCCCTTATTGTATAAGTTTCGGTTATAACACACTGTGCATGTGCAGTAAAAAATACCCCTGTATATATGCTATTTGTGGGCAGTCGTGTGAAATTATTGCCTACATATAGACGTACTCCCATCAAGACTCGCTTCAAATTTTAATTCCGTAGCTGTCTGTACATACATACATACATACATACATACATACATACATACATACATACATACATACATACATACATACATACATACATACATACATACATACATACATACATACATACATACATACATACATACATACATACATACATACTGTACATGCATACATAAACATTTATACATAGATACATACTCTACATACATACATACATACATAATGTAAAATATACTGTATTTAGTAGTGGTTGGTGGTGGAGGTGGTGGTGGTGGTGGTGGTAATAAGCCGCGTCTGTGTCTCAAGGGATAGGGAACAGGTCTATCCAGGCGGACCGCGTTTGATTCCCGGCCAGGTCGTTATGGTATTTGTGGTGGACAAAGTAGGCGTTGCAGAGTGTTTTTCTTGTGGTGGGCCTACTCCTGTTTCCCTCTATCATTCCATCAACAATTTCCATCTTCCCCTTATTTTATCCATCATCTGCGAAAAAAAAAAGACAGGGACAGTATTTGAATTGAAAAAAAATGTTGAGGGGAGAATTTCATATACAGTATCTTCTTCTCTCGCCGAGAAAACTGTGTTAAGGATTTTTATCCGCTTTGATAACGTAAATTGAAACATAACTACAATGAAACGAGCATTCTAATGACCATATTTACCGCACTGAGTGTCATAAAGTAAATACTGTAGTTGTTATACACATTAATGGTAACATTTTTATAATTCACTTTTTCGCTTTAAAAAAAGCTAACAATTGTGTGTACTTACTGATGTCCATGTCTTTCTTCAGTGAGATCGTACACTGTAGCATAGAATAATGAGTCCAAAGATAACTTAATTTCTCTTTTTCACTTTTCATTGGAAAATATACCAGCATAAACTTTTCAGAAACATTCTCTACCTTTTCTTTTATTACATCACTATTAAAACTTCTCATATTCCTCTCCATACCTCTGTCACGGTTTTGTTGGAATTAATAAATCAATATTACTGTTAATTCTATATCATTAACACTCATATTTGTAATATTTATACTGGCTAGTCACGGTAACAATACCGACAATAATAACATTCTTCAAATGTTTCTCGTATAAGGCCCTCTAAATAAATCGATCAGCTACAATAGCAGATGTGTATACAAATTTTATATTTAGACAATATTCTTTGCATATCGCATGAGACGAGCATTCGGGAGGTCTATATTTGGATTCCCGGACCGACCAACCTGTGGTTTTTCCGTGTTTTTCTACAGTTACTTAGGCAAATTCTGGGTTGGAATTTTCATTGCCACGGTCCATTTTCCCTTCCCTTCCCTTGTAGAAAAAGAATTTAAATTTCATATCATATAATTCAGCTTCCTCAACTCATTCAATAGACATATTCAGGTCAAGACGCATATCTCCATCCGCTTACGGGAAGGTGCGTCCTCTCCACAACCGTTCCTGGGTTCCCAGCCTTCCGCAATATCTCTGCTGCCAGGATTCATTCCTTAAAGAGCACTTCCAAGGGAGTTTCGACACCTTGGAATGGCCGTTGGAATAGATCCTGTGCTGCTTGGTCACCTTGGCGGTATGAACTTAGAGCGGGGAGGGTAGGAGGACCCCATTTGGTGAGCGGATGAGAGGTCACACGCGGCCGGTGGGCTGGTACACTTCATCATTCATCCCACACAATTCGGGGTGCACAATAGGCCTCAGTATGGCCGACGTGCAAAGGGTCGTCCTAACCCGCCCGTGGCCATCGTGACCTAACCTAACCTAATCTACCAGAATACTGAATGCTTTTTTTTCTTTTAATGGAACCCACATTGAGCATGTCCCATTATATTGATGAACATATTTCAGAAAATTAATTTTAAAACCCATGTTTATTAGACTTTGTTTTCTTGTTTAGATGAATACTACCGCCTCTCAAAATATTTAATGTTTTCTTTAACATCCTGTATATAAGCGTACTGTCATGTCACAGCGTTAAATTTGCGGCTCAGCCGTTGCGTACAAGCGGCAGAGAAATAGAACTGTATGTAAACATAATTAATTGGATTAGTTATTAACCGAATTTCATGTTTACGGTTGAAGTCCCAGTTTCAGAACTTTATAAGGAGCCGTTTTTCTTCAGTCGAGTGAACACTTAACAGCTTATGATGTAGGATGCTGATTTTAGGGCCAGACACTTCGTTAAGTGGTAGACAGACATTAAAATATGAAAGTGCTACGCAAAAATCGCTCTCTCGAACAAGTCCAATAATCAAAACAAATGACGAAATCTTGTATACAGGTGGAAGTTCTTAAAAATAATTATCTTACTCGACGGAAGCTTTAATACGTCGCGTGTTCACTGGACTGAAACGAAATGTAATATAAATATCGTGCGGTCAGCTTCGTTAACTCTGATGCGTAATAGGAGTTATGTGAAACAGAAAGATTCGATCAGACCGTTGACAATGCTTCTATCAGTTTCAAAGAAGATATATTCTGTAGGCTACATCAGAAGAGATGTGAGTAACCTAGTTACAAAGACAGCCATGATCAGCATTTGCGTTGGGATAAACAAATTGATTTTATGTGTGCAAGCATAAGAAAGACAATTTATAAATTCATAATACTTCGAAATTTTATTACTAAAGAGGTATTGAGAATAATATGTTTTTCTTTAGTACAATTAAGGCCTGATGGCCTTAACTACACCTGGATAAATAAATAAATAAATAAATAAATAAATAAATAAATAAATAAATAAATAAATAAATCTAAATAATAATAAATAGATAGATAGAAATTTTTAGATAGATAGATAGATTTTAGATAAAATAATTGATCCTAATAGATATATAATTAATAGATAGAAATAGAAAATCGATTTTTTGATATTTTTGATATGATCTGTCTGATAGATAGATGTCTGTCTGTAGATGGATGTTTGTTACCTTTTCACGCGATAATGGCTGAACCGATTTATATGAAAATAGAATATAAATTAAGTTCGTTGTAATACATTTTAGGCTATATGGCATTCAAAATACTTTATTTGAAAGGGGTTATAAGGAGGACTGAATTAAATAAATCGAAATAGATAGCTTATTATTGATTTTTGTAAAAATGTTAGATAACAAAGGTATCTTTAGAAATGATTTAGATAAGTTTTATTCTTTGCAAAATTTTGGTAGAACTGGTATTTAATGAGATAAATGAGCTTTAAAATTAAAATAACGCCATCTAGAAGATAATAGAAATAAGAACAAATGATAGATAGGGATAGACAACAACAATCAAAAGATAGATAGATAAAGAGAATGTTTCTGGTTTGGATGGATGGATGGATGGATGGATAAATTAATGGATTTGGATAATTGGATTATTTGGATGGATTGGAAATGGATGGATGGATGGATGGATAATGCTATAATGTTATTACAGTAACGGTCTGAGTGAATTGAGGACGGAGGTAAGATTAAAATAGCTTCTTATGCACAGAAAACTTAATAGGTATTTTGTACATTCATTGAATTATGGATTGATGTAATAACAAATAAGAAACATGTTAAAGGAATTGTCATTGCACCAAATGAATGCTCTCAGACCAAAATGATTGCATTTTAATTATTTAAATATAATTTCAATTAAGTAAGATATTAAACGATTTACAGATCAAACACGGATGTTCCCTGGATCAAACGTCCTATTTTTAATTATGATAGATATTTATTTCTAACGGTAGATAGATAGATAGGTAGATAGATAGATAGACAAATAAATAAATAAATGAATAAATAAATAAATAAATAATAAATTATGTGCAGTCTTAAAAGAAACATTTTCGGTAGAGGCCAAAAACTCTCTCAGGTCTCCCATCTAACACTCTATATTATGCATTTCTGGATTCGCCCATACGTGCTAAATGCTGTGCCCAACTAAAACATCTGGATTTAATGTTCCTAATTATGTCAGATGAAGAATACAATGCGTGCAGTTCTGCGTCGTGTAACTTTCTCCATTCTGCTGTAACTTCATCCCTCTTAGCCCCAAATATTTTCCTAAGAACCTTATTCTCCAACACCCCTCTCAAGGTGAGAGTTCGAGCTTCATAACTAGGGGGCGGATATTGATGACTTAAAAATATATTTAAAATGATAATTTAAAATGCCCTTAAACTAATGGAAAAATGACATAAAATTAAAATAAAATGGCATTTAAATATTATTCACAGTACTCGCACACAACTTCTTAAAATTAGTCACCTTGCTTCAACAACTGCCCAGCAAATCTCGGAGAGAGGAGGCAACTTCCTGGAATTTAACTAAGATAAAGGAAAAGAACATGCAACAAAATGAAGATTTTAAGGGAAAACTATAGATTTTAATGAGGGTTTACAATGTGTTTCAATCAGGAGTGGTCCATGTCATGCCTTCGTTCTCCGTCTCCTCACATTCTCCGCGCTTCACTTTTGTTACCAGAGCTTCCAGATGAGGAAGTGTGAACGACAAAATAAATTGTGGGCGCACTGTGCATTCTTGCAATGTTTGTGTTAGAAATACTGTCTACTACAATAGACATCCCTTCCGAACCATGTTGACGACACAACGTCCTCTCCAGGACACGGTGAAAGTTTCCCCTCTTACAAATATAAATTCTAAAGACGCCCTCGTACCGACAAAAGAACAGTAGCGGTCAAAGTCCTCACTTAAACTAAGCTGCTGTCAAGCATTTTATATTACTTCCGTTGTGTGAAGTGAAGCCTTCAGTGGAATGAGGGATGGACTTTAGAATCTGTTCCAAACTATAAAACTCAAACTTCACTGTTATTCACTTATTCAGCAGGTAATTACTACTAACCTATTTGGTTGGGAAATGATTTAACAGACCTCTTAGTAAAGAAGAAAGTAAAATGCATTCCAAATGAATTAAAAGTTCTTCAAAGTATTAAAAATGACCAAAAAATATAAAAAAAAATAAAAATGACCTATTAGTTCAAAATTGTCAAAAAAAATGCAAAAAAATGCAATATAAGAAGTGTTCGGCGATTTGTAGCATTGCCATTAAGAACAATTCGACATACATTCTCGATCCCACCATCAGATTTGAGACACATGCAGATCAACCGCATGAAGTAGACAGTGAAAAGAAACGGATCTATGAACCAACAATCCCGTTTTATAAAGATAAATATAGCCTGTCCCACATTGATGTAATAGATCTGATGGTGGGAGCACGAGGTACCATACCCTCCTTCTTTGCCAACAAATGTAAAAACCTGGGGCTAACACACAGCATTGTGAAGGAAATAGCCATTAGTGCCCTCAAAGGATCGGTTCAGATATTGAGAAATCATTTGTATGTGAGTGATAATGGAAATTTCAAGTTATCTTAACCGATGGTTGTTAATTGGTTTAGATATCAATCCCAATAAATCCGTACTATTATTTTTCTCGCGGTATATCTGATGATATTTTTTCCCCCCTTTCTTAACTGTAAATGAACACAAACGCTACTTAGGTGTAAATTTTTCTGACATTTTGTATAATCGAGTCCCTAACCGTTTCAAATATATATATATATATATATAATTTTACCTCTTAGGTGTGTTTCCAAATTATATATATATATATATATATATCATTTACCGTTTAGGTGTGTTTCCAAATTATATGTAATACCCTTTGTCAAATCTGGCAACCTTTTCATAAGGGAAGCTAAATTTATTATTATTTTTTTAAGTTGATTTAACATAGAAAGGATTTCTATATTAATAGGCATCGTCCTAATGTGAAAAATAGTAAGATGACTTTTCATCAACATCCGCCCCATATTGATAACCATACAGAACATTAATTTTAAATTCCTATATTTGTGTCTTTCACTTTTTTACCTTAAGTCGGAGGTATATCTAACTTTTGAGATGTCGCATTGTTTATATTTCACCAGCAACGGAAAAAGTTGAATCCAGATTATTTCTATAGAAACAGCTGAGTCATGTCTAGACTAAGAAAGGAGAGGACTCGATGTCTCATATGTTTTCGTGTCCATGAGGTATCGTGAGATCGCGTGGGAAATCTTGATTTTTGATCAGTGTCTTGAATCAGGCTGTTGCATGTCGTCCTACGTTGTGCAGTAAGTTAGTCAACAAGCCAAATGAGTAACAGCAGAAACGGAGAGTGGCTGACGATGAGCGCATTCTTCGGAATCCTCACCAATTAACAACCTGTCATCACATCCACGATGACTGTAATCCTCGCAGAGAGAGTGGGACGCGGTAATGACAAAACAGGGAGAAGTAACGGCCCGGCGAGATGTTGACCTCCCTTCACAGCACCACGGAATCGACTTCGGCACCCAGTGCACCAGCCAGCGGCCATTTTGAAGACGAGAAAGAGAGAACGAGAATAAAACAAAAAAGAGCGAAAACACTGTTGCCAAATCATGTGTGAATGTATGTTAGACGTTATCTATATATGGATGCATTGTAAGAAGAGAAAGGAATTAACAAGGAGATGTCTTATGTTTTCGCTTCATCATGCAGTCGAAAGCTTGTACTTCTAGTATCGAATTAGCATACTGTATTCTGCAGTTCTGACGTGCCATAACGTATCACAGTTCGATCCCCGAAACAGTTCATCTTTTCCGGTATCTCACAATCTAAATTATATTCCAGCCCATCGGTTTACCGAGTCGTAGACCCGAGTTCAATTCAGGATGAGTCTATGCCAATACATTTCATAATTTAAAATGAGTTATTTATGTTAACAGGTAGGCCTAGCAATTACAACTTAAGAATAATTTTGCGCTCTAGCGATAGCGAGAGCTGTCACCGGAGTACGATACTGGCCAACGCAATTATTGTACTTGCATCACGAATTGCATAGGTATTATATTTTCCACTAACCCATTTCACACAATGAATAAAAAATAGGGTTCATTTTTGTAATTTGAAAAGTTTATCTTGACTTTACTTTATAAGAATTATCACATATATCATGAATCACATGCATCACATAGACTATCATAGAACTTACCACCTACTGTACATCACTTGCATCAAACTTAATATGGAGGCGTGAAGCAGAACTTTACCTTCCGTTTTAAAATTTTACCCTCGATCTTCTCATGGTCTGGATTAATAAATTAATAATTGAGAGAAAAAGAAAGAAAGAAAGAAAAAGAATGAATGAATGAATGAATGAATGAATGAATGAATAAATGAATGAATGAATGAATGAGGTGTATGTATGAAAGAAAGAAAGAAAGAAATAATGAAACAAGGAAAGAGAGAATAAAAGAGGAAAAGAAGGAAAGAATGAATGAATGAATGAATGAAGGAAGGAAGGAAGGAAGGAAGGATAGAAAGAAAGAAAGAATGACAGAAGAAAATAAATGAGGAAAGAAAAAAAGAATGACTGAATGAATGAATGAATGAATGAATGAATGAATGAATGAATGAATGAATGAATGAATAAAAGAAGAAAAAAGAAAAGAAGGAATGAATGAAAGAAGGAAAGAAAGAAAAACATAAAAGAAAGAATGAAAAAAAGGAAAGAAAGAATGAATGAATGAAAGGAAGAAAGAATTACAGAAAAAACGAAAGAATAAATGAATGAATGAATGAATGAATGAAAGGAAAGGAAAGGAAAGGAAGAAAGAATGAAAGATATAGATAATGAAAGAAAGAAAGAAGGGAAGAAAAAAAGAAAAAAGGGAATGAATGAATGAATGAAGAAAAGAAAGAATGAAGGAATAAAAGAAGGAAAGAAAGAAAGAAAGTAAGGACGAACGAAAGAAAGAATGAATGAAAGATGGAAGGAAATGAAGAAAGAATTACAGAAAGAAAGAACGAACGAAAGAAAGAAAGAAAGAAAGAAAAAACTTGACAACCCTACCACTTGAGCCAAATGGGAGCACAAAAAGTCAATTCTTGAGGAAAGAAAGAATGAATGAAAGAAGGAAGAAAGGAAAGGAAGAATGAAAGAAAGAAAGGAGGAATGAAATAATGAATGAATTAATTAATCAATGAAAAAGAAAGGAAAGGAAGAAATAACGAAAAAAATTATGAAACAAGGAAAGAAAGAAAAAAAGAAAGAACGAGATGAAAAGAAAGAACGAATGAAAGAATGAAAGATGAAAAGAAAGAGGAAAGGAAGAAAGAAAGAAAGAAAGAAAGAAAGAAAAGATGAATAAATGAATGAATGAATGAATGAATGAAACAAACGAAGAAAGAAGGAAGGAAACAAAGAAAGAAAGAAAGAAAGAAAGAAAGAAAGAGAAAATAAATGAAGAAAGAAAGAGAAGAGAAGGAAAGAAAGGATGAAAGAAATTCTCTGAAAGTATAGAAATTATCTATGCAGACATCACTTTTTTGTGTTTTGTATTGGTCTGCAAATCCTTGATTTCGATAAAATATTATTTCTACTTCTTTTTTCAATGTTTTTATTTTCTCTTTCTTTTTTTCTGCTTTGAGTAGACAGGTTACCAACCTTACCAACCTCTTTCTGATTACGTCCCTAAACCCGTTTCTTCCTATGATACAATCTGTCGGGCCTTGTTTTTCTGTATACATACATGCAGTGCCAGTCGGTCAGCTCTGATGAGTTATTTGTTTCTTGTCATAAAGTATGACCGGCCTATTTTGAAGATGACGTCATGAACGAATAGGGAAACTATTGCGTTCGAACCGGCTACTTCAACGCACTCGCCTGAAGGCAATTTTAGTTAAATCTTGCGTGAGTTAAAATAATTTACCTTTGAAAATACCGACTAATTTATAAAACAACTAGGCATGCTAGTTAATACCATTTAGTTATGTAGAGAGTATTTGATCCATTTAGAACCCAAATCAAAATAGGATTTCTTAAGAGTAACAATAATAACACAAGTATATGTTTTAAACTGTCGGTTTTATACATTGAAGTTACGTTATGATTTCTGATTTGTTCCGTCAGATTTTCAAATATATGTGATGTGAAATCATTATTATTATTATTATTATTATTATTATTATTATTATTATTATTAGTTATTATTAGTTAGTATTATTATCCTTAACTTATTTTGCATTATCTTAGGAATAGGTCTACATACACCATTTTGAGAACGTTAATTTGAACTAGGAGCAGGGAATATTATTTCGTTTTTATCTATGTACACGGCAGTCTACAAAATAACACTGGATACCTGCACAGTTGATTCGTAGATCTTTCACGATATCTCAGTTGCCCGCAGTGTATTTCTCCAATGTCACAGTAAGCTGATACTGTTAACGACTGTAAAAAAACGCGTTTTTCGTCATCGGAGAACGTCTACGTGATCTACGTGGACTTATTCATAAGGATTCATTTAATTGCCATAGTCGATATTCTTTAAGCGAACCTTAGGTAACTGTTTATGGAATTGGAATCTTATTTAATTAGCACTGTGACAGATAGCTACTCGTAGATTAATGTACATGTCCTCCTAAAAGTAATATTACAAAGACTATTTCGTTTATATGACGTCATTCCATTTTCGGCCAATGAAGTGTAATAAAATTTTGAATTCCAACCAATCACAGTCATAAATCGCGATAATTTCTGCAGCTCGATTTATCACTATCAACTTATCGCAAGGTCTTTTTTTTTTTTTTGTTTAGTCAGTGTCACCAACTGTTTCCACGTAAATCGATGAGCATGAATCCATTGTAATAAATAAAGTGCGAAATCCTACTTCCAAATCTACATCTTCATCTTCTAATTCCATGATCATTGTATCTAAAGAAAATGACACTCCTTTATAACAATTGTTCATTTAATTAATGTATTAATCAGGTTATTTGTAATAATTATACTATAAAATGTTTAAATTAAATTATGATTTGAGCAGATAATGAAAACGTATTTCTGTTATAATAACAAGAGAAAAGCGCAGTACATGTAATTAACATTTGTGCGAGATCTTACGTATTTGCTTGTTTTCCGCACAGAACCAATACGAGGTAAGTGTGAAATACCACATTCAGTATTCCCAACGTAACACACATAACAATTTCCCTCTTCTTACCGCATAAGCGCGACATTCATTTTACTGCTTTAGGCTTTTAACCTATTATTTTTAGAGACGTTTAACATAGTAATAATTATAAATTGGAAACTTACCACTGCAATTTCACCTAAATTGCAATGTTAATGATTGTTTTTAGATATTTGCAAAATTAAGTAAAGTCTACTACTCCACGAAACTTATTGCATTCCTGATACAAGTAACATTAAGGAAGCCGTGAAAAAATCAACAAGATTCCAGATGCCGATGTTATTACTGCAATATGTTATATAAATAATATTGTTAAAATATTAAAATAAAAAATAAATCATTACATAACCTTACCGTTTGTTTTAAGTTCGCATTTATAGACTGGGGTGAAAAAAAAGACAGACGTATATCACGGCCTGCTGGAGTATATTAAACACAGAAAACATTTTATAGCAACAATGTTGAAGAAAGATATTTTGGTGTTCCGAAGTTGCCGTCATTAAACAAAAACCAACATGGAGATTTCATTGCAACTGATTATAAATTCGTCTTTCAGGTATGTAATAAACGATCTTCGCGCAAAATAATGTACGATACACGAGCGGTATGTTTGTTTTCATGTTCTCGGAAATTAAAGAAGCTCAACTACGTTTCGCTTTTTCAATCTTTTCCTCGACCATGAAAACGTCAACATACCGCTGTTGTAACGTATTTTACTATTTTAAACCTGTATTTCGCTTTTCTCATTGGCATTACTGAATAGCATTGAATTTATTTATTGCAGTAATCGTTATTCATATATTTCGACTTCACAATGTCTGAATAGGTTAAGTATTAATAAATGTACAATTATTATCATTTTGTGAGCGAATTTTAGGGATATATTATTTACATTTTTATTCTATTGATGAAATAGCTCTAATAAATGCCACTCGAGGTCTGAAATTACTATAGATCAATCATTTGTTCCGACAACAATCCATTAGATCTTTTACATTTCCTACTATCTCTCAAACGAGCGCCACTTAACATGCCATAAATTCATTTAAGTAAAATTTTAAAACAATTTACTATGGCTCCGGATTTTTTTAAATCTAGCTTCCTATCCCACAGAACGCTAACCGTGATTCAGAAATCAAATATTATTGAGCTCATTTCGAAATCTGTCCTCAAACTAAATGTACAAGTTTATCTCTCACAACAGTCTAATTTCGATATCTCGAAATGCTTTCTGAAATCATCGAGTTATATTACAACCCTGGAGACAGCGCTAAATACCAGTTCGATTACGAAAAGCGAGTCGTCGTCCGCCATGTTGCTGGATGTGTAAACACATGATACGATCATATGCCATGTGGTGTTTTATAACTAGCCTGGACGTAATATAAATCTATTAATTGTCTTAACATTTTACAATTTCATGTGTGAAATAACCTATAAAAAAATTTATTTAGCATACAAATAGTCTTCAAAATACTTGAATGGAAGATTTATGATTGTATTGGCTGTTCTATAGGCTAAAATCTCGGGCCAGATCAGAACAATTCAACTTCACGATGTCAGTGACACGGGATTGATGTTTGGAGCAAGAGGAACGATACCTAACTTCTCTTCTCAATTCTGTAAGACTCTAGGGCTGCACAAATCTTTTCTGAATGAACTGGCCCTCCTCATAATCAGAGAGTCAGTCAAACTCCTACAGAACCACCTATATGGACTCTAATTCAGTGTACTGAAAAAAACTGACGCACCATTATCATTTTTCTTTTTGTTATTAGCTTTCATTGCTTCTTCACTTGTTTGTAACTTTTCTTATTCTGTGAACTGCCATTGTTTGTTTGTTTGTCATTTTCCTTACTCTGTTATCTTTCATCATCTATTTGTTCTTTTTTTGTTAAGTATGCTGTGTCTAATGGCAGCCTCTAATTCGAGGGAGCTCTGGTAAATAAATAAAAAATAAAATGGGTCATTGAATAATTAATCACACAATAAAGAAAAAGTGTGATCAAGTGTAAATGTCTATTAGAGTGAATGAATTAGTTTTATCTAATATATGAATATCTATTACTTACTTACTTACTTATTTGCTGACTTTTAAGGAACCCGGAGGTTCATTGCCGCCCTCACATAAGCCCGCCATTGGTCCCTGTCCTGAGCAAGATTAATCCAGTCTCTACCATCATATCCCATCTCCCTTAAATCCATTTTAATATTATCTTCCCGTCTACGTCTCGGCCTCTCCAAAGATCTTTTTCCCTCCGGCCTCCCAACTAACACTCTATATGCATTTCTGGATTCGCCCATACGTGATACATGCCATGCCCATCTCAAACGTCTGGATTTAATGTTCCTAATTATGTCAGGTGAAGAATACAATGCGTGCAGCTCTGCGTTGTGTAACTTTCTCCATTCTCCTGTTAACTTCATCCTTCTTAGCCCTAAATATTTTCCTAAGAACCTTATTCTCAAACACCCTTAATCCCTGTTTCTCTCTCAAAGTTAGAGTCCAAGTTTCACAACCATACAGAACAACCGGTAATATAACTGTTTTATAAATTCTAACTTTCAGATTTTTTGACAGTAGACTAGATGACAAAAGCTTCTCAACCGAATAATAGCAGGCATTTCCCATATTTATTCTGCGTTTAATTTCCTCCCGAGTGTTATTTATATTTGTTACTGTTGCTCCAAGATATTTGAATTTTTATATGAATATCTATTATCTATATAAATTACCTATTTAGTAATATTTGGGGTTTCAGTAATATTTAAACTAGGCTATACTGTAAAACTGGGGGTTTCGGGTCCCCTTTAGTCCCAGGCTTGAGCCGCTTTCGAAGACTAACCTGTAAGATATGAGCACAAATCATGACGCCGAAGACTGAAAGTTTTCTCATCTTTCTCTCCATCTTAAACCGGTGTTTTCGCAATGATCATCCTTTCCTCATAATTCTTAGAGTCATTTCGCCATTGCTCCAACACCATATTACATTTCAAAGCCTTTAAATAGTGTTTATAGTTCTATAAATTACACCCCACTTTGGTCGTTTTATGATATTTGCTTTCCTGAAAGTAATTCATGTTTATAGTTTCTAAGCATTAAACATGACAGAGCAACAAAGTGAAATGGATGTTTGGTATGACGTCATCGTAAAGGTAGACTGAAGGAGGAAATGAGGAGTCAGCTAGGACCGCAAAGCAACACTCCTTGTGTTAATGTGTTCCTAGCCCACCTATTTTACATACTCCCATTGTTTAATATTGGTTAATATAATAAGTGACAGATTTGTAACTTATTCAGAACACAATTCAACACGTCGTATATTACAATGCAGAGATTTTAAATTTGAAAGTTGTAAAAAAAAAAGGACATAATGTCCAAGGTCTCTGTCACCGCCTATTGAAACTATAGTGTTTAATGATGGCCATGGTGTGTGCCGAGGCGTCGAGTTTGTAAAGTGTGGAGGAGGTTTTCGTGACCTATTGGGTAGTGTGGAATATTAAATTACATATATATCCGTGTTTCTTTTCCATTGTTTGATTTCTATTTGGAACACAGAGTTTGTAGTACTAACCAATTTCTAATTTTAATGTGAAACGATTTATGTTAGAGATGCAAAAGACAAAAATTATATATCGTCGTTCTTCCTGCAATAACTCCTATGTGCAAAATATAAAATTTTTTAGCAGGAAGAAAAAACACATTTATTCCTCCTATGGCAGTCGTACATAGGAGACTGTGAATTCTAACAAAGAAATATAATTACATATAGGAAATTTTATTATTTGCTGTATCACTACTTAAGTTATTTAATAGAGCAAAAATCTTAAAATCGATAAATATGTCACATAGGAGTTATTACAGGAACAACGACAATATAATGTTTGATATGACAAGTTTACCCCTGATGTTTCTCGTGGTACCATGGAAACAAAAGTATAGTAAATATAGACTAACAATAAGTGGTTTTTCCGCATGGTTCGTCACACCCCATTCTCCATTCAGTGCTTCGAGAAATATCTGATTTTAGTTTTTCATCCCATTTCAGCCTACCTAATATTCATTAATTAATTCATTCATTCATTTATTCATTCATTCATCCATTTTCCCAAGTAATTTTGTAATCAGATCTTTTTACGTTATTGTCCTGATGTTCAAAGCAAAATATGTCACGTCAAATTTACTCGTAGCCATATATAAAATTTCTTCATCTCACTTGATTATATGTGTCAGACGAAGAACAATGGTTTGTATGCATCTGAAGTCCGATTAGTGTAATATGTAGCTAGTCGGCGATGTATGCAAGAGGGGGGGGAGAAACTGGCCACCCTACTCCATCATCTCCTGGCCTAGTTGCCTCATAAGTGGAGCCTTCTTGGTATCACTTGTGAAGTTCAGACCTGTCTTCGAACAGTTGACTAAACAAGAACAATCAAAAAGTTAATTAAAGCAATAGCGAAATAAATAAACTGAAAATTAATAAGGGCTAACGGCTTCACAGGTGGATCCCTGGCTAAATAAGTGTAGGCCTACTGGTTTTGTAAGTTAACATGGAGGGATGAGATAATACTTTGCCTGGCATTAACTCGCTCTATCTGGCTCCAATCGTATTTCATTCGAGGTTTATCACATAATAGTCATAGGCCTATATCGGTTATGTACTCGTATATACACGAATATCAAACAAAGCAGTGTTGAAGAAAATAAGTGTTGTACCTATTCTTACGTCATATTCGATAAACTCAGCAATGTGAACGAGTCCATATACACACAAGGGGAATCCGCATATAGAATATAACTACTCGGTAGTGTTTATTATAATCCATGGGAGGGGGAGTGATTTTGCAATATATTAAAAATAATTATTCACTCGTGCTTTGAAAATCACGGAATACTGTAAATATAATACACAATAAATACACTACTTCTGATTGAGGTTCTGGCTGATATATTATCAGGCAGTACATCTCACTTGACGATACGTGTCAGAGGAAGAACAATTGTTTGTATGCATCTGAATTCTGATTAGTGGAATATGCAGCTAATCGGAGATGTATGCATTGGAGGGGGAAATGAACTGGCCACCCTACCCCATTATCTCCTGGCCTAGTTGCCTCATGAGTGATGCTCTATTGGTGTTACTTATGACGTTCAGACCTGTCTTCGGACAGTTGACTAAACAGCAAACAACAAGAAATACACGCAATCTCCAAAAGACTAGTAGCTACTTATCTATCGGGAATCGAACCCGGCTCTACTACATTTCTGGATTTAATACTATAGCTTGAGACACAGCGGATAGCATAGAGATACAGTGAACTCATCAAATGTGTAACAAAGAAACTACGATACAACCTTAACTAGTATCACGAAATCGTGTGTTTGCAGAGTCACAAATATGGCAGTCCACGGAAACAATGGGTATACAATATCATGGTTCACAAATTAGACATAGCAAATAGAATGAGCAAAACCTTTTAAGCAAATAAATTCAGCATACTCTATTGAAAGCCAGCACCATTCATATACCAGATTTTATGGCTGATTAGTGAAAGATTCACACACATGCACGCAAGATATAAAATCCTTCTGTATTGTCGTCCATGATAGATGATGGCTGAAGGTCTCAGTGGCAGTGAATGCTATTGGTTCTGTTGGTGGAAAAACGGGGAATTTTATTGGCTGAGTGCCACAGCTGCAATCGGCATGTGCGCAATAAACATAGATAGGCTACCCTTGCATCCGCCTTCTTTAATCTCAAACACGCACGCACATACACACATATAAATGTGAAATCGTGCATCGCTAAAATTCCTCTGATGCTGTTACATTTCATACATAAGTCAGACGGTATGTTGTGGTTCTATTAAAGATACTCGATTCTAACGTATGTATGTATGTATGTATGTATGTATGTATGTATGTATGTATGTATGTATGTATGTATGTATGTATGTATGTATGTATGTATGTATGTATGTATGTATGTATGTATGTATGTATGTATTTTAGTAGGTTATTTAGCGTCTGAATGAGATGAAGGTGATAATGCCGGTGAAATGAGTCCGGGGTCCAGCACCGAAAGTTATCCAGCATTTGCTCATATTGAGTTGAGGGAAAACCCCGGAAAAAACCTCAAGCAGGTAACTTGCCCCGACCGGGAATCGAACCCGGGCCACCTGGTTTCGCGGCCAGACGCGCTAACCGTTACTCCACAGGTGTGGACGGTATGTATGTATGTATGTATGTATGTATGTATGTATGTATGTATGTATGTATGTATGTATGTAGGTCTATGCACCCTGAAGGTTGATAGCCAACATTAAGACAGGTATGTGGATCATACGCGGAGACTAAGGGGAAGGCAGAAAATAGGAAATATTGGACAATGCTGGGTTTACAGTGAAATACCTGTCATTTGGCAGAACACTATGTATGTATGTATGTATGTATATATGTATATAGGTCTATGCACCCTGAAGGTTGATAGGCGACATTAAGACAGGTATGTGGATCATACGCGGAGACTAAGGGGAAGGCAGAAAATAGGAAATATTTGACAATGCTGGGTTTACAGTGAAATACCTGTCATTTGGCAGAACACTATGTATGTATGTATGTATGTATGTATGTATGTATGTATGTATGTATGTATGTATGTATGTAGGTCTATGCACCCTGAAGTTTGAATGGTCTTAACCTACGGCCTGTTACACTGGCGATTTGGGTTTGAATCCTAGTGAAACCTAAAATTATTCATAAAAATTATTCCTCTATTAATATTCTATAGGACCTAAAACGCCTACTCCACACCTATGGAGTAACCGTTAGCGCGTTTTATCAGGGAACTAGGTGGCCCGGGTTCGAATCCCGATCGGAGAAAGTTACCTGGTTGAGTTTTTTTTTTCCCGTGGTTTTCCCTCAACCCAATACGAGCAAATGCTGAGTAACTTTCGGTGCTAGTCTCCGGACTCATTTCACCGGCATTATCACCTTCACTTAATTCAGGCGCTAAATAACCTGAGATGTTGATACAGCGTCGTAAAATAATAATAATAATAATAATAATAATAATAATAATAATAATAATCTGTGGTGCTACAGACCATGAAGGGCCAAGACCGACCATGCTGGCCCCACGGCCACATGCCGAAGCAGAGGTGGACGATCATCCAACCAGAATGGAGGTATCGTGTGGATAGCACGATGAGCCCCCCAGCCGTTATAGCTGGTTTGCGCAACCGGATTTCGCTACCTATCGTAGCTCCCCAAGTGCATCAAGATGCTGGGTGGGCACCGGTCCCTTACACTGGCCGAAATTTCATGAGAAAATTTCTTCCCCCATGAGGACTCGAACCAGTGCGCATTCCGTAATGCGAGTCCCAGGCAGGATGCCTTAGGCCTATCATTAATTGTTAATTTTATATAAACCCCTAAAAGTCCTGAATTGGATTTTGTGAAGTCTTAAATCTCTCTTTTTTAGCACATAGAAATCCGCTTCTTGTACATAAGAACTGAGGGCTCCAGAAATTCTGACAATCTTGTCTACAGAGAAAAGCGATAGACGAATTCTGTACTAGATGCAGCTGCGACCAGATCCTTTTTCTTACCATGTAGCTCGTTATACTGTAGATGAAGATCATAAAGTTCTTCGAACTGCAGAACAAATTAGTGCAGACAAACGGTCGGTGTGTGCACTAGGTCCATGCAGAAGCGTTGCGTGGCCCGCAGCAGCTCTGAGAATAAAGATGATGGCATCCTGAAAGCAGCAGATACCAGGGCGTCGACATTGTGCGGAAATGTGTCGAAAAGAGGGGGAGAGTGACTCTTCAGACCATTTGTCTGATGCATCCTTGACAGCGACACGTGAAATTCGCTTTCCATTCATAGGTTTCGGGGTCGGAGTGCAGAGTGATTCTGTTTGTCCGAAGTTCCTCTCTCTCTGTCTACCCATATCATGACTCTTCTTTTAGTTCTTCCTCTTTTTCTTTCCTTGCTTTCATTTCATACTTCCTTATTTTTTCATTGTTCTTTTTTCTCTTCTTTTTTTCTCGTTCTTTTCCTTGTTTGCTCATTTCCCATTTCTTCTCTTTCACTTCTTCTCTTATTCTATCTTCTTCACGTTTGTTTCTTCCTACCTTTCTTAGTTTACTTCTTACTCATCTTCTTTTACTCTTTCTCTTTTTCATTTCTTTTCCTGTTTCTGTTTCTTATCTTTTTTCTCACTTTCTTCCGGTTGCTCTTTCTTTCTGTATTTCTTTGTACCTTCTCTCTCTTCGTCTTCTCTGTTTCTTGCCTCCATTTCTCCAGTTCATTCGTTCCTTTCTTTCTTCATTTGCTTATTCTCTTCTTTATTTCTTATTTTTCGTTCTTTCTTCATTCTTTCCCACGCCTCTTTTTTTTTGATCAAGGTTACTTTCCTCTAGCTTCTGATAAACCAATATCGGTCTGCAAAAAATTTTTATTCTTCTTTTATTTCTTCCTCTTTTTCTTTCCTTGCTTTCGTTTCATACTTAATTCTTTTATTTTTTCTTTCCTCTTCTTTTTTCTCGTTCTTTTCCTTATTTGCTCAATTTAAATTTCTTCCCCTTCTCTTCTTCTCTTATTCTGTCATCTTCAGGTTTGTTTCTTCTCACCTGTCTTCATTTACTTCTTACTCATATTCTTTTACTTTTTCTCTTTTTCATTTCTTCTTCCTGTTTCTGTTTCTTATCTTTTTTCTCACTTTCTTCCGGTTGCTCTTTCTTTCTGTATTTCTGTGTACCTTCCCTCCCTTCGTCTTCTCTGTTTCTTGCCTCCATTTCTCCAGTTCATTCGTTCCTTTCTTTCTTCATTTGCTTATTCTCTTCTTTATTTTTTACTTTTCGTTCTTTTTTTCATTCTTTCCTCTTTTTTTGATCAAGTTTACTTTCCTCTAGCTTTTAATACACCAACATCGGTCTGCAAAAAATTTTTATTCTTCTTTTATTTCTTCCACTTTTTTTCCTTGCTTTCATTTCATACTTATTTCTTTTATTTTTCTTCTTTCCTCTCCTTTTTTCTCGTTTGATCATTTTTCATTTCTTCCCTTTCTATTCTTCTCTTATTCTATCTTTTTCACTTTCGTTTCTTCCCACCTGTCTTCACTTACTTCTTACTCACCTTCTTTTAATTTTTCTCCTTTTCATTCCTTCTTCTTGTCTCTGTTTCTTATCTTTTTTCTCACTTTCTTCCGGTTGCTCTTTCTTTCTGTATTTCTTTGTACCTTCCTTCCTTCGTCTTCTTTGATTCCTGCCAGCATTTCTTCAGTTCTTTCGTTTCTTTCTTTCTTTCATCATTTGCATATTCTCTTCTTTATTTTTTACTTTTCGTTTTTTTTTTCATTCTTTTCCATTCCCCCTCTCTCTCTCTCTCTCTTAAATCAAAGTTACTTTGCTCTAGCTTTTGATGAACCAATATCGATCTGCAAAAAGGCCGTGTCTGTAATGTAACCATTAATAACTGCCGGATAAACTGAACCCAGCCCTCACTCCTTTTCAGCATCGGATCCATATATCTTAATGTCGTCTATCATCTGATATCTTCTCCTGCCCCGAAATCTTCTACCTTTCACCATTCCTTCAGTTTCTTCTCAGCCAGTGATCCAACCAATTCCTTAAATTATGTTTATTAAGTACTTTATTTATTTTAATTAATTTTGACATGGATTTGTTTTGGCTTTGGTCTTATTTACGAACTTCCTTGCAGAATTACAATTTTCTTTAATTCTGAACAATATAATTCTGCTCCATTCCTTTATTTCAAATCGTAACTCCATCGACCGTCAATAGCTAAGTAGTTTAATATTGTCATTAAATAGAAGACTAACTGCAGCAAGCTCAGTGGTGTGACAGACGGCTTTGAGGAGTGGCCTTTATGAGTGTTTGAAGTCCCGAGGCTTTAAAAATTGTAAGCTACCGTATCTCCATAGATCGCCGGTCCAGTGACGCAAACACTTGATAGTAACAATGGATGTAGGCTGAAAGAGAACAGATGGTCAAAGAAGCCGACAGGTCGAAGGAAGACGTGGAGATGAATTCTTACAAGGCGTGTTGTAATCCGTTAGGCCTGCTACTTATTCGGGCTGACACGACGACCGCTCCGACTTGGAACGCCGATTAATAGAGAAAAGTCTCTGAGGCTACTTCGCTTTTTACCTCCCTCCTTCATTTCCACTTGGATAGAGACGCTGTGACAATGACGGCCGCTGAGTGCAACAGTGGACCTTGTACACTCAAGAGTAAAATCACACCTATTGGAGGAGACAATGTCGCGAGATCGGATTTTGGCGTAAGATGTGTGAAAGCACCAGACACATGATACATATAAGCTACTCCTGATTCTAACGTACAGTATCTAAGGGCGGAATTCATAGTCGTCACTTACAAATGAGTGAACCCTTAAGTGGTTACTTATACTCTTTTCTAATTCATAGTTGTCCCTTATTCACATAATGAGTGAATACGTAAGTGAGCTGATCTGTACCCTTAAGTGACCACTCATTTTCAAAATGGATACTGAGAATGATTTTGAGGATTTTATGGAGTTTGTTGAACGAAATGAGGAAAATATACGTGTCCCAGAAAGGTAGCCTATATTAGAGACATGGAGAATCCCCTGGAAATGTATAGTGAACTGGAATTTAAGAAGCGATATCGTTTTCAGATCAATTCGAAGTTGTTGCTCTAGCCAAATTCATCGTTATTTATTTATTTATTTATTTATTTATTTATTTATTTATTTATTTATTTATTTATTTATTTATTTATTTATTTATTTATGTACTTTATTTAGTTACTTATTTTTTACTTACCTACCTACTTACCTACCTATCTATCTATCTATCTATCTATCTATCTATCTATCTATCTATCTATCTATCTATCTATCTATCTATCTATCTATCTATCTATCTATCTATCTATCTATCTATCTATCTATCTATCTATCTATCTATCTATCTATCTATCTATCTGTCTGTCTATCTGTCTGTCTGTCTGTCTGTCTGTCTGTCTGTCTGTCTGTCTATCTATCTGTCTATCTATCTATCTATCTATCTATCTATCTATCTATCTATCTATCTATCTATCTATCTATCTATCTATCTATCTATCTATCTATCTATCTATCTATCTATCTATCTATCTATCTATCTATCTATCTACCTATCTATCTATCTATCTATCTATCTATCTATCTATCTATCTATCTATCTATCTATCTATCTATCTATCTATCTATCTATCTATCTATCTATCTATCTATCTATCTATCTATCTATCTATCTATCTATCTATCTATCTATCTATCTATCTATCTATCTATCTATCTATCTATCTATCTATCTATCTATCTATCTATCTATCTATCTATCTATCTATCTATCTATCTATCTATCTATCTATCTATCTATCTATCTATCTATCTATCTATCTATCTATCTATCTATCTATCTATCTATCTATCTATCTATCTATTTATGTCTATAACAGGGCAAAGCCCCAATTACAATAGACAGTACAGATATTTGTTAAAAAACATAGAATTGCATATAACATGAAAAAAGAGATAAAACATATACAAGTGTAATTACAAATTAAAAATTAAAAAAAAAATAGATACTACCTAAATAAAAGACACAGATCTAGATATAGGCCTAAATGAAAAATACCAAATAAAATAAATCAAAAAGAGTTAAGTATAGATATCATAGGCAAAAATGTAAAATGTAGCTATAATTGGCAAATTATAGAGTAAATATAACACTATGTTAATAAATTCAATATACAGTATTATATAGTAGGCCTAATAGGCTTAATTTATTTATTTAAGAAATTTACTACTACACAACATGTGTTCCAATTAGTAGGATATCTAATTATAACTCTAACATGTAACTAGAATTTAACATATCATGAAACTATTCCTGTATATAACTTATTCAGTACGGTACAATAATATTGATAACTCGTTGTTATAGCAACACCACATGTAGAGCTGCTTTCGATTCGTTCAATGAGAGTCAGCTTTTGTTATGACGTCATGTCCGGCAGCTGTAAGTGAGCACTCATTACGTGAAAATAAGTGTTGTCTATGAATTCGGAATTGACTTAAGGGTTCCCTTATTTTAAGCAAACACTTATTACTTAAGGGTTCACTCATTTTATAAGTGACGACTATGAATGTGGAATAGTACTATTTGGAACACAGCATCGATAGTGGTACTTCCACTCATTGTAGACTGACTATACACTGTTCTGTCAGGTTTATTCATATTGCCGTAAAAGTGAGTACAAACAAACCAGGGTGAAAAAAGTTATACTGATAGAATAAGCACAGAGACAGTGACAAGAAGAGAAGAAAGTTAGTGGAGTGAGACGAATATGGGAAGAAAGAACTAAAGTAGATAAGATACAATAGTAGGCACGGGAGGAATGATAGTGAATAACTGATGAATAGAGCCCGGATATTTAGGCATTTATTTTGGTTAAAATAGGCAGGCATATAGGCACTAAAATAGTAAAAACAGGCAGTGAAATAGGCATTTATTATTCATGGAAACAGACGAAAAATAGGCAAATATTTAATAAACTATCCCATACGGTACTCATTTTCCTTGGGTACATGTCACAACAAGATGCTTTTTTAAGATCTCAACTGTCATAGTGAGCCACCTGTCAGAGAGAACATTTTTCATGGTGGAAAAAGATTTTTCTACTTCTACTGAAGTGATTGGAGCAAACTTAAAAACAACTTATTTCAGGGACTGTTCTACTTTCTTTCATAGATCTGGAAAAACCGACTCTGTATTGTCTCAAAAAAAAAGGGGGGGGTGTGAAAAGGGATTAGAGACTTCAAAGTACGCTGACTTGTGCGTGCAAGCGACAACAGTAACGGGACCTGGAGACTTGCTTTTAATACTTCCCTCATCTCCTTTCTTTCGCTGGTAAACCCCGAAATGACCTGAGCACTGAATAAGATTCTCAGCAAATATTTCTGTGAGGTGAATATATATTTTTAATTTACACAACCATTATTTTTTTTGATATAATTTATGTACGGTTTATTTTAAATGCATTAAAAATATATAAAATGTACAATAACGACGTAAAGGGCATTTAACCTTAAAATAGGCAACGGTAGCTAAAATAGGGAAAAAAGGCAAAATAAAAATTGGGCCTATCGTCCTCAAATGTGTGGAAACATGTTTATATCTCTAGTAGGTCTTTCATACAACACTCAGTTTAAAAAGGCATTTTGCCTAACATCCGGGTTGTAGTGATGAAATATAAAGATAAACGGGGAATAAGAAAATCAATATAAATAGGTAAAAACTAAGGATGAAGAAGGTAATAAAAGTGCTTGCTAAGAGAAATAGGACAATAGAAAAATTAGTATATAGATACTGAATAGGACTGATAGAAGGTAGTAGGCAAATTGTAATAAAGTAGAAAGTATAGAATAGTATTAGAAGATTACAGAGTAGAATGAGTATAAGATTTAGAGGTTAAGGAGTATGGGCATAGAATCTGAGATGATAGTAGAGGTTAGAATTGAGAAACTATGAAGGAAGAAGATATAAATGTAATAGGAGAAATACAAATGAAGTGTTAAAATGATAGTAATGTAAATGTAAATAAATGTGGTGATGGCACCATATACAGAAATGTGAGGGCCATCGCTACATGTAGATAGATGTAAGAGGTGTTGACAATAAACATTCATATTCATTTATTGCCGACATACATACATACGTCCACACCTGTGGAGTAACGGTTAGCGCGTCTGGCCGCGAAACCAGGTGGCCCGGGTTCGAATCCCGGTCGGGACAAGTTACCTGGTTGAGGTTTTTCCGGGGTTTTCCCTCAGTCCAATTTGAGCAAATGCTAGGTAACTTTCGGTGCTGGACCCCGGACACATTTCACCGGCATTATCACCTCCACCTCATTCAGATGCTAAATAACCTAAAATGTTGATCAAACGTCGTGAAATAACCTACTTTAAAATACATACATACATACATACATACATACGTAGGTACATACATACATACATACATGCATACATACATACATACATACATACATACATACATACATACATACATACATACATACATACATACATACATACATACATACATACATACATACATACATACATACATACATACATAGTGTTCTGCCAAATGACAGGTATTTTACTGTATTTCACCCAGCATTGTCCAATCTTTCCTATTTTCTGCCTTCCTCTTAGTCTCCGCATATGATCCACATACTTATCATAATGTCGCCTATCATCTGATATCTTCTTCTGCCCCGAACCCTTCTCCCGTTCACCCTTCTCCCGTTCACCATTTCTTCAATATGCAGTTTCTTCTCAGCCAGTGACCCAACCAATTCATTTTTCTCTTCCTGATCAGTTTCAGCATCATTCTGTCTTCGTCCACTCTTTCCAACACAACTTAATTTCTTATTCTGTCTGTCCATTTCAAACGCACCATTCTTCTTCATATCCACATTTCAAATGCTTCTAGTCGCTTCTCTTCACTTCGTCGTAATGTTCATGTTTCTGCCCCATACAATGCCACACTCCACACAAAGTACTTCACTAGTCTCTTCCTTAGATCTTTTTCTAGAGGTGCACAGAAAATACTCCTCTTTCCATTAAAAGCTCCCTTGGCCATTGTTACCCTCATTTTGAGAGCGAGAAAATCTACAGGCCGATTCATCTATGCAGCTCAGATGGGAGCAGGCATATAGGCTAAGTCCCGGGTAGCAAACAATATAGCACGATGGTTGCTATAGCAACATGTTTACTCTCAATGCACACAAGATGGCTACTCCCAGGAGTCCCAGCACAGCGAAAAATATATCAGATGATAGACAAAGACATAGGGTAAATTAGGGTCTGTTGAACAGTCGGGCATGTTGGACACTTTGTACTTTAACGTGTTACCTCGCCACTTGTGGGCACCACATTCTGCTGGAAATCCATGACGGAAGTAGCCACGAGTGGGGCTACTTCTGTCATTGACTTCTAGCAGAATGTGGTGCCCACAAGTGGCGAGGTAACACGTTAAAGTACAAAGTGTCCAACATGCCCGACTGTCCAACAGACCCTAATTTACCCTATGGATCGTATGCGAAGTTTACGAGGAAGGCGCAAAATAGTGAGGATTCGACAATGCTGGGTTTGTAGTAAAAGACCTGCCCTTTGAGCAGATAATTATGATTGAATGAATATTTACATATTTGTTTATCTATGTGTGTATAATACGTGTATATCTGTGTGTCTACAGGCAGGCCTATATTTATATAATAATGTTTGGATGAAATATTTTCGAAAAGCTTACAAATTCCCCAAAGTTTTGTAAAACGCAGTTTGAGTTATTTAATGAGACTTTCTAATGGAAATTAATGCTGGTTCTCATTCATTCAACCTCCCCGAATCACCAGACGCTGAATTGCAACATCTTTTATTTCACCTGTCCTCAATAACTTGCTAAACATCCACGGGCGAAAGGTGAAAGTCAAGTGGTCACTCATGACTAATCACAACTTTAGGAAGGTGTGTATGGAAATGGAGGCAAAGCTTCGCTGTTTCATAACACCGGCACTATATAAATTGATTTTAATTATATATTTCATGTCTATTTTTAACTAGCGGTTATTCGGGGTAGGTTCAGTGGAGAAATGAAAGTGCAGACTAATCTTCCTGTGCCAGAATCATTGAGATATGAAGATAAAACAACAATGGTAGTGATGCAATGTTAGAAATCTTAGTTGATACAGAATCGATGAAGAATCAAGTAAAAAAATATCTTGAGTAGCTACAACTTTTAGGAACTTTGCTCTACGGATGAAATAGAGGAATTTTGGAAATATTGGAACTCCATGATCAAAAGGTGGAAACCTGTAACGAAAATAATTCTTTCACAGTAGTACTATACTACAGGGGACTGCTGATAAGATCATGCAGTAGGCTACGTGTTCATTGATAAAATGCGGCCCACTTTGAAATTCGTGAAAATTCATTGCTTTAGAAATAGTGAAACATTTTGTAACACTCCACGATGTAATTGAACAAATTATGGAACAATTATCACAAATTAAGGGTGCGATTTAGTCCTTGGGTGTAAACATTCACACGTTGTTCAATTAATGCTATTTCAAATGTTATTGAATATAATTTCAATCATACGCTTTTTCTGACATACTTTTTTTCTTCAGATCCCAATAAAAAAAATATAAATGAAGTTTTACTCTACAGTGCCGTGTAGGAATATGAGGTTGTTGCAAATTAAGATTATGTATTAGTGTGTGACATTACACGGTGAAAAATATTAACTTAATAATCAAGAAATTACTGTCACATTTTTAACCGTAAGTCTACGGTATTTTATTCATTGTTTCCACGAATCATTTGAATAATTTTCTATAGTAATGTCACAAGACGATTTATTTGGGAAATCTCAGACCTCGAGTGACATTTATTAGGACTATTTCGTGAATAAAATTAAAATGTAAATAATATATCCCTAAAATTCGCACACAAAATGTTAATAATTGTATATTTATGAATACTTAACCTATTCAGACATTGTGAAGTCGAAATAGATTAATAGCGATTACTGCAATAAAGAAATTCAATGTTATTCAGTAATGTCAATTGAGAAAAGCGAAATATAGGTTTAAAAATGTTAATTACATGTACTCTGCTTTCCTTTTGTTATTATAAGAGAATCTTACGTTTTCATTACCTCCTGATATCATAATTTAATTTAAACATTAAAATGCAAATACCTGGGAGCAACAGTAACAAATATAAATGATACTCTGGAGAAAACTATAAACACAGAATAAATATGGGAAATGCCTGTTGAGAAACTTTTATCATCATCCAGTCTGCTGTCAAAAAATCTGAAAGTTAGAATTTATAAAACAGTTATATTACCGGTTGTTCTTTATGGTTGTGAAACTTGGACTCCCACTTTGAGAGAGGAACATAAGTTAAGGGTGTTTGAGAATAAGGTTCTTAGGAAAATATTTGGGGCTAAGAGGGATGAAGTTACAGGAGAATGGAGGAAGTTACACAACACAGAACTGCACGCATTGTAGCCTATTCTTCACCTAACATAATTAGGAACATTAAATCTAGACGTTTGAGATGGACAGGGCATGTAGCACGTATGGGCGAATCCAGAAATGCATATAGAGTGTTAGTTGGGTGACCGGAGGGAAAAAGACCTTTGGGGAGGCCGAGACGTAGATGGGAAGATAATATTAAAATGGATTTGAGGGAGTTGGGATATGATGATAGAGACTGGATTAATCTTGCTCAGGATAGGGACCAATGGCGGGCTTATGTGAGGGCGGCAATGAATCTCCGGGTTCCTTAAAATCCAGTAAGTGAGTAAGTATAGTATAATTACAAATAACCTGATTAATACATTAATTAAATGGACAATTGTTATGAAGGAGTGTCACTTTCTTTAGATACAATGGACATGGAATTAGAAGTTGTAGATGTAGAAGTAGGATTTCGCACTTTATTTAGTGCAATGGATTCATGTTCATCGATTTACGTGGAGACAGTTGACGACACTGACTAAACAAAAGAGCGATCATGCGATAAATTGATAATGATAAATCGAGCTGCAGAATTTATCGCGATGTATGACTGTGATTGGTTGGAATTAAAAATTGCATTACACTTCAGTGGCCGAAAATGGAATGACGTCATATAAACGAAATAGTCACCAAAAAATCTGGTCCTGGTGATAAATTTACACTTCCATCTCCTCTCCACGATAATCTATTTCTCCTCCTAACTTTGTCCATCCTCCAAGGCCGCAGACTCAGCCATGGACTGTATCTGAGTGTTCAAAGGAAACGCTTAGAACAGTCTTCTTGTTTACCGGAAATCTCGAAGAATCCATGAAAGCTAGGATTTAGGTCTCTGCGCTAGCTGCTCTCTGGCTAAGCCTACAGCACTGTTAGCCGGGGGCGAGTTCTGAAGTCGAGATTCTTCTTCGCGATTCAGACCCGTTCTGAGCAGACTACTGTATTTACTCGTAACAACCGACTTGTTTTTGTTATGTATTATGTCACTTTGTTGTGCATTGCCCCAGGACGGGTCCATGAACATAGTAATGGAGCTCTGGAGTCTTTTTTTATCCTGCCCAACAGTCGCTTGTTATGCAGCTTAACAGAGTTACGTTCCCATTAAGGCTGCTTCTATATTACGTCTTAGAGTGCCATCACTCGGCCAACGACTTGGCACAAAAACCCACATGGGAATGTACTGTCATTACGATACGATCAAGCAATATCTCCTGGCATCAATTAAAAACAGTCTCCATGAATTTCAGCTGGTAGTTCAGCGTTGAGAGCATGCGTGTCATACCGGGACTCGCATTTTATGACGGACAAGGCTTTCTCTGGATTTCGTCTGCCTCACACTCACAAAATCCATTTTACTTTATCTTTCTCCGCGTTCCTTCTAATATCAATTTGAACTGGTGAGCGAATCCAGAAATGCGTATAGAGTGTTAATTGGGAGACCGGAAGGAAAAAGACCTTTGTGGAGGCCGAGACGTAGATGGGAGAACAATATTAAATTGATTTGAGGAAGGTGGGATGTGACAGAGACTGGATTAATCTTGCACAGGATAAGGACCGATGGCGGGCTTATGTGAGGGCGGCAATGAACCTGCTGGTTTCTTAAAAGCCATTTCGTTACCTCAGAATAAGAGTGGGATATCTTGCAAAAAACATATTTTAAATAATGAGGATAAAAATTGCTATTGAACATCGTATGTGTAAACAAACTTTCGATTTAATATGAAGCTAAAACAACAAGAAACTTTGTTTACACATTGCACTCGATGTTCAATAGCAATTTTTATCCTCATTATTTAAAATATGATTTTTGCAAGATATCCCATTGGTGTTCTGAAGTAACGATTTGTAAGTAAGACAGAAATTATGAGAAGACCGTAAATTTATCGACTAGTGTTTATATGGGACATACCATGTGAAAATGTAAAATCGGACATAAAAAAGTATTATTACAGAAATCAAGTGAATATCGAAATGCACTTCTGCACAATATCAGCTTCCTCTATGCAATAGCCTTAAAATATTAAATGTTGAAAGTAGTTGAAAGTAATATACCTATTTTTTGCACGATCGTGTTTTTGTTGTAGGCCCTATTTACAGCTATTGTTGTTAGGGCTTGAAAGTTAGAATTCCCACACAGAAACTTGTTGCTAGGGAAACCATTCTTCATAACATAAAACTATGCTGAAATAAACTCATTACAGTGCACTTATTGTTACTTAGTTATCATTACAGTACAGTTTTGAGAAGGCTTTGGAATAATAATAATAAATAATCCGTGGCGCTACAGCCCGTGGAGGGCCTAGACCGACCAGCCGGCTGCTGGCCTCACGCCCACATGTCGAAGCAGAGGTGGACGATCATCCAACCAGAATGGAGGTATCGTGTGGTTAGCACGATGATCCCCCCAGCCGTTATAGCTGGCATTCGCAATCGGATTTCGCTACCTATCGCAGCTCCTCAAATGCATCACGATGCTGCTTGGGCACCGGTCCCATATACTGGCCGAAATTTCATGAGAAAATGTCTTCCCCCATGAGGACTCGAACCAGCGCGCATTCCGTAACGTGAGTCCTAGGCAGGATGCCTTAGACCACGACGCCACGGCGCGGGACTTTGGAATAATATTGCTCTAAATTTTCAATACAAAATATATTGTAGGCCTATTTGCAATTTTAAAGATATGATCGTGCAAAAATGTTGTACAATACACGTTCGTGAAATGCATTACAAAATCTCGGATATTTTCGAAAGAATATTATCTTAGGTTGTATGATATCGGGACCGCTAATGAGTGACATCTTGTAGATATTATATTATATTATATTATATTATATTATATTATATTATATTATATTATATTATATTATATTATATTACATTACATTACATTACATTATATTATATTATATATATCATATTATATTATATTATATTATATTATATTATATTATATTATATTATATTATATTATATTATATTATATTATATTATATTATATTATATTATATTATATTATATTATATTATATTATATTATAACTTTCCTACTTCATGATTTACGTGTCAAGAGTATGGGAGGTTTTAAAGGAGCACGTTGTATATCCTAGCTATGTTGATAAATATTTAGAATTATAGGCTAGTTGCTGAATAGATAGTGCAATACAATAATGATACATACGTTAAATATGTAATTGTGCTTACATTTCTGTTACATTAAGAGGCAGTTAGTAAATTCTTCACCACTATTAAGTACAAACGTGTTTCACTTAAAATACAATAGAGGGTTATAGGTGATGTCTGAATACATATTAACCGTAATGGAGTGGCATCGATTGTTGCAGTTGCTTAAGAATTGAGAAGAGGATGTTGATGACTTGCAAACTAAGAGGAATTTGAAAGGAAACGATCGTAAAGCATTTGTAGGCAATAACCCATTGTAACTCTTTGCATGTGTTATGACTATAATTTCAATAGAATTCTTCAGAAGTATGATTTACAACTTAGTATAACATACTTAAGCCATTCAGTTTTATAGGTTAGCAATCCTTTCAGTAGCTTTGAAGTTCTTAATTACGCGTTTATAAAGTTACTTCTCATTTTTTATTGATAAATTTCCGAATTATTATTGAATAGAAAAGAAATTACAGCGTAATTTACCCCCCCTTTTTGTAATTTCTATTACTTACATATACAGTAGCGTGCAAATTAATCCGAACACGACATATTTTTACATTTTCTGTCATTGTTGGCCTCACAGCTGCTCATACCGCTTTAATTGACATCTGTAGTACGTGTAATTCCATTGTTGAAGGTCTGTCGTTATTATTTTTTTTTATAATATGTGACATTTTGCCTGTCATTTTGTACTCATAAGCATTTCAATTGTGTTGAAGACTTCATACTGCAATCCTGTGTACATTCTGTCGTCTTCACAAATGGATACAACTCCACGAAAACGGTCTAAAATTATAACATTAGCAGAGCATTCTTCTATGACACAGAGGCAAATTGCTGCAGAATGTCACATCGGTTTGGCTACTGTTAATTCGATCATAAAACGATACAGGGAGACTGGATCCATCACACCCCAGAAAAAAGGAAACTGTGGCCGGAAAAGGAAGACTTCACCTGCAGATGATCGTTTAATTGTCAGAAAAAGTAAATTAAATACTAGAATAACTGCTGTCGACTTAACCCGCGAGTTAACGGCTACCAATGGGGCGAATATTCACGTCACAACAGTGCGGCGTAGGCTTTTGGAAGCTGGACGAAGGGCTCGTAAGCCTATTAAGAAGCAACTGCTAACCCCTGTTATGTGCAAAAAACGCTTAATGTGGGCAAAATTACATCAACACTGGACAGTGAATGACTGGAAGAATGTACTTTTTTCCGATAAGTCTCATTTCGAGGTCCACGGCCACCGTGTTTCTTACGTACGGAAAGGATCCGAAAAAGTAATAGCAGCTCATCTCCAACAAGCACCCAAATACCCCCTAAAGTAATGTTTTGGGATTGTTTTACACATGAAGGGCCTGGAGCATTAATACCTATCAAGGGAATGATGAATTCTGACAAATATATTCACTTATTGGAAACCAGAATCGTACCCCAGCTGCAAAAATCATTTCCGGATGGCAGAGGTGTGTTCCAACAAGACCTGGCACCATGCCATACGTCTCGAAAAACTACAGAGTTCTTCAACAAGAAGAATATTCAGGCAACTCACCCGACATCAACCCCATTGAGAACTTGTGGTCAATTTGCAAAAGAAGAATGCAAAAAATGGATTGTTATACAAAGGAGAAGATGATTTCTGCCCGCATTGATGTATGGTTTCGCGATGAAGAAATGAAGAATATTTGTGGGAAATTAGTGGAATCCATGCCAAATCGTCTCAGAGCTGTTATTAGGAACAAGGGAGGCCACATAGATTACTGAGGTATGTATTACATCCTTTTTTTTAACCCGTTTGAGTGTTTTTGCATAAGTAATTACGTTGTTCGGATTAATTTGCAAGCTACTGTAGGTACATTTAAGTGATGTTTCAAAATCAGAATACCATTACAGTGTGGGATTCAAATATTCGTGTTATCGTGTAGAATTTCTGACGGACGAAGATGGTGTTTTTAATATTTTCTCGGTGTACTTCCATTTCTTTTCATATCGTACCATAAATTACTCTAACTCTTCTTCATTATCATTATAAACATCATCAGACAGCGGATATTCGGTCCCTACACAGCGAAATTCACAGCATCGGGATATTGGGACTCTCTAGTAATGTGGTTGCTATGGTAACTCCAGGGTAACATAAAACCTGTCCGTATGAAAGGGTTATATTAGTATCCATTGACATCTCCAGAATCTAATTCGTGTGTGCTTTATTTGCAGCCTAAAATTCTAGCACCTAAGCTAGTAATATAAGCCCTATTCACTTTAAGGGGTTAGGTACAGCTTACAGCAATACAATTTTGGAAATATTCAACATTTTTTTCTCCATTACTGTATCTTGTACAATAATGAAAATTGGTATGTGTGAAACACTGTCCTTCCGCTATATGAAAAAAAAAATTTACTATTTAAAAAACATTATTTACATTTTTTTTTTTCAAAATTCATTTCACTGTGCAGTGATGAAGCATTTCCCACATAACTCAAAAACTATTCAACTTTCTGTGATGAAACTTTTTGCGTGTATTTATGCATGTTATATCTTCAATACAATGCAAGATCACTTCTTTACCTTTGATCGATTGTCTGATAAAAAATAAATTCATTTAAAATGGTCAAGTATCAATACTTTCTTCTAACACAAAATAAAAAAATATATATTATTTATTAAGTAATGTAGTTGAAAGAGCATTATATTGTAAACATGAGTTTCAGTAATAAAATAAAAGAGAGAGAACATGAAAAAGGTAACAAGTTTATGAATTATGAGGGAAACGCTTCATCACTGCACAGTGAATTTGTAAAAAAAATATAAATAATTTTTTTCTGTACTAATGACGTTTGCCTTGTGGTTGCACTTGCAGAACGAAATTAAAACGCATATTTATGGCAAAAGTACCAACTTTATTCTCTCGATGAAATTAATTGCAATAACAGTTCTATGCCTACTATATTTGACTTCCTAAAATGAAAAAGTTAACAATTTATGAATTATGGGGGGAACGCTTCATCATTGCACAGTGAACTGCCATCATTTTGAATTTGTAAAAAAATATATAAGTAATTTTTTTAAATCGTAAAAATATTTTTTTCATATAGCAGGACAGCGTTTTACACATACCAATTTTCATTATTGTACAGGATACAGTAATGGAGGAAAAAAATATTGAATATTTCCAAATATTTTACTGCTGTAGACTGTACCTAACCCCTTAATGGTTTCCGCACACCTGATTGATGTAACCTTGTGGTTACACTTGCAGAACGAAATTAAAAGGAATATTTATGGCAGAATTAATAACTTTATTCCCTCGATGAAATTAATTGCAATAACAGTTCTATGCCTACTTCATTTGACTTCCTGAAGTGATTCACCTATCTGATCTTTCTGTTTAGTTTAAGAAAAGCTTTGTTATAAGATCTTCTGTCACCTGATCACAGTTGTTTTCCTTGCATAGGATTTGTGTCTGTTTTGCTCTCTGTCTAGTGCTCATTTGAGCCATGACGGAGATACTGGTCTCCTCTTTTTTTATCCCGTTTCTTCTTTACCTAAATGGCAGCCTCGTTTACTTTTCGTGTATGGGCGAAATCACCCGATCAATCACGTAATTTACCGCGTTCAATCAATCCTTTACGGTTAACTTGTAAATAATCGCGGAAACGAGCCGAATGTCATTAAGGCAGAATGAGACGGTTCGTAGATAATGTAACAGAGGGATAAATTAAACGGGCGACTGGAACCAGGAAAATAGTCAGATCTTTAACGTTAGTGAGTTTTGAATGGCCACTTAACAGTCAGTTGTGAAATCACAACATCAACATTGATCGTTTTGTTATTACTTTAATACTTATAATAGTTGTTTAGAAAATGTTTTAATTTGCCAATCAGCACAATAATTTCGGAACTTCGAAGTAAAATCTCATAAGAAATTACGCCTTAGATTTCAAGTTAATTTTAACAAAATAAATAACTCATAACTTGTAATTCATGTTCATAATTATAGTTTAAAATGTCTATACATCTTTAACACTACATGAAAACTATGCCTGTGGGTTCGGATCTCAGCTACAATATTGCTTTTACCGTGAAACGTCTATACTCGACCTACAAGGAGAGGAAAATTGTAACGTTTTGACATGCAAGGTTTTCCTGTCAACCCCGACGTTACTCGTGGTACCATGGAAACAGTAGCGTAAGATGTCTCATAGTTTTCCACATGGTCTAATCTTGCTCCATTCTCTATTTAATACGTCTCGAGGTTTTCCACACAATAGTCATGTAGATAGCCTATTGGGTATATGGATTATGTACAGTCTTAGACACAAAAAATTACCGCTCTGCTGTAGCGTGAATTTGTCTAAATTCACCTTCGGGCAGCGCCTGGTTCACATGACAAGAGAAAGGATGTTTATCTTGCACTAAATTTACGAAACGAAAATGACGATTAAAGAGGGGAAGTGTAATTCTGATGGCAAAATGAGCCCGAGGTCCAACGCCGAATGTTACCCAGCAATTCTGCTTCAATCGGTTGAGGAAAAACCTCGGAAAAACCTCAACGGGGTAACTTGTCCCAATCAGGATTTGAACCTGGGCCCACTCCTTTCACGATCAGACATGCTAACCGTTACTCCACAGCGGTGAACGAAAGGGGGGATTAAATAGTGTAAGAAAAAATAAAAAAGAAGGAAGAAAGAAAGGAAGGAAGAAAGAAAGAAAGAAAGAAAGAGAGGAAGGAAGGAAGAAATAAAGAAATGAAGAAAGATAGAAAGAAAGAAAAAAGGGAAGAAAGAAAAGAAGAAAGAGAGAAAGAAAGAAAGAAAGGTAGAAAGAAAGAAAAAAGAAAGATAGAAAGGAAGGAAGGAAGAGAGAGATTAAAAGAAAGGAAGAAAGAAAGAAAAGAAGGAAGGAAGAAAGAAAAAAGAAAGAAAGGAAGAAAGAAAGAAAGAGAGAAAGAAAAAGAGAAAGGAAGGAAGAAAGAAAAAAAGAAGGAAAGAAAGAAAGAGAGGGAGAAAGAGAAAGAAAGAAAGAAAAAAAGAAAGAAAGGAAGAAAGAAAGAAGGAAAGAAAGAGAGGAAGAAAAAAAGAAAGAAAGAAAGAGAGGAAGGAAGAAAGAAAGAAATGAAGAAAGAAAGAAAGATAGAAAGAAAGAAAGAAAGAAAGAAAGAAAGGAAGAAAGAGAGAAAGGAAGAAAGAAAGAAAGAAAGAAAGAGAGAAAGAAAGAAAAAAAAGAAAGGAAGGAAGGAAGAAAGAAAGAAAAAAGAAGGAAAGAAAGAAAGAGAGGGAGAGAGAGAAAGAAAGAAAGAAAGAAGGAAAGGAAGAAGGAAAGAAGGAAAGAAAGAGAGGAAGAAAGAAAGAAAGAAAGAGAGGAAGGAAGAAAGAAAGAAAGGAAGAAAGAAAGAAAGGAGAGAAAGAAAGAAAGAAAGACAGACTTCAGAGTTGTAATTATAATGTAAACAAAGAGAAATAAACAGAGGTATCTGCAGCCTCATTAGTATGGAATAAACTGGAATGAAATTAACTTTAAATCAAATAGTGACAAGCTTATCGGTACAAGTAGGTTCATAGACGTAACAGAAGAGTTATTATTCCAGTACTTGGAAGCGTGTCTAATCGGTTTTCAATCAACTGCATTCCATAATCCGGTATCGCGCTCCGAAATCTTCATACGGCGCGGGTAGTAGCGGGTGGGGAGGGAGATCGCTGGACACAGCTACTCTGTAACAATTGGGTGTCTTGTCGGCTTCACATGGCCGCTTGTGTGATGTCGTGTTGTGTGTAGGTACGGCGAAACTTTGCATAACAACAGACGTCGACTAAATCACAGCAGGAGAATGCAACCTACACCAACGACACACCGATTCTTGTAAGCCCATGACTTCGTCGTTATCCGATCTCGGTCAATTGTGGATAAATTAATTATCTTCAAAATGTTCAGCTGTTTGGTATGAAAATCTCATTAATCAACATGAAATTAGTGAGAACTGAGGGTCTTTTTTTTAAATTATTTATTTACGACGCTTTTTCACCTGCAGTGGTTATCTAGCGTTTGAATGAGATGAAAGTGATAATGTCAATCCCCGGAGAAAACCTCAACTTGCTCCAACCACAATTTGAACCCGGGCCCACTCATTTCATGGTCAGGCAGGCTAACCATTTAATATTTGAGGAGAAAAATTCGCTCCGGCGCCGGGGATCGAATCCGGATCCTTGGTTCTACCAAGCGCTCTGATCACTGAGCTACGCCGAATGCAATCCACAGTACCGGACCGAACCCTCCTCCTTCACTGTTTCCATTTTGTGGCCTTACTACAAGTTAGGCATATATGTTAACGTAATGTCCAATGTCAACTGCCATTATACTAGAAGCGCACTCAGCTGAGTGACTTGTTTGGCCGGGATTCCGCAGTTACGTGCACAGTAATCTGTACAAATATATGCACTGCAGCTATGAGAATATTATAGATTTATTAATTTGTCTGAATGAGATGAAGGTGATAATGCCGGTGAAATGAGTCCGGGGTCCCGCACCGAAAATTACCCAGCATTTGCTCATATTGGGTTGAGGGAAAACCCCGGAAAAAACCTCAACCAGGTAACTTGTCCCGACCGGGAATCGAACCCGGGCCACCTGGTTTCGCGGCAGACGCGCTGACCGTTACTCCACAGGTGTGGACATTAATTTGTCCTACAGAATAATATCTGTAATATTGAAAATTACAGATATTATTCTGTAGGACAAATTAATAAATCTATAAATTAATTGTCAATATTACAGATATTATTCTGTAGGACAAATTAATAAATTTATAATGCGAATTTTTCTCCTCAAATATTAGTTGTCAATATTACAGATATTATTCTGTACGACAAATTAATAAATCTATATTAGGCTAAACATTATTCCACAGCGGTGGATCTGAGAGTCTTTAGGAGGGATAAAAAATACGAGCCAATAAAATGGATTAAAAGCAATGATGATTTATCATTAAAGAACGGCACTAGGGTAATTCCGGGTTAGATGGCCATTGTTTTCTAAATCACATAGAACAGGATAGGCCTAACTGTTTGGTAAAGAAATACGAAACAAATCAAATACGTTCCTTCAAGGTTATATTTCACCACTACAGTGCCTCAGGGCGCATAGAATTCACTGATGTAATAAAAAAAAACACGTTTGAAATATATTAAGCTATTGGCCATCTCTCCCAAAATATGTCGGTGGATGGCCATAGGATATAGGGATAGATGACCATCATTATTTTTAAGTAAACCCATAACAATTTTTGTAAAAATGAGGTTTTAGGCAATGTCTAAGTGTATAATTATGATTGTTTGGAATTTTTCAGCAACTTGATTTTTTGTTTGTTTTTCTTTTTCTTCTTTCATTGAATTTTCCTTAAAACAACACACAAATTGAAACGCTTATGAACATGTATAATCCGAGGCACGACGGCCCATAAAGAATCATGACCGACCAGCCGGCTGCTGGTCTATATGAAGAACATTTTGCAAAATGTGAAAATATGAAATACTCCTACTGGAGCTAAATGTCAACTATGGGCAATATGGGATGAAGATAACTGCAAACAAGACGAAGACTATGGTTGTCTAAAGAAAATAAAGAAGGTAAACGTGCGAATTCGAAATGAGAGAGCTTCAAATAGCCTACTTAGGGTGTACTATAAGTAGTAAAATGAGCTGTTGGTCCACCGGTGTAGCTCAGTCGGCTGAGGCGCTTGCCTGCCGGTCCAGAGTTGCGCTCGAGCGTGGGTTCGATTCCCACTTCGGCTCATTACCTGGTTGGGTTCTTTTCCGTAAGGCAAATGTCAGGTAATCTATGGCGAATCCACGGCCTCAACTTTCCAAATACCATCTAGCTATCAGCAATTCCATCGACGCTAAATAACTTAGTAGTTGATAAAGCGTCGTTAAATAACCAAGTAAAAAATATAACGTGCTGCCATGACAGCAATAGCAAAGGAAGCTTTTAATAAACAAGGAGCATTTTCTGGAAAAAGGAGTAATGAAGAGACTAGTGAAGTATGAACTGTGGCATTGTATGGGGCAGAAACATGGGCTTTACGACGAAGTGAAGACAACCGACAAGAACAATTTTGTGCGAGATCGTGCGTATTTCCTTGTTTTCCGCACAGAACCAATATGCGGTAAGTGTGAAATACCACATTCAGTATTCCCAACGTAACACACATAACAATTTCCCTCTTCTTACCGCTTAAGCGCGACATTCATTTTACTGCTTTAGGCTTTTAACATATTATTTTTAGAGACGTTTAACATAGTAATAATTATAAATTGGAAACTTACCACTGCAATTGCACCTAAATTGCAATGTTAATTATTGTTTTTAAATATTTGCAAAAATTAAGTAAAGTCTACTACTCCACGAAACTTATTGCATTCCTGATACAAGTAACATTAAGGAAGCCGTGAAAAAATCAACAAGATTCCAGATGCCGATGTTATTATTGCAATATGTTATATAATTAATATTGTTAAAATATTAAAATGAAAAATAAATCATTACATAACCTTACCGTTTGTTTTAAGTTGGCATTTATAGACTGGGGGAAAAAAAAAAGACAGACGTATATCACGGCCTGCTGGATTATAGTAAACACAGAAAACTTTTTATAGCAACAATGTTGAAGAAAGATATTTTGGTTTTCCGAAGTTGCCGTCATTAAACAGAAACCAACATGGAGATTTCATTGCAACTAATTAGAAATTCGTCTTTCAGGTATGTAATAAACGATCTTCGCAGAAAATAATGTACGATACACGAGCGGTATGTTTGTTTTCATGTTCTCGGAAATTCTTATCTTTTCCTCGAACATGAAAACGTCAACATACCGCTCTTGTAACGTATATTACTATTAAATGTGGATAGCCTGTGGAGGAAAATGGAGCTTGTGAAATGGAGAGACAGATTAAGAAACGAAACTATGTTGGAAAGAGTGGTTGAAGAAAGAATGATGCTGAATTAGGAAAATTAAATCCAGACGTTTGAGATGGGCAGGGCATGTAGCACGTATGGTTGAATCCAGAAATGTGTAGATTCTATAGAGTATTAGTTGGAAGACATGAGGGAAAAAGACCTTTGGGGAGGCCGAGACGTAGATGGGAGGATAATATTAAAATAGATTTTAGGGAAGTGGGATATGATGCTTGGAACTGTATTAATCTTGTTCAGGATAGGGCGGGCTTATATGAGGGTGGCAATAAACCCCGGTTCTTTAAAAAGTTATTTAACCCTTAAGAACTCGCGCGGCGTGTGCTCACACCCCCCTGTATTTAGAATGCTATACGTCGGAAATGATTTTGTTTAAAATGCTGTGAACTTCAGTATCTTTTAAGAATATCTTAAGCTTTGTCTACAGACAGAAATAGTCAGTTTTCTCCTGTGAGGTTTTAATGCAATAGGAATTGTCGTGTTGTGAAAAATGATTCGAAAATCCGGAAAGCATAACAGTGACACAGAGTGATTTAACACGATCTACTTTTGATACATCTTATTTTCAAGCGTAATTAATTAACCTGACTTAAGTGTATTCTGAATGTGTGCAAGGGCAAAGAAGACGACTTGATGGAGCAGTGTCTGCTAGATGTCAGATATTTTCTAATTTAAAAAATAATATTTATTTATTTATTTATTTATTTATTTATTTATTTATTTATTTATTTATTTAATCTGGCAGAGCTAAGGCCAGTAGACCTTCTCTTCTGCCCGCCAGACTCTAATTCTAATTAAATACAATTGGTTACATAATTATTACATTAATATCTAGAGTTTAGACCATAAAACAACAAGAAAGTAAATAATGAAAGTTGGATGAGTAAAGGTACGGTTTGTTTATGGCGATCATCATCGGACGCACATCGCCGGCGATTATAAACGCTGGCGATGATCGCCGAGAAGTGGTTTCTTTATTGACGCACATCGCTGTAGATTCTCATTTGTTTATTCCTTCATCTACTACATATGGTCAAGTAAATTAATGTAGGCCACGGACATAACCTAAAAATTATAATGAATAAATCCAAGATAATGAAGTTGCTATTTATTCTAGAAGAGGGGGATGACGATATCAAAATCTCGCATGCGTATTATAAAAGGAACAAGCTACGGACTAATGAAATATTCAGGAATAGGTTTACAGAATTATGTTTTAACACATTGATAATGATACATCTTTATAAAAACGCTACAAAATTTAAGGAATATTTCAGACTCTCACCTGACCAGTTTGATTATGTTTTGAGTTTAATTGAAAATGACAATGTTAAATTAGCTACAAATTTTGTCAAGACCCCGTAACTCCAGTTGAAAGATCGGCAGTAACTCAGGTTATGAACTGATTATTATTATTATTATTATTATTATTATTATTATTATTATTATTATTATTATTATGATACTGTATTACATTACATGGTGTATTCCAAACAATAATTAAAAAAATTGGCTAAACTAGCGCTGAGGTAGTTCCCTTCGTAATCCGCTTATACACTTTACATGTACGAACATGTGATAGGTTAGGTTTGGTTCGTTTGGGCTTTTATTATGCCTTGTACATACGATCAACTATACCTCTACAAAAAAAAACCGCTATATTTCAGAATACCGCTTAAGTACTTAGGTAGGCCTAGTCACAGAAAACTTACAGAAGAGAGAATTTCCCCCTTACCCAACACTGAACGAAATTCTCTGGGGCTCGGGCGTGATAAAAATGTAATATGTAATGTAAGGGTTTATTGTTTAATTTGTTTATTAATTCACAAGCTCATATTAAAAAGAGCATTATGTTGTGACACATATTCAATAATAATTTCGTCTTCAGACCGCGAAAAATTACAAAACGTCTTGATTTGCTTTGCAGCCAAAACGTACAGACGTGGTTAACGTGTACAGATTAGATATTCGATATTACAACATGACCTTGTCTAAATATCGATTATTGAACACGAATGCGGCGATGTGCGTCCTGAATTTGCTTCAGAAGCAACCTCCAGCGATCTGCGTCGCATCCAACGAACTGCGCTGGCGATCTTCGCTGTAAAGAAACCATGCCCATTCATTTCAACTGCTAGCAACTCCGGCGACAATCGCTGGCGATGATCGCCGTAAACAAACCGTACCTTTATGTTAGTGAGACAATAATAAACATTGGTAAGAAATAATAATAATAATAATAATAATAATAGTAATAATAATAGTGATAATGATAATAATAATAATAATAATAATAATAATAATAATGGGATAATTTAAATATTTATTCCGTGATATATAACCATAAAACATTGAGAAACTTGAAACAGCTATTATTGTTAACAAGAATTGTTAGAAAAATATTTCCTTAGTCTATTCTTAAATTGGTTTGATGTCTGACAGTCCCTGACATTAGTCGAAAGGGAATTCCAAAGTCGAGGAACAGCCACAGTGAAAGAAGATGAATATGAGGATGTTCGGTGGGAGGGATGGGATAATATTGAGGAGTGTTGTGATCGTGTGTCTTGAGTTATGGTGGGTGGATAAATTTTGAAAATGAGACGCAAGATAGACAGGAGTGAAGAAATGCAATATGTGAAAGAGGAGGGAAAGACAGTGGATTTTCCTACGATCTTCTAGGCGGAGCCAGGACAACATTTCGAGGGATGGTGTTACGTGATCAGTCCGGAATTATCTATTTTTGCTAATAAAGCCTGAAATAACCTGAAAGTTGATCATTTTAACAATGTATAGACAAATATTACATAACAAAATAAATATTAAGTCCAAAACATTGATTATTAATTGGGATGTAGGGTAACACCCAACGCGCGTAATAATGTGGAACTGCGCAACTTCCTAGGGGTTAAGTAAGTATACAGCTCCCCTAGAATATATACTTCCTTGTTAAACTCGTCTATACTTGGAGTTGTTTCGTACACTGTGCAAACAACTGGACACAAATGCACAAGTTAATTAGTGTTTCATTATATTCATGATGTCAATCTGGAGGTGTGAAATACCGAAGGTGTTGCATCAGCGAAAAATTAAATAACGGCAAAGCCAGGATTAACTGCTGAAGATAAGAACTAGTAATTTAATGTCTGACCCGCTTATCAGAAAGGCAGGCGTAGCTTGGAGAAAGAGAGAGCGAGATGTTTACTGATGGTAATTTCGATTGGGAAGAGTAGTGGCAGGATTGACACGGTTATCTGATCACCTGACTCAGGTAGCCACGATTTTTAATTTCTGGGGTTACGGATAACATCTTATTCTGGACGTGGGTATAGTAGATCAGACCTGAAATTACAGAGGAGTTGCGATATACAGTACACACCACGCCGCGATGCATAAAAACAGTGTTTGGGTTGAGAGAGGGAAAACAGAGAACTTATTTCCTCCTTGAAATTTACAGCTACTTTCTAGTGATAACTGCCATTTCTTCTTAACTGCTTTCGGTTTAATTTAAACAGTTTTTAAAATTTCATCTGGTACTAGTACGCTTTTGAATTATCTAAACACGCTGTGGACAGTGAAATTGTGGCTTGACGTATTTTCCGTAAGAAGTATCAACAAATATCCCTTCGACGTAAGTTGCTAAGAATTGACAATGTAGGGAGGAAAAAGGTCTTAAGTAAAAATTTTATACTGTTCAGGAGAGCAGTAAAAAGATTGAAATTGGTGTCAATTATTGAGTTTTTTTAATTAAGAAGTTTTTCCTGGATATTATTTGTTTATATTTCTTCTAAAATAGGTAATGTTGCTCATTTAACAATTTTCTTGATTATTTCCAAAAATAGCAGCACTTAAGCCCTTTTAAGACTAGAACCCAAACAGAGTAGAAGGGACTATTTAAAAATAAGACCTTTTCCATATTATTTTAAGTGATCGTTTCATTTAATTTAGTATATTCCCTGTTGTTGTTGTTATTATTATTATTATTATTATTATTAATTATTAGTATTATCATTAATTGTATTTTTAATTAATAAGTTTATTATTGTCATTATTGAGTGTAATTAGTTACCACTGCCACAGGGTATATACCCATTGCAGTGTGAATAAATACATACATACAGTAGATATCAAAATAAATGAGAAATGTAAATTATTAGGAATGCAAAATGGGTCTTAAACAATTATAGGACTGTTTTCCATGGTGCTTAAAGTTTTAAAAGGAAAGTGCGTCAGTATGTGATAAAATAACTAAAATACAAGTTAGACCTTTTTAATAGGGAAGCATGGGAAGTAAACATGTGATGGTCTGTAAGGAATAAAGTATTAAATATTCTTAAGTCCTTTATTCTGTGTGTGCTCGATTCAAAAAGTACTTAGGACATTTGGTAACGCTCTGCAAATCAGTTAGGAGTCTTATTTGACTTTAGCCGTATTACCAGATTGTAGAGAATTGTTTCCGCTTTCAGAATATATAAAAATCTCATTTTCACAAAAATTGACTTAAGACCTTTTTCCTCTCGGCCACAGAAGTAATGTCTAACAAAGAGATTTTTTATTTATTCGTGAACAAAGGTATTTACGAGTATTACATAAAAAGGAGACCGGTTTCATATTTCAGCATCTCTTTACCTTGATTTTAGAGCCCACCTAACTTATATTAATGGTAAATTTTTAGGAAAATGTATCAGCATCAGCCATTGAAATAGTAGGCCTGGTGGCCTGTTACAGTCTACTTCCATCTTTTTCAGGGCCGATCCAAAGATCTTTTCCCTCGAAGTACGTATCTGTCTAGGCAATATGGAACGGTCCATCCTGTTGACATGCTGGAGTCAATTCTGTCTTTAATTGTTGAGGTGTTTGTGAATAGAGGTTATGTTTAATTCCTTTGTTATCAGGTCATATCTTTTGTGACCTGAGAGACTGTAGTCGGCAGCCTGAAAATGTACGCTATCCGTAATTATAGGCCTACATCGACCCTTGAAATGTAACTTTTCATTTTCGATAAATACGAATTTTGTCTCAACTCATATCTCATTTTTCTGGTTCACAAATAATATATACAGAGGTCCTACAAAATACCTTTCCAACACATGAAATTTACTTTGCGTTCTATGAATATGAGGTGCATTCTCATTGCCTTCCACTTGTTCTCCTTGTCTTCCAGTTGTTCTTGTTTTTTCCATTTTTATCCTTGTCTTCCCATTGTTATCCTATATTTCCATTATTTGTTCTGGTGATCCTCTTGTTCTCCATATCTTCCCATTGTTATCCTTGATTTTCCTTTCTTTTCTTGTGTCTCCTTTGTTCCTCTAGTGTTAACTTTTTCTCTTTGTCTTCCTCTTGTCCTTGTGTTTCCCTTGTATTCTCCTTGACCTCATTGCTTTTCTCTTGTTCTCTTTGCATTCCACTTGTTGTTCTTGTGCTTCCCTTGTCTGTCTTTTCCGAAGGCGAGAGGGTTTGCATTTTATGTGATGTTCAACTTCCAAGTTATTATTCGATTGAGAAACTTTTGTCATCTAGTCTGCTGTCAAAAAATCTGAAAGTTAGAATTTATAAAACAGTTATATTACCGGTTCTACTGTATGGTTGTGAAACTTGGAATCTCACTTTGAGAGAGACACAGAGATTAAGGGTGTTTGAGAACAAAGTTCTTAGGAAAATATCTGGGGCTAAGAGGGATAAAGTTACAGGAGAATGGAGAAAGTTACACAACGCAGAACTGCACGCATTGTATTCTTCAGCTGACATAATTAGGAACAATAAATCCAGACGTTTTAGATGGGCAGGGCATGTAGCACGTATGGGCGAATCCAGAAATGCATAGATAGTGTTAGTTGGGAGACCGGAGGGAAAAAGACCTTTGGGGAGGCCGAGACGTAAGTGGGAGGATAATATTAAAATGGATTTGAGAGAGGTGGGATATGATGATAGAGACTGGATTAATCTTGCACGGGATAGGGACCGATGTAGGGCTTATGTGAGGGCGGCAAAGAACCTGCGGGTTCCTTAAAAGCCATTTGTAAGTTGTAAGTTGTTCAACTTCCAAGTTACCCTCTTCCCTATCTCGTAGGAGAAAGAGGTAGTTCTAAGCAAAAAGGCGGAGTTAAATTATAAACATCGATAGTTTAACACTCACAACCCATTTTCTTGGCATCATCTGTTCTAAATGAATGATACCTAATTGATAATACCTTTTGAGACTAATGATTTGCGTCCATGCCACGCGATGGCTTCTTTCAAACTTAAAAAGATAGCCTACTTAATATTTCCGTCATGAGCTCCATACTGTGCGTGTATTTTCTAAGGATACAGTGGCCCGTCAGTAACGCTATAATGACTGCTTATTGCAATTAGTTCTGCGATTAAAATGCCTCCAAATTATGGTAGATATTTTACACTACCCTTTTCTACTTAGCCTCAGCACTGCCTCGCCAGGTGCTTATAATTGCGTGAACTCTGCGGATCACCTGGGGTTCCCACTGTTAAGTCACCTGTGATTCATCAACTTTCCGACATCAATCATCATCTGTTACAGCCTCGAGCGAACGACTGAAACTAATAGAAACGCTTTTCGTAACAGCTTATAATTGCTAATTGATGATACATTTCCGACGGAGCTTCTCCTCGGAGGCTCTCCCTCTAATGCACTCAACTATTGTGAAAGATGGTCCGTCCGTGTCAGTAATGGACACCAACAGTAAACCAACGTCAAATGAAATAACGTAGACGTGCAAATTGAAACTTTTCGAAAGTTATTGAACTTCTGTTTGAAAGTTAGGTATTCTCGCTATAGCTACGAAAAGATCATGGTGCGAATCTTTAACGTTGCATGAAACGTCGGTTAGAATCCTGCATAGGATGTGTGAGTGAGCGATGGGAGGGTGAATGGACGGGTTAATGGATGGATATATGGATGAATGAGTGGGTGGTTGTTAGACAGGAAGGTGAATAAACAGGGTTAATGGCTGGTTGGATGTATGACCGAGTTGATGGTGGGTGTATGGATGACTCAATAGATGGATGTATGGATGAGTGGGTGGTGATTGGATGGACGAATGAATAAGCGGATGGATGTATGGATGAGTGGGTGATAATTGGATGGACGAGTGAATAAACGGAAGGATGTATGGATGAGTGGGTGGTGTTTGGATGGACGGATGAATAAACGATGGATGTAGAATGGGTGGGTGGTGATTGGATGGACGAGTGAATAAACTGAAGGATGTATGGATGAGTGGGTGGTGTTTGGATGGACGAGTGAATAAACGGATGGATGTATGGATGAGTGGGTGATGTTTGGATGGACGAGTGAATAAACGGATGGATGTATGGATGAGTGGGTGGTGATTAGATGGACGACAGTGGCGGCTCGCAACCTGAAAAGTTGGTGAAGCTCTTTTATTGAGGGACATGTTGTACGACTTACCTATTTTTGTAGGTTAAATTGATTCGTCTGTCTCTACGAATGGAGAATTTGTCAATGATGTCATGAAATGGCTGCTTCTCAATCAGATCATGTAGCAAGTCCTTGTGAATGGAGATGCACGCCAATGATGTTAATCTCCCTTGTGTTATTGAATTGCGAAGATTTGTCTTCATGCTGTTAAGTGCAGTAAAACTTCGCTCCACTGAAACGCTTTGTTGACGGTAATGTCACAATAAGGGAAAAGAGCCTATAGGTTTCTTCAATACGTCTTTGTTTTCTCTTACTCGTTTTAGTGTTGTATCAGGGGAAATGTTCTGGTACTCATGATCTGCATAAAGAAGTTCTAGTTCTGTTTTCAAACGACTTACTTTTAACAAATTTGGGAAAGTCTTTTGTAGAGTGGCAAGAGCATTAGAAGGAAAAATATTAGAATACTGAAGAAATTTTGAAGTATTTGCAAAAGAGCAAAACTGAAGCTCTTCAATGTATTGATATCTAGTGTTAAAGTATTTCAAAAATAATTATGTGTACTTCTGAAAAAGTTCACCTTCTGACAGCGTAACATATTTCCGCCCTGAAAATTCACCGCTTTCTTTAGCTTTAAAAAAAAACTGACAGAAACTTCATCTGTTTTCACAAAATCCATCCGAGTTCCATGCCGATGTTTTATTCCAACTAACAAACAGGGCCAACAAAACAATTTTTCCAAATAAGAACTACCGCACAACCACTGATATTCACTGTACCACGCACTTTTAAAATGTTTGGTGTAAGATCTCGCACCTTTCCTTTTCAGCTTTTTTGCCGATATATCAATAACAAGTGTTGGTTTCCCCGCTAACAATTATTTTTATTTTAGTCGGTTATTTAACGACGCTGTATCAACTACGAGGTTATTTACCGTCGGTGAGATTGGTGATAGCGAGATGAGGCCGAGGATTCGCCACAGATTACCTGACATTCACCTTACAGTTGGGGAAAACCTCGAAAAAACCCAACCAGGTAATCAGCCCAAGCGGGGATAGAACCTGCGCCCGAGCGCAACTTCAGACCGGTAGGTAAGCGCCTCAACCGACTGAGCCACGCCGGTGGTTTCCCGGTAACAATAAATCTCTTTCATCACCTTCAGTCCATCGCGAAAATGATGTCTGTAACAAGCTACACACTATATCGTTTATAAGATACATTCCTTGTTGTTAATAAAAATATTTGAGTCATCACTTTTAAAAACAATAAATAAAACTATCACTAAAATAAATAACTGCTTAGTTAACTTAATCTTCTAATATATCGTTTTAGCAACAAGACATAACACAGTCACTCTATTCACAAGTTTCACAAACTGAAATTAACAGGTACAAAGAAGTGTGAACACTGTGAAAGACAAGGAATTTTATCTCATTGTATTCGCGTGCCGTTATTTTCCTTTCAAAAGAGCCAAGCCAGGAGGCTATAAGGTGTTTGCAGCTACAAGAGAAATGTTTTGTCAGCGATTCAAGTACTCTCGCAAACAGGCTCTATAGAAATCTTACAAGGGTTCGTTGCCATGGTTACCCGTATACAAATCCGCAAATTGAGAAGCTCTACATCTGAAAGAGGGATATAACTGTAATTGTCACCCTTCCCCACTCTGCGCTAACCAGTAGTGACAATGGGACTGGTGTTCCATAATTCAGAATACCTACTGTAAGTGCAGAACATAATTATCACAAACCAGAACGTAAAAGACAAAAATGAAGTGAAATAAGATAAAATATTAAAATACTTGTAAATAAGTGAAGTTGCGCTTAGTAAACAGGTGAAGCGCCGCTTCACGAGCTTCACCCGAAAAACCGCCCCTGATGGACGAGTGAATAAACGGATGGATGAATGGATGAGTGGGTGGTGTTTGGATGGACGAGTGAATAAACGGATGGGTGTATGGATGAGTGGGTGGTGATTGGATGAACGAGTGAATAAACGGATGGATGTATGGAAGAGTGGGTGGTGATTGGATGAACGAGTGAATAAACGGATGGATATATGGATGAGTGGGTCGTGATTGGATGGACGAGTGAATAAACGGATGGATATGTAGATGAGTGGGTCGTGATTGGATGGACGAGTGAGTAAACGGATGGATGTATGGAAGAGTGGGTGGTGATTGGATGGACGGATGAATAAACGATGGATGTAGAATGGGTGGGTGGTGATTGGATGGACGGATGAATAAACGGATGGATGTATGGATGAGTGGATGGTGATTGAATGGGCGGGTGAATAAACAGATGTATGCTTGCGTGATGTTTGGATGAGTGGATGGATGGGTAGGTGGATATTTTGGTAAGTGGGTGATGATTGATGGACGGGTGGATTTTTTATGAGTGGACGGATGGGTGCTTAGACGGGTTAATAGATGAATGGATGTATGAGTGAGTGTGTTGTGGTTTGATTAGTGGGTGGGTGATGTTTGGATGAGTGGGCAAATCGGTAGGTGGATGTTTGGTAAATGGGTGGGAGTGGATGAATGGACGAACGGACTGCAAGGTGGATGGATAGATGGATGACTGGGTCAGTTTGTTTCTCGACGGATGGCTAGATAGATGAGTATATGGGTACAAGAGTAACTAGATGGATTTGTAGATAGAGCAGTAGTTTGAAAGGCAAGGAAGCATAGATTGATTACTAGGAAAACCGGAGTTGATTATTCACATATTGATGCATCTAATACCTATACGGGATTTTTACCCTATATGCTCTACATGTAGTAGATATTTTCCAAACTGGTAGTAGAGAAACAAATGGAACGTTCATGATCTGAAGTCAGCACAACGCCACATCTTTGAAACGGGATACAAACTAATGACTATTGCTTCCAAACAGCGTCAACACTGCACCTGAACCACTGAGTACACCATGGTCAGCTCTGCCAGGATGTACATGGTGAAATTAATCACTTGATAATTGAATTCGATGATCGAACTCCGGACTTCTGGTTTTGTATCCCGAGACCGGCTCATCCAGTGCTTCGTCTATTAACCTCTTTATGTTTACACTCGAGAACCGCACCGGTAGCTGTCGTAACAAGCCTAAGTGTGACGTATAACAGGAGACCACCTACACAGACCAACACAGAGTCGCCTGTCTACTGTAGTATATAACAATAATACCACAAATCTAATCCATCCAGTTCATCGGGAATACCCACAACCGGTACCAACCTACGTCACGAAGAAGAAGAAGGAAAAAATCGTCTACCTGTATCTCAATACGTCATCAAAGCGATTCCAGCTACGTCATCGTTTTCTCTCAAACAAATTTACCATGTGGTAGTATTTTCGTACCAGTTTTCCATCATCAAGACTTGAACTAGCTTAGACCTGTTATAGTAGCTTCTTCGTTCCATATTACGATCTCGAAGGGGGCTTTCCCCCCTCTTTTTTAAGCTCTCTTTCTTTCCTCGTATCTTGTGCCCGCCCCCAATGGAACCTGCAGACAGACCAAGTTGAAAGTTGGAGAGATGCTGGTTGTTACAGCAACCAGAGTCCTTCACAAGGTGAGCACGGTCAGCTTTTTGAATTTTTTTATCCCTTCATTTGTGTTGTCTCTTTCTATCTCTCTCCCACTCTCTTCTCCTCCGTCTCCTAATGGCAAGAAATCTAAACAATCGCGTTGCCCTCATACATAGTTTGTGTGTTTAGTGCACCAGATGAAAGAAGTCTCCGCAATTTCTGCGGCCTTCTAGAAGCCCACGCGATCCTAACGCTACTACAGAATGAATAGGCCTATGTTGTAAGCATTTGTTTTATAAATAGAGGAAAAGGCTAAAAGGCTCATTCACAATGAAAATTAAACATAACTTAAGCGTTAACTTAAGAATATAAACATTACGGTAAAATCAAGAAGTCATACCATCATTCACGATGGGAACATAAGCATAACAGCAAACATATTTGGTAACCATGGAAACATAACAACGACGCCATTTCCTCATATTCTGTCGTATACTTCAGCGCTCCACGATTGTGTTCTGTTTGCAAATCACGTAAGCATAAGCATGAAAGTTTGGAGTCTGCACACTTTCATGTTAACATCTTACGGTAATGTTTATGTCAATGCTTATGTGAATCATTGTGAATGATCCCATTTGGTAGCCTGGGCGCAAACTTCTGTGTTTATGTTACGGTTATGTTTAATTTTCATTGTGAATGGGCCTTAAATGTTAATATGTAGTCTTGGCATAGTGTGGAACCCAAAGTTTTGTGTTCGAATCCCAGTATTGATTATCACTGTGATGTTTTGTACTCTCCGAAACGAAGATCTGATGTCGTATGGACAGTACTTGTGAAGGGTACTATTATAGTATTGAACCCGAATAACCTTATGTGTGCTGTATCTAAAAAAGCAGAAGCGTTTGATCCGGTTCGATCATATGAAATTTGGTGGGAGACTTGATAGGGTCCTTTTTAGAGATGAATCAAGGAAAGGAATTAAACATAAAAGTTTAATGTTATTGTGAACGGGTTTTGAGATATTTATAGGCCTACAAATAAAAGCGAAAAGTTGGCAACATTGCAACACTTGTTCACGTAACGGTAACGATTGCGAAATTATGTATAGTAGAGAAGGAAAGTTCTGTCCTGTGACCTTATCATGTACCGTGGCTGTATCACCAATGAGTATGGCTGAGTAAGATAGGTTTTAGTCCGAGATGAACTTCCGTGTCGGTAGATTCGTATAGTCCAGCGAACGCGAGCTGGCACTCAATGAGTGCATATTGTATTTCCCCTTCGTTACCCCTTCTACCACTTTCTCAAACTCACCCCGCTACGCGCACTGTTTACGTGACATTACATAGTTTTGAAGCAATCAATGATGTACTACGTTACCTAAGGAGTATGGCACAGCCAGAAAATATTCTTTCTGCAAGGAATGGGAATTATATTATTTTTGTGTTTACCAAAATGAAAAAGCGTTTTGTTTGATATGTTGTGTACCAATTCGCTTTATTGCACATTTTAACATCAGACGACAATTCAATACGAAGAATACCAAGAAGTATGGAAAAAGTTTAATTTGAGGTAGGCCTATTATTTATAAAATGTCATTTCTGTAGAAATATTGTAACTCTAATAAAATAAACATATAATAAATTACGGAATTAACTTATCAGTTATTTAGCTGCGTCAAATGATTGTTTACTAATAAATTTAACGATTAGTGTAAAGTAATTCTATACAACTTTGTATCAACATAAGAATTTGTTATCTATTATAGGGGACAATAAAAAGTAGTTGTTAGAAAGTCTAAAAAGGCAAAACACAGAAAGAAATCGCACAAGATAGTGAACAAACCACAGCACAAAAATTGGTTCGTGCCGGCTCCCGCATTTCAAAATATATTGCGGAAAGAATGAAACCATTTGCAATGGGGAGAATGTTAAAGACTGTTTAGTTTTAGCTGCAGAAGATGTTTGCCCTAACATAGTCGAACAATTCAAGTGCATTAGTCTGTCACCTCACACAGTTGCGGGGAGAATAGTGGTACTTAGTTCTTATGTAGAGACACAGTTAATGAATAAAATATAAACTATGAAGTGGTACTCCTTGGTACTAGGTGAAAGTACAGATAATAAAGATATTGTTCAATTAGCCATATTTAAAGTCATTAACTTTTCAGATGAATAATGCTACGCCACTGATACAGACTGTGACTGTACTGAAGTCGAGCGGTCGTTCCTCATCGCAGGGAGACATTGAGACATTGGTGGCTGTGCATTTCCCCCTTCCCGATGGATTATCTGACATTCGATTTACTGTTCGGAAAAATCGGAGATAATTAATCAGCCTAAGTGGGAATCGAACCCAAGCCCTAGCGCAGCTCGAAGTCAGCAGGAAAATGCGCTACCGCTCTAAAGGCCTACAACTGGCAAAACTCTGTTGTAGGAGGTTACTAAACCCGACCGCTGTGCTGAAGGCGGAGTCTGTAGTTTCCCTCCATTAATCTGAACCATTGTCGCTACAGATTGACAAGTCATCTGACTCATCACTGCTATCAGTATGCGCTACTCTTGGCTGACAATTAGGAAGGAGGAGGTTAATAGTATATTGTGTCGCTCTTTAACCCTTAAATTCACAAAGTATCCTCTATGATACAACAGGTTAATAGCACAGTCTACTATATACAGTCGCGAAGCTCAATATGTAGTAAAAATGCAAACATGGGTAGTTGCCCACCACTAGGATCGTGACTATCGCCTCATCATCGCAGATCTCTCTCCTAGTAGACGACAAAAAATGTTACACTTTCGTTGTGTTCTTTTGGAAATATTAACACCTTCCTTCCATTATTGAAATATTAAATGCATAAAGTTAATTTATTAATTTAATGAAGTATATTAAATTCCACCATAAACTCGAAGATACCTGCAAGAAATAGGTTAATATTATTTTTGTTTGTGCAAAACGAACTGAAATTTATTATAATCGCTTCATTCATTCAAGATTATAGCGATAATTAACTATGAAACCAATAAATATTAATTTTCATTTCCCTTTACAACAATAATAATGGAAATATGAATTAATGGAGTAACTTACGTGTACCGGTACTTGTGTAGGCTTACGTAGTTAACAAAGTGGAGTGAGGTTAAGCAATAATAATCACACCAGAATTGGAAAAACAACGTGATCAATAAATTTTATTGTAACAGACTTTTTCTACGTCTCTAGTAAAGTAACAAATAAAAATAACAACAAAATTAACAGCTATAATTAAAAACATCCTTTGAAAAAAAAGTAGGCCTAAGCAATAATAATCCCACCAGAATTGAAAATATAGCGTGATCAATAAATTTCATTAAAACAAACTTAATTTTTCTACGTCTCTAGTAAAATATTATTATTCCAATTATTGTATTTTAGCCAAAATTACACAATACTATAATATTGTACAACATATAAAATGTGGACATTGCGATAGTTGTTTTCTTTACAGTCCGACACGGTTTAATAAACCAGTGTGAGAAATGAAGTTTTGTCAATTTAAGGGTTTAGATATTGATGCATAAGCTTTCTCGGTGGCTGCGTTAAGGAAAAGAAATCGATACCGTGAGGAGTGAAGGCGTTAACTAAAAGTGGCTAGTGATCAGAAGGAACGACGAACAAACAGTATCAAGAACCGTAATTTCTGTGCAAGGAATGTTGTAAATATGTATGATGAATCAGGTTTCATGCATACTCATATGATAAAGATTGAATCAAGAACACATTAAAATGCCTAATGCTATTAGTCACACTGACTTTTTAATTTTATTAAAATTCAAGTCTCACGTTGTCAGTGCATGACGCATGCATGAAGTTGTATCGACAGTGATATGCAAATTATCGATACTTGTGTGAGAAGAATTTAAAAGAGTAAGCACAGCCGCAAATTGGAAATGCGCTAATTACTGTGGATATTGTTAACAGTTGGTAGCTACTGGAACATGTGCCATATTTCACTGCCACTCGAATCTAAAGCTCTTCTAAATAACGGTTTCGGTAGCACAACATACAATATCATTTCTCCTTATTTGGAAATGAATTATAATTTAAAATTTCATTAGCAAGTTTTAATGATTGAGTACGCGTAGCGCAGTGCTTAAGGCGCAGGCTCGATCCCCACTGAGGTCATAGATTTTTCTAATTGACCTAATTCTTCCAATTGAAGTATGAAACTTGAGTCGACTTATCTCTAGCAGCAAGTAGTACTTGTGTGTTTTTCTTGTGAGTAAAGGCGGCACGCAGGTAAGACTGACTTCCCTACTGCTATTAATGCCCATTGTTTACAAAGATGGAAGCCTTAACCTTCAGGATTAATTTTACTTTGCATTACTTTACAAACTTTCCTTATCGTCATTTTACTTTACTTTACTTAACATCATTTCACTTTACATCACTTCATTTCACTTCCATTTACATCACTTCACTTATCACTTCGCTTTACATTACTTCACTTCTATTCATTTCACTTTACATTACTTCTTTTCACTTCACTTTACTATATTTCACATCACATTACTTTTTAATTTACATTACTTCACTTCAATTTATATTGCTTGAGTTATCACTTCGCTTTACATTACTTCATTTCTGTTTATTTCATTTTACATTGCTTTACTTCTTTTCACTCCACTTTACTATACTTCACATCATATTATTTTTTACTTTTCATCACTTTACTTCAATTTACATCGCTTCACTTATCATTTTGCTTTACATTACTTCACTTTTATTAATTTCACTTTACATTACTTCTTTTCACTTCACTTTGCTATACTTCACATCCCATTACTTTTTACATTACATCACTTCACTTAAATTTACATAGCTTCACTTATCACTTCGCTTTACATTATTTCACTTCTGTTCATTTTACTTTACATTATTTTACTTTTCACTTAACTGTAGCCTACTGACGTCACGAGTATATTGCAGGTTTTTCCATCAGAGTAATTTATTAGGAATTTGATATCGTCTTATTAATTGTTATAATATTGTTGTACAAAAAAATAGCTTATGAAAGTCTTATTGCATTCGTAAAAATTAGAAAAATCGCTTCGTTATTTTTTGTAAACATTAACACATGCAATAAAGTATAACATTATAATTTCATAATATACTATTATAATGCCTATGTGCATTAAGGCCTGTAGGTAAATTATTTAATTAGTTTCACGATTATGATCTTGCCGTTTCATTCATTCATGAAATTTTATCTTGTAGATTGGAGTTACAGTTACTCAACTAGAAATGTCAAATGTTACTAGACGTTATACCGTTCCAGCATTTGGGTTTGCAGACCATTGTGTTCATAACTGCATTATCATTCTAGAATAACTTGAGCTACATTGACAGTGTGATTTTCTACCTCCACAATCACCACTACCACCAACACCATCACCACCTTTACACGAATGCCACCATGTCTTCCTCGGTGGTCTTGCTCTTACCATGCTAGCCGTGAATCCCAGATTCACAGGTTCAAACTCCTTATCATGACTTCCTCAGGGATTTTCGAAACTATCCTGGACTCCTGGACCGAGCTCTTGGTGAAAGGGGACGGGCAGACTATAATAATAAACAATTGAAACTCGTATCTTATGTAATTGGCCATGCGTATTAAATTAGTAGGCTTGTTAAATAATATCTACTGATTACTGCCAATCGGAATTAGGTTTTATGGCATTAACCGTCAAATAATAAATTATTATGCTACAGATGATAAGATTTCATTCATTGAACGGCACTGCGTAGGAATTTTTTTAAAGAGGAAACTATTTTCTTTGTTGGATCCTTGCATGTGGGGCACGGGATTTGCTGCATGGCAAATATGTGGATGAGCTGGCCCTTGAACCAGCGCAGCTGTACAGACACGTACAGTGGAAGCTCGTAAGTTCGACATCCTATACTTCGACTGCTTACGTAGGAGAATTAGACACTCCCCTATATGGGCACTAAGAAATTGTTTTGCCATTTGAATGGGAATTGGTTCTATGTCTTGTAGTGATACTTTTGTTAAAGGAAAACAGAATATTTTATTGATTAGGACATCCATATTTAATCACTGATTTTAAATTAATGAACTCTTCCTTTTCTATTTGAGAATTGTGTCGTTTGTGAGACGGAATTATCGAAACACACTGTGGTACTAGAAGCGCATACACAAGTCTCGGGGCGGGCAGGAAATGCAAGTACAGTACTGTATTCGTTGATGGATAACCAATAAGAATTTGCATTCATTTCACCTGCCACACCCACTACCCTTATTGGACTGAACTTTCAATTCTGTTTTGTCAAACTTAGGAGAGTCCACTGTATTTGTGAAACAACCAACACGCTCTGGCGGAAGTTAGCTTCAATCTGTAGCTGAGATCATCCTTTTAGCGCGTGTACGTGTGTGTTATTTATTGTTGTATTTATTAGTGGTTTTTTACAATCCTTTAAATGTCCATTTAGTCGTTCTTGGTGTTTTAGTCTTAATATGTTCATCTGTGAATGTGACCAGTATTCGTTTCCAAAGAAAATGAATAGTGTTCATTATATTTTACAAACAAATTTTTCAGTTTTATTCTTGGAAGATAAATGTAAAATAAATAAGCTTGGAAGGCCGTTACCTCAACTCGATTTAAAGCAAGTACAAACAAGCCGAGGTAAGACATTTTGCAGGGCTTTTATTGTAAAAATATATGAAAGAAACAACTGCTGGGTTTGCGGTTGTGAATCTACAAATAAATTATTTTGTTTCCCGTGCTTGTTATTTGCTAAGGGTAAAGATACGAGCTGGACATACACTGGTGTGTCAGATTTAAGCGATTTGACATAGAAAATTAAGAAGCATGAGGAATCTATTGCTCATAAGAATGCTTGCCCAGATTTATCAAGTCTTGAAAGAACAGAAATTAGGCAACATCTTAGCTTAGCTTTCAGGCAGAATATTGAAAGACGTATTGAATGATAACGTAAGGAAAAATCACTATGTTTTTCCAAAGATAATTCATCATCATAATAATCATCATCATCATCATCATTATCATTTTAAGGTGATTATTTACTTTAAAGAACTGTAGAATTTTTTATTTTTATTTTTCAGACATGAGATATTGTTTAGATTATGAAAAACTATGTACTGACATAAAAGTAGTGAACTCCTTGTCATTTTAAGCACTAACAGCCACTGAATGTAACCAATATGTACTGCAGTCAAATCTCACTCTTCTATCCAGAAACGGAATGCAAGTTGACTGAATTTGTAGCTTTAAGTATTAAGGAGAGACTTCACTGAAAATCATGAAAACTTTCTAAAAAAATGTTATTGGCTATTTCACTTCTTTAGAATGTAGACCTACATTTTCATATCCCAAATGAATTTAGTTGAATTCTGATTACACATATGTATAATTTTTTTAAATTAAGACTGTAAGGGGCATGGCATTTAAAGAGCTGTCAATAATTCTTCTTCACAAATTTCTGATTGAAAATCTAGTAACTTTTAGTTCTAAAGTTGGCTCCCTGAAGTTAATAGATGAATGTAGCGGAGGAGAATTGTAATAGGTGTGTATTAAATAAATATTGATTTTACTTTCAAATCAATTTTTTCGTAACTTTATTTTTCTTGATTCAACACCAACTTTTTTTATGGCAAATATGAATCCATCTGGATGAAATTTTTACTGCAAGTATGTATGAGGTAGCTGCATGTTTCTATGCATTTATTTTGTAAGAAATATTGCTAATTTATTTTATTAATATTCTTTTCATGAATTATAGAAAAAATAACATTTTCAAAATTAAAAAAAGTTTTGAAAGTGGATAAATGAGATATTTTATACAATGAATCCATAGAAATGTTTCTCTATATCTCGTTTATTTATTAAAAAAACTTCTAAAAAATAGTTTAAAAATTGAGATCTTCTACTAAAAACTTAGGTTTGATATATATATATATATATATATATATATATATATATATATATATATATATATTGGTTATTTTACGTCGCTTTATCAACATCTTAGGTTATTTAGCGTCTGAATGAGATGAAGGTGATAATGCCGGTGAAGTGAGTCCGGAGTCCAGCATCGAAAGTTACCCAGCATTTGCGAGTTGAGGGTTGAGGAAAACCCCGAAAAAACCTCAACCAGGTAACTTGTCCCGACCGGGAATCGAACCCGAGCCACCTGGTTTCGGTGCTAGACGCGCTAACCGTTACTCCACAGGTGTGGATTATATATATATATATATATATATATATATATATATATATATAAATAAGTAAACAAAATTGGAAGTTCAAAATGTGTTTTGTTTGTCCTTTACATAGTAAACATGCTCTCAAAATTTGGTTAAGAAGAAATGGTTAGGAAAAAAGTTGTCATCTTATAGTGAAGTATCCCCTTAAGTAACAAATGCGTGGAAGTGTAATACAATTATATCATGTTTATCAACTTAGAAAAGGTGCGTTAATACTTGAGTAACACAAATAGAGAATATTAAAGATGTCCATCAATGTTTGTTGACAGGAGTTGATAACCTTAACGTATACAATGGCTTACATGAAGTAATGTTTTGAAATATGTCTTCATATCACAATTAAGCACAGGTGACCTGACCGATGTTAAATTAGATACAACAGATAGGCACTCCCAGAAGAGAAAATTTTAAACAGTACAATTTCCGACAAGCAATAGGAGGTGGTCTTGTGTAAAATAAATTATTATTATTCTATCTACAGAGTGACGTATAGCAGGAAGGAGAAAGAGAGAGAGAGAGAGACTGTGTGTGTTATTCTGTGTGCATGCATATGTATTCAACACAGCGTAGAGTGTGTCTGTGTGGACCACTCTCATGCAAAATAGAGAAGTTTCTACCACGCCCAAGAAGCAATTACTGTCCCTTTTCTATACCATGTCTTGACTCCTATACTGCGCACTGTCTTCGGTTAACATATCCCGGTATTCTTATAGGAAGTGTTGAGGTTGTTGTTAAGTTAACGTTAAGCAATGTTATTGCACAATACAATAGAGTTCTGCCATAGAAACATCGATGAAACGATTCCAGACAGTAACAAGAGCTTCATTAAAACGGACAGAACCAGAGGCGGCATAATTTTTATACTGAGATCTCTATTTAAAACGAGCTGAGTTGGCTCTGCCTGCAGACCACGGACTGGAGAGTCCAGATGCAATTCCAAGTGAAGGCAGGGGAGTTTCTCATCTGGCAGTAATCTTCAGAATGAACCAGGGCTTCATTCAAGTTCTTATAAAACTGAATACCGGCTCTTTCCATGGGGTAAAATGCGATCGGAGCTTGGTGCTGACCGCATCATGTTTCTCTGTAGGCCTACTTGCTTCTAATAATAATCCGTGGCGCTACAGCCCGTGAAGGGCCTAGACCGACCAGCCGGCTGCTGGCTTCACGCCCACGTGCCGAAGCAGAGGTGGACGATCATCCAACCAGAATGGAGGTATAGTGTGGTTAGCACGATGATCCCCCAGCCGTTATAGCTGGTATTCGCAACCGGATTTCGCTATCTATCGTAGCTCCCCAAGAGCATCACGATGCTTGGTGGGCACCGGTCCCATACACTGACCGAAATTTCATGAGAAAATTTCTTCCCCCATGAGGACTCGAACCAGTGCGCATTCCGTAACACGAGTCCTAGGCGGGATGCCTTAGACACTTGCTTCTACCGGAAGCAATATATTGTCGCCATCAGTAAGACTGACACGGCGATTAGTTCCGTATGAACTGACAGAAACACATCATCATCACCATCTTCTTCTTTTTCTTTTCTTCTTCTTCATCTTTATTCCTGATCAGGAGCGTAGGGTATCCACAAAAACAGTGTCTCCATTGGATGCTATTCTGCTCCAGTTTCACCTCCTTCCATGTTTTCCCTTCCTTCGTAATCTCCACAAAACTTTCTCTTCTCCATGTTTATCTTGATTTTTCTATTCGTCTGTTCCCTTATCATTTCCGTCTGAAGCCATCTTTTCAATAGATTCATTGTCTTCGTTCAATGTAGGGGAGACTGTTGTACTTGCAGAATAGTGTACCTTTGAACATTTTTTTTTTTTTTTTTTTTTGCTATCCAGAGGACTCAAACTTAAGTAGATTGTAGAGAAAGCCGCTAAGTAGCTCTGGTCGTAGTTTCGGTTTGATTTATTGCAAAGTGTGAGTTCTGTGGACAAAATAATTTTTTGGTACCAAAAGTAAACATTCCGTTCATTTATATATGTTTTATAACATAAAACCAAATTGTATTCGTTACTATCAATCAAATACGGTGTGTTTCCTATCATCTGGTGACTAATAACATATTTTAATTTCCATGATTTATTCGAATCTCTAGTTTTCGGAGCGAAATTTGTTTAAACGTGCACCCTCTTGTACCTTTGAACACAATGCATCTTGTACCATGGAACATGTTCCAAGGTACATGACACTATCGGTTTTTTTGTTTTTCTTTTATTTTAAGATCATGTCTCGAAGTAAGAGGCCCCCAACTGATCCGGATGCCTTGAAGAAAACTGTTGAAGCAATTATAGCTCCTCCAGGAAATAAAATCCAAATCAAAGAAGCCTGCTCAGGTTTATGATGGCAAATACATTTTAAATATGATTGTCAGTTTTTACAGCTATATTCCCACCCATATTCTATGTTTTCTAGCTTACAAGAAGGTATGTTGCAAGGTACATAAATCTGTTGTACCTTCGAACACATTACATATCCCTTCATTTTATTTTTTCCATCCTTAATACATCTGTAAAACAGGAAAATACATACAAGAAATTGTAAAGAAATCTTCAATAATTATTTCAAGCATTTTTTCATGTAAAAATTTCATTTCTCAAAATTTAAAAAAATTCATAATTAAAATGTGAAAAGTGTTTCAAGTTACAACAGTCTCTCCTACGTCTTATCCATTTCCATTTCTTTATTTCTAATTCAGTTCATGTATAACCTGTTTTTCCCATAGATATTCATTTGAGATTTCTTCTGGCCATCTAATTCTTAATATTATTCTTAAACATCTATTCATGAATACTTTCAGATTGTTTCCAATAATTTTGTTTTGTCTTCCAAGTTTCACGTCCGTATAATAAAACTGACTTGACATTACATACTATTGAACATATTAAATTATTAAGTAGTGCGTCTTAATATCTTGGACTCTCACTTTGAGAGAGGAACATAAGTTAAGGGTGTTTGAGAATAAGGTGCTTAGGAAATTATTTGGGGCTAAGAGGAATAAAGTTACAGGAGAATGGAGAAGGTTACACAACACAGAACTGCACGCATTGTATTCTTCACCTGTCATAATTAGGAACATTAAATCCAGACGCTTGAGATGGGCAGGGCATGTAGCACGTATGGACGAATCCATAAATGCATATAGAGTGTTAATTGGGAGGCCGGAGGGAAAAAGACCTTTGGGGAGGCCGAGACGTAGATGAGAAGATAATATTAAAATGGATTTGAGTGAGGTGGGATATGATGATAGAAAGTGGATTAATCTTGCTTAGAATAGGGACCAATAGCGGGCTTATGTGAGGGCGGCAATGAACCTCCGGGTTCCTTAAAAGCGAGTAAAGTAAAGCGTCTTAATATCAATTTGATTTCCAGACTGGATACCATTTTCATGGAAGAAAACATTATTAGCTTCCTTTATTCTATTATATCCTCAAGGGCACCATCATCTTCGCTGATCACATTTACTAAATACAGTATGTCAGTTCCTCAACACCTAATTGAAGCACTTCGGAAAAGGAATTTTTGAGACAGTCTAATACTTTCTTAGGGATAATATATTTATTCTTTAGACTACAGCACTGTAGTAAACGAGAACAATAGATAAACAAATAAATTATTTCTGTCTTATCCTCCTGAGACCTGAGACATTTGTTGTTTTATGTTCAAAGTTCAATATAATTCTGCACTTGAAAAAGGAAAAAGCCACTGACATAAGGGAAAATTCTGCAGTTTATAGTTAGAGCACAAATACAGATATATTATAGGCCTACCAGGTCTCTGCACATACATCTTATATCATAATCATGTATGAAGTATGGTATAGTATATTATAATCTCAAGACTCAAGAGGTAAAATAATAATTGATGTCTTTCACTATTGAACATAATTGCTTAGATTCTTAACCAATAAACATTAGCAAGTAGTTAGACTTATTGGTGCTAGACATGGAACAAGGCCATAGCTTAAGACGACGTAAGATATATAACACACAAGCAATCCATATGAAAGAGAAATAAAACTATCCCTCTAGCTGTGCAGTAGAACCTCTATTATCCGTGGTAATGAAGAGGGTGAACTGAACGGTTAATCGAAAAAATCGGATAATCTGTACCTTGAAATATTTTGTAATTTCCTCCATGGCCTTGTATTTAACTCTCTAGGTAGTGGATCAGAAGTTCACTAATTTAAGTCTGGTTGTCAACGACGGGTTTTAAGGGGTAAGGAAGTCCTTTGTAATAATTGTCTCAGGAAATATAGGAATAAAGGAGGTCTGATGTTGTAGATTTACATACTTTTTTACACTTTATTATTGCTTTTTTTTTATTAAATCGCGCAGTTGTAACTCCAATCTCGTATTCTGATGCGAGATGAGCCACAGTTTCGCTTTCTCAAACCATTCAATTATTTCCATGTTTTCGATACTTAGGATAATATTAAAATTGACTTGAGGGAGGTGGGATATATGGTAGGAACTGGATTAATCTTGCTGAGGATAGGGACCGATGGCGAGCTTATGTGAGGGCGGGAATGAACCGGCGGGTTCCTTAAAAGCCATAAGTAAGTAAGTAAGCACAATACATTTTCTGTTAACATCCGTGGAAGGCATTTTATATACAAGTTATATTATAGAACAGCAATTCGAACAGTGCTGTGTAACTATAAAAACTTGTAATAACACCTTCTAGAAAAAACATATGTAGAACCTACTAATATGATGTACAAAACAGTACTTCATATAAGTTATTTATTTCTGAAAAAAAAAAGAGCGAGAAATAGACAGTCGGATAATCAGCCAATCGGTTAATAGGGTGACGGATAATCGGGGTTCTACTGTATAATTGAAACTGGGTATGCTGGATTAATGTCTTGAAACGTTATCACTGAGACACGATAGATAACTAGTGCTAACCCTTAGACCAAGCACCTTAGAAGTGTAGTTTCAAATTACCATTATCCACTCCCTCATGCAAATCAGAGCACCTGTCGATCGAAATGTTTAACAGTTTTTTACACATCGGAAAAAAGGATAGAACAGATGTGCGTTCCAAACTCAATTGGGGCCGACTTATAATATTAACTAAGAAAAAATATATAGTGGGGCAGCCATTCTTTTAGCAAGCTGGTATGGCTGATAGCCAACACTTTATAAAATGAGAAGAGCTCACTTACGTAACCCGCTCACCACAGTGCGCATGCGTCCAAGTGATTATAGTACCGACCGTCTGACCTTTCCCTCGTCTTCAAAGCCACTGAACAGCGGTCCAAGGAATTTATTCCTAACTTATTCATTAGCCGCACCCACTCCTGGGATAAAATATAGGTGTATTACTTATAGTTATTTTCCATCTAAGTTACACAACATCTTTTCTTTTTCGTTTCTTTCCGTAAGATATGTAATACTTGTCAAATGATTAAAAACTGAGAGAAATAACAAGTTACAAGCCACGAAAAAATGGCACTTTAAGGAGAACTCTCATCCACCGCTACGAAGTAGTTTCAGCATGTGTGACTATGAAACTAGGGAGTCCAGATTCAAATTCTATTTGAGACAAGTTGGCTTTTCCTCATCTAATTCGAAGAAAATACTGGGCAACTTTCGGCGTTGGATCTTCTGGCTTATTTCAACATTAATTTGAATTTCATTAATGAGTATATATTATTTTAATGTACCGAAGTACATATGATATTTCCATCCCGGCCAACTAGTCACTCATAACGCCAGTACATGGGGTTGTTCATAGTGTGGCGTTAGTGAACCCAAGATAAAGCATCAGCGATTCGTCCGACGCCGGGGTTGTATCCGGTGTGGCTTAGTGGATAAAGCATCAGCACGTAGAGCTGAAAACCCGGGTTCAAATCCCGGCGCCGGAGAGAATTTTTCTCCGTTCCATTACTCTTTCCTCGTTCATTAATGAGGTTTGTCCACACCTGTGGAGTAACGGTCAGCGCGTCTGGCCGCGAAACCAGGTGGCCTGGGTTCGAATCCCGGTCGGGGCAGGTTACCTGGTTAAGGTTTTTTCCAGGGTTTTCCCTCAACCCAATACGAGCAAATGCTGGGTAACTTTCAGTGCTGGACCCTGGACTCATTTCACCGGCATTATCACCCTCATTTCATTCAGACGCTAAATAACCTAGATGTTGATACAGCGTCGTAAAATAACCCAATAAAATAAAATAAAAATGAGGTGTTCAGAGCTAAAGTGGATCAAGTCCATGAGACGTAGTTTTAAGAAAATAGGACTTAAAATTAACTTGCTCTAGTGGATTATCCTATTTCACTAGCAATAATTTTATTGCTCCATTCTCAAATTCTAGATTTAGAAAATATAAACAATTGTGATATTAATTGATGCAACGCTTTGGTGACTTGATCCACTATGGCTCAGAACATCGTGAAAAAATAATCTGAGCCAAAAGTGACTGGTGTCACCTACCGGCGAATGCTTGGAATTAAGGCTTGATCCATTACTGCTCGGGAAAGATCCAACTTCAAATAATCAGAAAATGAATTAAACTCAATTTATGAAAATTTGTGACTTGATCCACTTTAACTGTGAACGCCTGTTCACTATTCAGTACTTTCAGGTTAAAAAATAGATGCTGCAGGACGTAGTACCGTTGACTTGCACACAGATAGCATTGTTTTCAGGGGGTTCCAAAACTCTCAGTGAGACGGAGAGGCATTAAAATTCGAACTTCGTCGGAAAAAGTGTTATGTACATTTAATAGATAGCTAAATGACACCAAATAGTGAATCACGATACTTAATAGTAATGCTGTCCTACGGACTTCAACAATCATCCCTGCGATAGGAGTGGCAAAGTATTTGAATTAATTTTTTCACCTTTCCAAAAAGTAAATTTCCAATTTTTATATTTCATATTGTGTTCTGATCTCACTTTGAGAGAGGAACAGAGATTAAGGGCCTTTGAGAATAAGGTGCTTAAGAAAATATTTGGGGTTAAGAGGGATAAAGTTACAGGAGAATTGAGTAAGTGGCACAACGCAGAACTGCACGCATTGTATTCTTCACCTGACATAATTAGGAACATTAAATCCAGACGTTTAAGATGGGCAGGGCATGTAGCACGTATGGGTGAATCCAGATATGCATATAGGATGTTAGTTGGAAGACCGAAGGAAAAAAGAACTTTGGGGAGGTCGAGACGTAGATGGGAGGCTAATATTAAAACGGATTTAAGGGAGGTGGGATATGAGCCGTTCAGAGCAAAAATAGTGTAAGTCAAAATTGAGTAATGAGGTTTAAAGTAAAAATTCTGTAAAATACAGCGCAAAGTAGCAATTAATATGGCCTTCTTGCTATGCACTGACTACTAATAGTTTAAATAAATGCAATATTAATTGCTACTTTACTCTGTATTTTACAGAATGTTTACTTTAACTCTCATTACCCATTTTTGACTTACACCACTTCTGCTCTGAACGGATCATATGATGATAGGGACTGGATTAATCTTGTACAGGATCGGGACCGATGGCGGGCTTATGTGAGGGCGGCAATGAACCTGCGGCTTTCTTAAAAACCATTTGTAAGTAAGTAAGTCAGTATTGAAAAATAATCCAGACCTAAGCAATTTACACATTCTTAAGTTTAAAAATAAAGTGAAAATGTTTGTATGATATTTGATAAATTTTATTATAATTTTTTTAAGTGTTACTAGCATTATATGGTACTAATTGTTATTGTATTTATCTGATGCATGTACCCTATAAGATAAAACACTGTAATAAATATAAATAGATAATTTTCTTAATTAATAACAGTGTATATCTCCAATAAATGATTTTCTTAGCATCACCAAAGATACACTCGATTGTACTTGTCACTATATCTTGTCACTAGAAAGTTTTTGAAATGTATATTTCCCCCGCCATTCATAAAATATTTTGATATGATACCTCTTGCACAAAAGGAGAGATCTATAACTGAAACTCGATCAATATATTTCAGTATTATTTGTATTTATCCTGGTAATAATGAACAGTTTAACTCGTAGACATTTTGTTTTTCAGCATTAACTTCCCATGATTGTACGAGAAGATTAGAAGAGAACGGCAGTTACGCAGACTTTCAGCTCCCCACTATTACCATTAATGCACAACACAATGTCAATACGGCGGTTGCTGTCATCTGCGATGCAACGAACTTTTCTGTTGATTTTCGAGTTTGGCATTTTTTCCGGTTATTATATGCTTATTTAAGTTGTGTTAACTCTCGCTAGTGGTTTTATATTTTATTTTATCCGTCTTAGTATTTATTTTATTATTGTAAATATTTTTGTTTTATCACTATTATTATTATTATTATTATTATTAATTATTATTATTATTATTATTATTATTATTATTGTTACTATTATTTATATCATCAGCATTATTATTTGAACCCTGTAAAATTTATGTAGACTACTGGACTGTATCCGAGCACATGCTCATTTCGGGTATCTATTCATATGTATTCAATTCAAATATAAATTGTAAATAAATTTGAAATTTGAAATTTGAAGTATTGTGGTCTGATCACGAGACGTAATAATAAACTTTGCTTTTTTTTCGGGATTTTCTTCCAAACCTATCTCATTACTTGCTTCAAGTAAAAATTCTCGTGTTGTCCCTAATACGAGTAGTTCGTGGATTTTATTACTTTTCTCTATACTTCGTTAAGCAGAAAGTGAAATAATCAGATCAGAATTCTGAGAAACTTGATCATAAAGACTTAGAAATCAATAAAAACGCGAGCTGTGGTGTTTCAGATGAAAGCAGCTCGATATGATATACTGTGCAGTAGCTTTGAATAGAACTGGAGCATTCTGCTGTATGTAAGCTAGCGTAACAGTGCCTTGGGGCTATGTACTAAAGAACAGTATGGTTTGGAAATTAAGAGCCAAAGACTCATACCGCAGTATTACGAGAAGCAATTTCGTAGCTCGGTAAATTGAAATGGCTACTGATTAATTTCCGTGATCTAAAAGGTCTCCCCTCCCAAACTTGTAATATAAATAAGTTGGAAGCAATCAGCTTTCGCGATTGTTTCCTTCAAATTGATCGTAAATGAACCTTCGGTTGTGCAAACTAAACCGCGTTGTTTACAGGTACATGGCCACTTTATTGTTATCGATTTCTTGGGTGTGTAACAGTTTTCTTTTAACACGTGACTTTTTTTATTTTCTCCCTCCGTCCTTTCTATTTCTTTTTATTTGCAATTACTCAGGGCACCTCCACCCAACAATGGGCAGACATGCATGTCACGATGTACACTGTCATCATGACGCTAGGAAACGCATATTTGGTAACGTTCTGTTCACTTCAGGGGTGTACACGAACAAGGTATGGCTTTCTTACCTTGGTCAGCTGGCGGAGAGAACTTTCTCATCACTTAAGGTACGGTCACACATCGCTACTTTTGCAGCGCAACTTTTGTACTGCAGCTGCAAAAGTTGCGTGTCGTGTTCACACGTAAGCCAAAAGTAGCGCGCTGCACGCTACTTTTCGTGCTGCGTAACCCGATTGCTGCAAAAGTTGCAACTGGAGGCTGCGAGTCTGTTCACACATAAGGCGCTACTTTTGCAGCCGCAGTCATGCTGCAGGTTTCCATCTCCGTGTTGACTTCTCAATATACATTTTGTGGTTATGTTCGCAATATTAAGAAACTCATGCGAAAGCTTCCTTATCTATTATTTGCTTTTCTGTCGTATCTAGTATTCAGAAATTGACATAATTTTTACAATAAAGCTTTTAAAAACGCCTATATAGGCTACTTAAATGATAACTAACAGTATATTCACGTAATCAATGTTGGTAACCCTCCTGTTTGAAACTACGCTACGGAAAATTAAAAAAATAATTATATCGTGAGCAATTATGCTCAGACTGTGTTGTGTATTTAATAACTGTTACAAATAATTTATTTTCATCACATTTAACATTAAGATATATCCAAACAATAAAAGTATCATTGACATATTTGGGTGGTAACACTGGTTGCAACCGCAGCGAAAGTTTCAACAAAACCGATATCAAAATGCTGCGGCTGCAACCCTGAGAACCCTGTTCACACGTCGCTACTTTTAAGCTGCGCGCAGCATGGAAAAGTAGCGGGCAGCAGGTTCGGCAGCCACTACTTTTCGGGTTGCACCGTTGTTCACACGTCGCAGTACAAGAGTAACGCAGTTTTTTGTACTGCAGCGCTGCAAAAGTAGCGACGTGTGACCGTACCTTTAAACTTAATGTCAAGCGTGCCACTCCGGTTATTGTATGGTCAAGACCAGCATTTCTCAAAGTATGTTCGGGGTTCAGCGCTTAAATACTGGGAGTTGCACGAGTGAAAGATTTCCTGGAGGAGATGGATGAATATTTGCGAGAAATAGATAAGCTCTATGAAGAAATCGTGAAACATTTGAAAGACTTGTATCACACTATATTGTAGTATTTTCCAAAAGAGAAGAGCGAATATTATCGTCAGCATTTGCGGTTAAAAATTCATTTCGATTTGATAGACTACTGAATAAACCATCTTTCGAGGCTGAAGAACTCAAAGGGTTAATAAAATTAATATGACATTATGACAATATGATAACACACTAGAAATGCCACTCCACACATCATCTCTTTATTCTTCATCTTTCATTGTTGCTACTTTCTCGTCACTGGAATTCTTGCTGCCTGAAGTCAAGGGTTGCGGAACTTTAATTTCTTTTAAATATAAATTTGAAAATATCTTATGATGAATTGCCAGACCTAATGCGTTGCAAATATTTAATGCAACGTATTCCACTGTATTTATTTTTTATTTTTTGTTTGTTATTTTTATTATGTAATCATGTAAATCGTGTTTCAGTTTTAATTATGTGAATCCTACTTATTTTTTATCTAATACTAATATGTATTCCAATGTGTTTATTTTTATTTTTACTGTGTAAATTTTTTTATTGAATTATAGGCTTCTGCTTTTGTGTGATTGGTATTTGATTCTAACAACATTAATATGTATTCCACTATGTTTATTTTTATTTTATGAGGTAAATTTTTATGTAACTACCTGTCTTATTATTAATACATTTCAGTTTCGGGGCTGATAATTTTTAGAATTCTTTTGAAGAACATAGGGGAAAAACGCGATAAATCCAAAATTATCGATTTTCTGTTTTAGATGTCATGTAATAGCTCACGTAATATAGCCTAGATTTGCGTATCTTTATTGACATGTTGGTTATAATAAGTTAATAAATAACATCAATAAGTTTTATTTTAAAACCATCTGTATGTTATCATACCGGTACATACATTTATCTCATCACAAAAGATATGTTGCATAATAGTTAATGACAAACGTTTGCGAATTAAAAAGTCATCTTCAGGTCAAATTGAAAACATTTAAGAACACATCATTAAACAAACTATGGTATTATATAAATGAAGGGTTCAGAACCGTAGTGGGCCAAGCGCCATTTACTGAAACCGTAGAAAACAAGAATTAAAATGAAGTTATTACCATAATTTAATGGAAACATATAGCAAGGAATATAAAGTATACACATTAACACTAAATGATATGTCAATCTTCATTAAACTATGGCATTCACTTAACTTTAACCCTTGCTTCCTTCGTTTTTAATAAATGGCGCTTGGCCCACTATGGCTCTGAACCCTTCAAATATTGTATGCTGTTATGAATTAAGACTTATTTTAGTAATCTAAAAGCATAATATAGATCTACCATGGACAAGTTAATAAACACCGTGTAATAGCACTGAAGGAATTATTAAAATTAGGATACAAATATTAAAAATCAATAATATTTGTTATATGCTGATGTTGCTTGAGTTGAAAACTTTAAAAGTTTAAAATTAGGTAGGCCTACATAATATATACGAACGGATGTCACATTAAATTGTTAAAATACAATATAAAATAAAATTAAAATCTATGTGCTTCCTCTTTCTACTCCGAAAGAGTCTTTGTTCGTTTCCTATGTTTCTCTTTTGTAACCTTTCCTGGTCTCTTCTCTAATTTCAATTTTGTTTTTCTAGAGTGTCTTTCTAAACAAAATAATGGATCTTGAAACTTTCTACTTTCTCTCCTGTAAAAACCGTAAAATGTGACTTATCAGGTTTTTCCTCTGCACTCTTCAATTATTTGATTAAATAGATTTATTTTATCGTACAAACTTCTATTATTGTTGGACTATATATGTTTAAATCTAAAACAATTGAATATATTGATTTGTACAATGTCTTATTCACAAATGGCTAACTCTTTTGCTTTGTCAGTTGATGTATATCAGTTATATTTGCTGGAGATCTTATGCAGACCATTGGAGACTGTCTTTAAAATAAAAAGGAAAACTACCTGGTCGTCGATGGAAAAAAATTACGCATAAAACATAAATATGTGATATAATTAAGCAGAAATTAAATTGTTACATAATCAGACTTCGCTATAAAGAGTTTGGTTGAGTATGAGAGAGCACTTTTTGGCAGTGGGCGTTTAGGTAGCTACATCTAACGAGCAGTCTGATCAGCTTTCAGACAATTGCATGGCAATACTCTACCATCAGCATTGTGAAAGTGAATGCATGTGGCTTGTTAGGCACGTTGTGTTGTTATGTGTTGCTAAGAAACCATAACCTTAACTACAAGAAAACATGTAGTCACCATACACTTCAGTTTTTGTAGTGGCAAAAAAGAAATGTTAAGAATTTCCGAGAATAAATACTCTAATAACCACCAAAAGAAGTTAATACCATTCTTCTCTGCTTTTCAACTGCAATTTTCTTGATTATTTGTATCCTATATCATGATTCTTTTTTTTTCTGTTAAGAGGTCCTGGAATGAATCGCTCAAGAATACCGTTAGATGGCCCTGAAGTCGTCCATTCGCTTTTGCATTTTCACCATTATGCATCTCTCTCACCTAAGCTCGGTCTCTCTCTTTGCCCACTCTCATATATCATATTACTATGCCTCCCCCTTGCTGTCCGTTTCATCTTACATCAAAGAGACTGGCCCCGAGGTGTGCACTCGGGCCACCGGTCTGGGATCTCGACCCCTTGGCGTACACAAGAATGAGCCATTGTGAGAAAATGAAATGAAAAATGATTCCTTGTGAGGACTCCAGGCATGGGTTTCATACGGCCGTGCGCTAAGCAAGGCTGTCGTAGCTTTGAAAGGGGCCTTGCAGAGAGTAGGGGGCTTAGAAAATAATAGGGAAGTACAGTAAAACTTGTGTAAGTTGTGTTACAGAGTATTTTCAGTGACCTGTGATGTTTAATTACGTCGATCTACAGTATGGTCTACCTAATGAATAGGTCTTAGGAAGACATAAAATAGTAATAAATAGCCTACTCATTTATTATTTTAAATAAATATTCATTATTGTTATTATTAAGCTGCGGATTTATGACTATATGCCTATTTTAATCCTTAACCTGAAGGGACAAGATTTTAGGTTATAGGGTAAAATAGGGTCTGTTGGACAGTCGGGTATGTTGGACACTTTGTACTTTAACGTGTTACCTCGCCACTTGTGGGCATCACATTCTGCTAGAAGTCAATGACGGAAGTAGCCACGAGTGGGCTACTTCCGTCATTGACTTCTAGCAGAATTTGGTGCCCACAAGTGGCGAGGTAACACGTTAAAGTACAAAGTGTCCAACATGCCCGACTTTCCAACAGACCCTAATTTACCCTATATCCATTTTATGGCATTGTGAGTGTAATATGCGAATTCTATAGTGCCTATAACTGCCTATTTCACTAGTAAATGCCTATTTGCTTATAAATACCTAAAATTTGCCTAAATATCCGTATTTTATATTATACTTAAATTTATTGATCATTCTATCGATATTTTTTAAATCTGTAATTTGTTTATTTTTTATCCAGCATAGGCAGTGATATAGAACTATCGATAATTATGTGTGTTACGTTTTACTGCCACCAGAGTGCGGAGAAATCTTATAATTTAAAATCAACCAATAAGAAAAAAAAATGTATTTCAAAAGCCGCATGTTTCATTGGTGGTATAGTCGGAGGCACCGATTTTGGCAGATGACCTCGATGACATTTCCAGTAGGCGAGCCAATATTGTTTCTATAAGCTGCGAGAATGAGATGCGATAACATTCTGAGTTGTTCATATTTTCATAACAGCAGCTCATATCAATTATCCTTATTATGAAACACACCACGGTACAGTCCTACTCAAAGAATACCGTTAATAAATGTAAATGACTTCCGTTCGCAATGATTTTACAATACGTCTCCTACATTTTCTAAATTAAATTAATTCTTAATTAAAAGGAAAATTCTACCCTTACCAGATCAATATACAAGATTTGTCCAGTAATAATCTAGGGATCGTCTACTGGTGGTGCGACAATTGAAGTTAATAAAATTACGATTCTTCTTAATAATCAAAATATAATTTGGTTAATTGGGTAAAATTGCATGCTGCGGAAGTTAGATTTATATAAGAGTATAATAAATAGGATTGTAATGGATATTACAAGGGCAATAATTTCTTTACACGCACATTGTGAATAGAACAGAGAAGAAAGCATTTTAAAATATTCGAAATCGTACAAAATATCGGAGAAACCAATTTTCCCTGCACAAATTGCACCAATTGAAAAATATAATTACCATTCACAATTAATACTGTATTTTATGGATTCTAAAAAGTTGTTTATTATTCTAGGTATTGGGTGATGACTATACTAAATTCCAGCACAACATTCATTCAGAATATGTAGAAATTACACTTTGGATTTTACTAAATGTATAGGCCTACTATCAAAAGGTGTTACATACCCTTAAATACTGTACATGTGTTACCTGTGCGATATCCGATGTTTAATTTTTTTAAATACAATTCATAGTACTGGAACTGCCATATTGAATTCGCACAAATTGTATTATTCGTAATTTTCGTCTCGAAAACCCCTAAGATATCTAATTTAATTTTTCACCCATTTTTGTCCCACTCCACCACTTTAGGGACAAAGTCGGACTAAATAATACCTTATTCGTATTCTGTGATCGCAAAGATCCCCAGATATCGACTTTCATCGAGATCGGATGACATGAGATTTCTCACTCCCTTCTGCCTTTTCATCAGTACCTTAGGATATGGTATTTAAAAATCTAAGAATGTTTAACCAATATTGTAGAGAGTAACCTTCATTTTGAATTTTACGTCTCTAGTTAAATATAGTTCAGTGAATTTTTGAAATCGTCGACTTCTTTCTCTGTCCTCTCTGCTCGTAAAAAAAAAAAAAAAAAAAAAAACTGAAGTTATTTCAAGGTAGCTGAGATGAAATTGAATTTTTTTACTTTCCTTATACATTTTAGAAACAATTCTGAGAGATGAGATGAATAGTCTAACCCAATTTTATGAGTGAATCTTTGTTTTAAATTTAAAGGCTGCACGTTTGCTGGTTAAAAAAATAAATCGGTATAATTATTTTGATCATTACTGCCTCCCATTTTCCATCCCTTAATGTTCGTATTTCGTAAAACTCAGTCTTATCTATTGATTAAGGATTAACATATTTCCATATATAAAACAGATTGTATTTCCATTTCGTACAATATTCTGGTCACGAGACATAATCATATACTTTGTTTTTCGGGATTTACTACCAAACCTATCGCTTTATTTGCTTCAAGTAAAATTTCCGTGTTTTCCCTAATCGTTTGTGGAGTTTTTCCTAACATATTCACGTCATCCGCATAGACAAAAAGCTGATGTAACCCGTTCAATTCCAAACCCTCTCTGTTATTCTGAACTTTCCTAATGGCATATTCTAGAGCGAAGTTAAAAAGTAAAGGTGATAGTGCATCTCCTTGCTTTAGGCCGCAGTGAATTGGAAAAGCATCAGATAGAAACTGGCCTATACGGACTCTGCTGTAAGTTTCATTGAGACACATTTTAATTGATCGAACAAGTTTCTTGGGAATACCAAAGACACGTATAGACTACTGTAATATTTGTTTCGTTTTTGGAGGTGACTGTCCAGAGTGCACAAATACTCGGGCGTGCATGTTTACTCTTATGTCCTACCCATTCCACTGCGACAGAGATAACAGCCGATCTTGCAAGCGGTGAGAACTCGCTCTCCAGATTGCATTAAGAAAATCCATCTGCCAAAATCCCTGGCGCGACCTATAGTTGACTAGGGTAGTTGTTTTAAACTGTGTATCCATTTTGTGAGTTTGTGAGTTGAGTTTTCTGCTGTAGTACATGGAGATATGCCAAAGCAAAAATAATCAGAAACACTGATAGGAAAAAACATTAACAGTACTGCGTTCCCACTGGTTTGGTCCCCAGCAGAAATTGGATCACTGAAGTATTGCCCATCACTTCATGTGAAGTGGAAGGAAGTTTCTCCCAATTTAAGAACATACAGACAATAAACATTACAACATTTGGAGGAATATTTAATTATTCACTGGCATAATAACATTTCTATAAGAACTAGCGTATAATGCTACGCTATGATCGTGTTAGCCATTAAGAATTAGAAATTGTTAGTGCCTTTTTAAATGCCTATTTTCGAATTTTGAATGCCTATTTCAAATGTTTTGGTGCCTAAAAATCCGCAGCTTGGTTATTATTTTGCTTCTAATGGTAACTCATACTCTTTGAAGTTGAAATATATTCGGACTTACCAATAAATTAGCATTTTGTTTCATGGCAATGGCTACGAGAAGAAGAGTCACAATTATCTTAATAAGTTATGTACTTATGTAAATTAGATAACAAAACTATTACCGGTACCTATTTCTGAAATATTTAGATACCGGTAACGTGGTGTAATTTACAGAAACCATTTCTCTGTGTAAAACATTCTTCAGCGACAGAAAAGTTTAATTCATTTTACACTGCAATGCTAGAGAAAAATATGTAGTAATTTATAGTATAAGAGAGTAAAATTAGATTAATGCGCGAATTAAAAGTTTAGCACCCGAGACGAAGCCGAGGGTGATAATTTCCACGGGCGCATGAAATCTGTTTACTCTCGGGTGCTGTTTACATTATTTTTTCCATTACTGATATCTAGACTTAATGTATTGCTTGTAAAGAAGTTATAAATGAAGGAAAGTATGGATTTTATTGTTGCTCATGTGTTGGTTGTCAAGGAGAGAGTGATTTAATAGTTATTTATGGTACTAGAGAATCAAGACGTATTTTATCCACGAGCGGAACGTTTGACATGCGAGACGTCAGTCGAGAGTGTTAATTTCTTGTACTATACAATATTTTATCCAACATTTATGAAGTTAAACAGACTTCTTAGTTTTTAAAATTAAAATATAATTGTAAAATATCGGTAACTCATTCCTGGAATATATAGAGCACGGCCGTCTGGATATGTATGTCACAAACATGAGAGAATCGATGTAGGCTAACCCGTGCTTTCCCCATTTCATTTTCTTCTAAGTGTTAGACGTTATATATCTAAACAGACGGTATGGTGAACGGTGAATAGGTAGAGGAGGACCTTTACCTAGATCACCGGATTTAAATCCCTTGGATTTTTGTCTATGGGGTTGTGCAAAAAAGATTAGTTTACACAATGACATCACCACATCTGAAGAATTGCAGCATCGGGTTGTAGATGTCTTTCAGCAAATGAAGAATGACCCAGGATTGCTCGAGCGCATTCTTGGATCTTTGCGGTGAAGACTAGACAGATGCATTCAATTGCAGAGTCAGCATTTTGAACACTTGCTGTAAAATTCTTCAGTTAACATGTTCATACTGTGCTGTACCGGTATCTTGTTTATCCACAAACTTCACTGTTGTTCAAACAAAAAGGTTTTTCATTTCCGTGGTGTTGAAGCCAAAATTATGAATAATTTTACTGTCTCGTGATTAATAAATTAAATAAAATCGTCACTACTTTTGTTGGAATTAATTAGTATTCAGCGGGCCACAACCAGTACAAAATGGCATTATCTCTTAAACGGTTAATTTGCGGACACATGTTTACTGGAAAGTTCTTCCTTCTCTTCGTTTTTTCTTTCCACCCCTAAATTTCTGACCATCACTTTTGAAACACTCGGTATATCCCATCATCGTCAGCAGCAGCAGCAGCATCAGCAGCAGTAGCAGCATTTAAGTATTGAGTTTTTAGTCATCCTGTGCTCAATCTTGTCACGATTTTGAAACAACATTCGATACTCAATACAAAGAACTTCTTTCTAGTTCTGTACTCTCTGAAAATAGAGAAAGGCCACATTTTTAAATTATAGAAAACAATGAAGAAGAGAAACACATTTTCTATCGAAAGGTGCTAAAGCTCCATTTCTCTTCCTGGAAAGAAATCCAGATTAACAAGAATCGTAATCGAAATCCTACTGATTTAGTCGCAGCTAAAACTATACATTTAATATGTATGGTGAATTTGCAAAACGACTTAAGTCCACATTTTGAGGGGGTTTGAGTTGAGAACATGATTATGTTACTGTGTGCAAGGGGCATCATTTAGTAGCAGAATGACTTTAATCCACGTCTTTTGTATAGTTTTTCTTAGCAGCAGAATATTTGGTTAAGGGGTAAAACGACTTTAGTCCTGGACTTAAGTTGTTTTTCCTGTCAAGTACTGAAGAAACTTACATAATATGTAATTTTAATCATACACTCAGCTGACAAATTGTTTTTTGTCTGTTATCATTGGTAATTCTTTCCGAACTTATCTCACTTTTACCATTTCTTCCAGTGCATCCTTCAGTAGGCAGTTCTATTCAGCCAGTGACACTATGTACCAATTCCTGTCCTGTACCGGCGATCCTAGATGTATCAATTTCCTTCGTCAACACATTGGAATTGCGGTTCAGCAAGGGAATACTACCTCCATCCTGGGATCATTTTCCTAACTCTATTTCGATGGATGAGATCTTTCTCATTTAATGTAAATTATGTAAAGTGTTTATTAAAAAAAAGAACCTAAGATACATGCCTAAAAAAATATTGTGAACAACGTAATAGATATGGCCCTGGTGTTGATTAATTTATGTAAAATTGTATACAGTTCCTGCATATAAATTCGTTGTGTACTTTTCCATATAAAAAGAAAGAAAGAAAATTAATTAAATTTTAATACAATAAACCTCATAGATTTTAACATTATATAATTAATTATATTACAAATTGACTATATTGTAATAATAATAATAATAAAATATGACAAAAAAATCGAAATAATTTTGAATTGTATTCTCATAGTTATGAAACAAAAGGTATGAATTCTTTAAGACTGTTTGAACCTTTTTACTTCTTAATCATTTTCAGCCTCATTCTTTCTCCACACTTTCCAACACAGTGGTTTATCCTCGATCAATGAAACCAAAATTCAAGATATTCGTAAAATGCTTAAGTACATTCGTGATGAAGAAGACGTGAATACATTTTACGAAAACATTATAGCATGGGGGACAACAAAGAATTGAAAGATGAAACTAAGCTGTATAGTCTCGTTATAACACTCCTAAGAGTTGTCTGTGCTCTTGAGATTAACAAATTGTTGAAAATAATGTTGTTCAACAATTGCAATAAGGTTATTTTATGATTTTGATATAAATACATTTAGTTAAACATGTTTATGTGTCAGTAACCTAATAATAATGATGCAGAATTGAAGTTAATTTGCAGAACAACTTAAGTCCTGAAGATAATTAAATTTTTTACTACCTGAAGAAGATTACAAAAGTATGAATTTTTATAATAAACTATTTCTCTTACAAATAAAAAATTATATTGTAACAATATATGGCTCAGCGAGGCTAAAAACAGTTTTCTTTAGGCTAATTTTCTCAAAACTACTTCTAGAGGGAACCCAAGAGTTGGAGCTTAATCTGAGACGATTCTAACCGGCGTCGGAGTTGTATCCGGTGTGGCTTAGTGGATAAAGCATCAGCACGTAGAGCTGAAAACCCGGGTTCAAATCCCGGCGCCGGAGAGAATTTTTCTCCATTCCATTACTCTTTCATCGTACTTCTAGGGACTTAAGTCGTTTTGCAAATTCACCATTCAATTATTTCATAAGCAGTAAGTGACCTGCAAAGGAAGTGAAGTTCTGTCAGATATCTCTGAATAAATTACGTATTAAGCAAACGTGGTTTTCCAGAACTGCCCTCCCTCTGAGGTCCGAATAAAAGAACAATTAAGAATAACGCAATTAGATTGTTAATGGCTAGTCGGTCAGATTATTGTTGTCAGTCAAACATATCTGCATGCTGGACATTAGAATCTCAACCGAGGTCAGGCTGTCTTGTTTATACATCAAGTCGTGATTTTTCTGAATCTCCCCGAGGCAAATTCTGTGGTAGTAGGTCAATAAAATACATCACCAGAGTTAACCTTCTCATTCCATATGCATTCCAAATTAACCCCTATTGTTATTATCTCTGAAAATCGTGTTGCAGCAGATTGCTTGGACTTCAGCATTCATAGAACAGTAACTAGATAGCTACTCAAGTACCTAATGAGTCTTAACCTTATACATTATTAGCGATTGCTGGAAGACATAATGGGTATCATATATCATATGTGCAAGGATAAAAATTACTCTTCCATTTATATTATAATGTCCAAGGTCTAGACTATCACAGTATCAGAAAGAAGTTCACGGTTCGATTCTGAACACATTTTGCAATATTTATAGTGAAAGAAATGTTTATGGGACAAATTTTTCCCATCATACTCAACACAATTTACTTATTTTCTTTCACAAACATAAATTTATTTATAAGGCTCACTCTCACAACATAAGATGAAATGTCTTCTCCTCTTTACAAGAGACAAAGATGTTACACAACGTCTGGGTCAAATCATAGTTTTTGTTATGGCAAAAGACTATAATATTTTATTACAAAGACTCCCTGATATGTATTTGTAAACTGAATATACATAATTTTAAGGAAGGAATAATAGATTTTTATAAAACAGTGTTCTAGTTTAACTTTTATTTTTATTCTTTATCGATAATGATTCATAATAAATTACTAAGTCGTTCTACTTTATTTTTACTGCATTTTGTTTATTATTTTTATTATTTAATAATTATAATTAATTACTCAATGTTTCTACATTTTATTTTTACTGCATTTTGTTTATTATTTTTATTATTTAATAATTATAATTAATTACTCAATGTTTCTACATTTTATTTTTACTGCATTTTGTTTATTATTTTTATTATTTAATAATTATAATTAATTACTCAATGTTTCTACATTTTATTTTTACTGCATTTTGTTTATTATTTTTATTATTTAATAATTATAATTAATTACTCAATGTTTCTACATTTTATTTTTACTGCAATTTGTTCATTATTTTTATTCTTTATTAATTACAATTGAAGAGTGTGATCTCAAAATGCGTTAAGTCCATTTTTATGGAAGGACTGGATATGTATTTTTTTTTATCCATGAGCGAATTTTCAAGTGACATGCGCAATAGCACAAACTTTTAGGGTTGGTGTTGTTTTGAAAGAAAATAAGCTTCAAAAATAATGATAGAGGTCTTAAACATAATCATAATTATATATATATATATATATATATATATATATATATATATATATAGTGTATAATTATGTATAAATCATAAAAATGGCCTAATGGATTGAGCGAGTTTTTGATTCGCATTATTGACTATTAAATGATTCTGCATTTTGTTTTTACTGCATTTCGTTTCTTATTGTTATCCTTTACTAATTACAAATTATTAGTAATAAATGGCTACATTTTCCTTTTACTGGAATTTTGTTTATTATTTTATTCTTTGTTAATTAAAAATCATTGATAACTACTAAATGGTTCTACATTTTGATTTTATTACATTTTGTTTATTATTTTTATTCTTTAACAATAACAATTAATAAACTACTAAATGGTTCTGAATTTTGTTTATTATTTTTATTTCTTATCAATTACAATTAATAACTACTAAATGGTTCTGCATTTTGTTTATTATCTTTATTCTTTACTTACTTACTTACAAATGACTTTTAAGGAACCCGGAGGTTCATTGCTGCCCTCACATAAGCCCGTCATCGGTCCCTATCCTGTGTAAGATTAGTCCGGTCTCTATCATCATATCCCATCTCCCTCAAAGCCATTTTAATATTATCCTCCCATCTACATGCCATTTTTATTCTTTACTAATTACACATTATTAATAACTACTAAATGCTTCTATATTTTGCTTTTAGTACATTTTGTGTATTACTTTTATTCTTTGCCAATTGCAATGAATAACTACGAAATGGTTTTGCATTTTGTTTTCACTACATTTTGTGTATTATGTGTGTTCTTTACTAATGACAATTAATAACTATTAAATGCTTGTGCATTTTGTTTTATTGCTTTTATTCTTTACTAATTGCAATTAATAACTACTGAAATTGTTCTACAACTTGTTTTTACTGACTTTTGTTTATTACTTTAATTTCTTAATAGCTATAATGAATAATTACTCAGTGGTTCTGCATTTTGCGTTAAACATGTTTTATTTTTCGCTTTTTTTTTAACACAAATAATTGATATTTTGCAGACTTCGTAAGCGTTTGCATCTAATGAATGTATTTTATTTCAATTATAAATTATTATTATTATTATTATTATTATTATTATTATTATTATTATTATTATTATTATTATTATTATTATTATTTGAACGCAGACTCCCGGTTTGTTAAAATCGTATTACTATTTAGATTCAAATGGTGACTTATTTCAACCTGCAGAAAATATTACAAATTCATAGCAACAGTGAGATTATGAAGTGATTACAATTCGTGGAAAACCAGTAGTATCAGATTCGGGCCTATCTGACTGCACTGCTGTCTGAAGTTAATTTTATTAGTACCTTTTGTTACTTGAAGCGAATTTTGAGTTAACCACGAGTAGTACAGCAGCAGCGGCAGCAGTTAGGCGGAACTATATTGTAGATGAATGTAGCAAATCTAAATTACACTGTACTGCTAATAATGCAGTGCGGGATAATGATATTTTGATTGCCTTTGTACTCGCATGTTCTCGGTGCATTCTTGTGTTTTTCTTGCCTCCTCTAGGCTGAACATTCCTCACGCTGGAAGCAACGGATGTTGAACATTTTCTTCGCTTTCATCGGAATGTAGTTAGGCTCTATTTACATTCATTATACTTTATCTTCTACCACTTATCTAGTAGTATATTAACCTTGATAAATTAGTCAGATATCATGAGCTGCGATTGCAAATGTTAGCGAAACGGCTTCATAGAAAAATGTAAAATTTGTTACTTCCTTAGTACCTATTTATTGACCTTAATACTACTGCTACAACAACTACTACTACTACTACTACTACTACTACTACTACTACTACTAATAATAATAATAATAATAATAATAATAATAATAATAATAATAATAATACTTACTTACTTACAAATGGCTTTTAAGGAACCCGAAGGTTCATTGCCGCCCTCACATAAGCCCGCCAGCGGTCCCTATCCTGTGCAAGATTAATCCAGTCTCTATCATCATACCCCACCTCCCTCAAATCCATTTTAATATTATCCTCCCATCTACGTCTCGGCCTCCCTAAAGGTCTTTTTGCCTCCAGTCTCCCAACTAACACTCTATACGCATTTCTGGATTCGCCCATACGTGCTACATGCCCTGCCCATCTCAAACGTCTGGATTTAATGTTCCTAATTATGTCAGGTGAAGAATACAATGCGTGCAGTTCTGTGTTGTGTACTGTGGTCGTGCCAGAGAATCAGTCCTATTCCGAGGCTTATTATAGGGATACGTAACAAGCTGTTTTTTACGATGATGGGTTATTAGCCCTTCGCCCAACCCCCAAGCTGGAGGACCACCCCTTATCGGCTGTCCACGACTGCTTATTCAATATATTCGCAGCTACCCTCCATATCTGGAGGCCGTCTCCTCTATCCGCAACCTGAGGACGCGCCATGCCGTGGTGATAGGGACCCACAATACATGGATAATAATAATAATAATAATAATAATAATAATAATAATAATAATAATAATACTTACAAATGGCTTTTAAAGACTCCGGAGGTTCATTGACGTCTTCACATAGGCCTAAGCCCGTCATCAGTCCCTATCCTGAGCAAGATTAATTCAATTCCTAGCATCATATCCCACCTCCCTCAAACACATTGTAATATTATCCTATCATCTACGTATCGACCTCTCCAAAGATCTTTTTCTCTCAATTCTTCCAACTAACATTCTACAGTATGTGCATTTCTGGATTCACCCAAACGTGCTACAAAAACATCTGGATTTAATATATCTAATTAATTTCAGGTGAAGTATACAATACGTAGGCCTACAGTTCTGCGTTGTGTAACTTTCTCCATTCTCCTGTAACTTCATCCCTCTCAGCCCCAAATATTTTCCTAAGTGTCTTATTCTAAAACCCTTAATCTCTGTTCCTCTCTCAAAGTGAGAGTCCAAGTTTCACAGCCATACAGAACAATCGGTAATATAAATGTTTTATAAGTTCCAACTTTCAGGTTTTTTTAACTGGATGACAAAAAGGTCTCAACTGAATAATAGCAGAAATTTTCCATATTTATTCCGCGTTTCATTTCTTCTCGAGTATCATTTACACATATAATATGTTACTTTTGCTTCAAGATATTTGAATTTTTCGATTTATTCAAAGGATAAATTTCGAATTTTTATATTTTCACTAGCCGTACCCGTGCGCTCCGCTGCAATCGTTAGAAATAAATATAAAGTAATTACATAATTAAAATAGGACATTTGATCCAGGGAACATTCCTCTTTTATAGAAGGATAAATCGTTTATTATGTTACTTAATTTAAATTGTATTAAAAATTAAAATGCGATCATTTTGATCCAGAGACCACTCATTTTGCCATAAAAATTATTTTGGGAAATACAGGAAACGAATGCCTATCAAGTTTTCTGTGCATAAGAAGCTATTTTAATCAAACCTGTCCTCGATTCACTCAGAAGTTACTGTAATAACATTATAGCATTATGTCCATACAGAGAAACTACACTTTCCAATGGTGAATTAATAATTAATTAACAAATCGGTTAATTTAGCTTCCGATATTACTTCATACAAAAACAGAAACATTCTCTGTAGGCTATGATTCATAGCTTTCGTTTGTCGTTGTCCAAGGCCCCTTATAGACGAAGTCATTTGTTTTTTATTTCATTACACCGCCTTAGATGGCGTTGTTATTGTAATTTTGAAACTCATTTATCTCATTAAAAATCAGTCCTATCAAAATTATGCATGGAATAAAACTTATCGGAAATTATTTTTAAAGAAAATTTTGTTATGCAATATTTTTATGAAAATTAATAATAAGGGAGATATTTCGATTTATTTAATTCAAGCCTCCCGATTTATTTAATTATAAACCCGCCATTTAAATAAAATATTTTGAATGCCGTATAGCCTAAATTCTAAGTTACAACGAACTTGACTTATATTTCAATTTTCATATAAATCGGTTCAGCCATTATCGCGTGAAAAGGTAACAAACATCCAGACGGACAGACAGACAGACATACAAACAAAAATTGCAAAAAAGCGATTTTCGGTTTCAGGGTGGTTAATTATATATGTTAGGAGCAATTATTTTTGGAAAATCGAAAATTACCAGAAAAATTTTGGCTACAGATTTATTATTAGTATAGATTTCGTACTACTATTACTACAACTACTACTACTACTACTACTACTACTACTACTACTACTACTAATAATAATAATAATAATAATAATAATAATAATAATAATAATAATAATGGCAATAATAATAATAATAATAATTTAGAATTAAGCTGTGCTGATCTAACCGTATTTTAAAGTGCAAGTACGAAGCCAGGACGCTATTACGAAGCTTGCAGATGCGGTGAATTACCTTGCCTTCATAGGTTTCTCAGCAACATAGTATACTTTAATTTTTAATGCTTTGTGCATTCTTGATGCTTACCGCCTGCTTGTCCCTTTTTGTCATGTTTTCATGTCATCCTAATAAGCTAGTTTTGATGTGTATACTCTATCACTCATTTCATCGTGTTCTATAAGCAAATTCGCGTAACTTAATTATCTCAGCGAGTTTAAGACTTCATTGTTATCCGAGCCTATTTATTAACTTTCGTGAGATATAAATCGTATTACACAAGTTGTCATGACAACACTGGTACCATGAGCTCATCTATTATCACTGCAATTCTGGTGGAAATTCAAATACGAATTACGTGTTCGCAAACCACAGATATTAAGACACTGATCATTTAACGCCCTGTATCAACTAATAGGTTATTTAGCGTCGATGAAATTGGAGAAAGCGAAATGGTACTTGGCGAGATCAGACCGCGGAATCCCCATGGAATTACTTAACATACGCCTAAGAGTTGAAGAAAATGTATGGAAAATCGAACCAGGTAATCAGCCCAAGCGGGCCATCGGCGTAGCTCAGTCGGCTAAGTAGCATATCTGCCAATCCAGAGTTACGCTCGGGTGCGAGTTCGATTCCCGCTTGGGCTTATTACCTGGTTGGGCTTTTCCCGAGGTTTTCACCAACCGTAAGACAAATATCAGGTAATTTATGGCGAAACCTCGGCCTCTTCTCGACAAAATACCACCTCGCCATCACCAATCCCATCGGCGCTAATACTGTAACATCGTAGTTTATACACAATGGTTGCTTGTGATAAACTAAAAACACAAACATCTCCTCACAAATACAACACAAACAAACAAATACAACCACACAGGCGTATACAAACTCAAATGTAACATCTGCAACAACTTCTACATAGAACAGACAGGGAGATCATTTGAAACACGTTACAAAGAACACATCACAGCCATAACAAAATTACAAAGCACTTCCACATATACAGAACACATCATAAATGCTAACCACACATACAGAGACAGGAAAATTCTACACATCCAACCAAAAAGTCAGAAACTAAACACACTAGAACAATACGAAATATACAAACATACAAAAACATATCAAAATGAAATTCTCAACACACAACTCAATTTCAGAACACACACACTCTTTGACTCCACATTACATTACACAAACACAAGTAACAACCAGTTCTGATGATGGCCAATAGCAGGCCGAAACATGTTAATAAGGTAACATAAAATTTAACACATGAAAGACATATAATACGTTTCCCAAAGTGATATAGTGTTAAAAGTTGTGTAATCAAGATGTATATATGTGTAAAATAAAATAAAATAAAAATAAAAAAACAAATAGGAAATGGATTGGAAAAGAAGAAAGGAAAAAGAAAACTGTGAATAACACACAATAACATCAAAATAGAAATAAAAAGAGGAAAAGAAACAAAAAAGAACGAAAAAGTGAACAAATGAGAAGAAAGCGAAGAAATAAAACGGAAAAGCATGAAAAATAAAACTTGATTGCTGGAAGAAAGAAACAAGAAACTATGCAAGATAAATGAAAGGAGAAAAGGAAGTAAAGAGGAGAACAAAATGAAAGAAAGGAGAAAGAAAAGTGGATAAATAAATACAGAATGAGAAAAATCTAAGAGAAGGAAAATAGGTATAATACAGTACAGAAAAATAATAATAATAATAATAATAATAATAATAATAATAATAATAATAATAATAATAATACTTACTTACTTACAAATGGCTTTTAAGGAACCCGAAGGTTCATTGCCACCCGCACATAAGCCCGCCATCGATCCTTATCCTGTGCAAGATTAATCCAGTCTCTATCATCATATCCCACCTCTCTCAAATCCATTTTAATATTATCCTCCCATCTACGTCTCGGCCTCCCCAAAGGTCTTTTTCCCTCCAGTCTCCCAACTAACACTCTATATGCATTTCTGGATTCGCCCATACGTGCTACATGCCCTGCCTATCTCAAACGTCTGGATTTAATGTTCCTAATTATGTCAGGTGAAGAATACAGTGCGTGCAGTTCTGCGTTGTGTAACTTTCTCCATTCTCCTGTAACTTCATCCCTCTTAGCCCCAAATATTTTCCTAAGCATCTTATTCTCAAACACCCTTAACCTATGTTCCTCTCTCAGAGTGAGAGTCCAAGTTTCACAACCATACAGAATAACCGGTAATATAACTGTTTTATAAATTCTAACTTTCAGATTTTTTGACAGCAGACTGGATGATAAACATAAAAGCTTCTCAACCGAATAATAACACGCATTTCCCATATTTATTCTACGTTTAATTTCCTCCCGAGTGTCATTTATATTTGTTACTGTTGCTCCAAGATATTTGAATTTTTCCACCCCTTCGATGGATAAATCTCCAATTTTTATATTTACATTTCGTACAATATTCTGGTCACGAGACATAATCATATACTACTACTACTACTACTACTACTACTACTACTAATAATAATAATAATAATAATGACAGGCAAGAATAGCTGAAAAAATAAAAGAACAGAAAATAACTTAGAGGCCCACAAAGAAATACGATACAAAAAAAAAGCAAAGAAAGAAAGAAAGACATTGTAATTGCACAAATCAGTATTGCTCTGTAATATTCACGAAGTATATATTCTCCACATTCCTTGGGACATGTCACTCCAGCACTACCGTTCAGCGTAACTGACTGGCCTTACCGTTATGATAAGCCGCACTTAGATACTCTCAGCTTTTGTGTTTCCTGCGTTGATCCGAACGTGCGTTTGACGCAGGCGTTTGGTTGTGGTTTTATGCACAGTAATTGGAGGGGCGACACCGCCAGACCATGAGGCCATGCTAACAATGACAGGAAGGATATAAGCACCTGGAAAAGAGGAAGTATAATCACAACTTATATAAATAAACACGGTACAACTGCTAAATAAATTAGCGAGATAAGTCCTGCCACATAACGCACTATCACGCACGCTAGAATTTTCACACGCGCAGCACTTGAAATTCGCCAAGGTTCTTATTGTTGTACAATCCACTCATTTACATTTCCGAAGACACATCTTACTCATCTCGCAAACAGAAGGAAACCCCATCAGTGTTGCCAGATGAAAAAATTTTTTTAAGAGCAAGGTTTCTCAAATTCTTTCTCCAGAGAACCACTAATTCATTGTACTCAAATAGCGCACACAAGAAGAAATGTAGATATTTACCATAAATTACTCATATAATTAAGTTTATTAGGTTTACGAATTACGAAATATGTTATTAATGAGAAACATGACTTTGTTTTGATGATACTAGGGGTTTTTAATGCGAGGAACGGTTTTTTTAAGTTTTCAACTCAGGTCGTGTTTAATTTTTAAACTTTTTCTTTAAAACACTAAAGAAGAAAATATCGCTACACCTCCAACATCCGCTATGTACATTTAAAAAAATTTTTATGAGAAAGAAAAAAGCATTAGGGTAAACTAAGGTCTGTTGGACAGTCGGGCATGTTGGACACTCTGTACTTTAACGTGTTACCACGCCACTTGTGGGCACCACATTCTGCTAGAAGTCAATGACGGAAGTAGCCCCACTCGTACCTACTTCCGTCATTGACTTCTAGCTGAATGTGGTGCCCACAAGTGGCGTGGTAACACGTTAAAGTACGGAGTGTCCAACATGCCCGACTGTCCAACAGACCCTAGTTTACCCTATCACCTTTAATTCCCTTGGTTTTCGAAGGAACGTTCGGTGTAATTTCAATCATCACATGAGAAATAATGAAATTATGTCGATAGTAGCTTTGAAAATCAAAGGAATGAAAAGCAATCTTGTTTTTTATTCTTTCTCCTGAAAAATCTGTTTAAATGCACATAGCGGATTCTGAGAGCGCAGAGACGAAAAGCTACTTTCATATTGTAGTGGGTGGGGAACTGCAGTTGTAGCCAGTTTTGGGTACTCCCTTTGCCCTTGAATCCAAAAATCCGTTTTTTTTTTTTTTTTTTTTTTTTTTTTTTTTTCTAGAAAATGTATGAAGGCCACTTTCAGAAGTGAGTTCAATTAAATATTTCTCAACATGTCTTTTGAAGGCACTTTTTTCACGAGTAAGAATGTTTTTTAACTAAAGTTCTGAAATAAGGTCGTCTGTGAAGAACCTTACTCCAGGACTCTGTTATCAATCCGGACTGATTCGAGAACTACTTTACCTATTCTTTCTTCTTCTGTTTAGAGTCCTCACCACAACCACACCTAGTTTGCATACTGTATCTCATGATCTTGCTGCTGATCTATTTTGTCTCTGAACTCTCGATAATCTGCACCCCATGTGTTTACTCTTTAATAATTTTAATAACTCTTTAAAACTGAAAGATACATGTCTTTAATTATATAGTATTTTGTCAACATAAAGAAAGCAAAGATAATGCGAATTCTACATGTCAATTGATTTGTGAATACTGTATTCTTTAATTAAGACAGACACTCATCTCTCAAGGCATGAACCTGGAGATAGCAATCTTTAACATAATTTATATGCCTACATTACTTGACATCTTGTAATATGAGGTCTGCTATCGTACATGAGGACACAATTGAAGCGTGAGATCCCAAAACTCACTCAGTCCATTTGGGCGTTTTTAGTATTTATATTTATAATTAATTAATTCGTTCATTCATTCATTCATTCATTCATCCATTCTCTGTTCGTCCGTTCGTCTATTTATTTATTGGTTTATTTATTTGTTTGCTTATTTATTTACTTATTTGTTTATTTATTTACGTATTTATTTACTTATTTATTTATTTGTTTACTTATTTATTTACTTATTTGTTTATTTATTTATTTACTTATATATTTATTTGTTTATTTATTTATTTACTTATTTGTTTACTTATTTGTTTATTTATTTACTTTTTTATTTATAGTTTGTTTATTTATTTCTTTACTTATTTGTTTGTTGATTTATTGATCTATCTGTCTGTCTGTCTGTCTGTCTGTCTGTCCGTCCGTCCGTCCGTCCGTCCGTCCGCCCGCCCGCCCGCCCGCCCGCCCGCCCCCGCCCGCCCGCCCGCCCATCCATCCATCCATCCATCCATCCATCCATCCATCCATCCATCCATCCATCCATCCATCCATCCATCCATCCATCCATCCATCCATCCATCCATCTATCTATCTATCTATCTATCTATCTATCTATCTATCTATCTATCTATCTATCTATCTATCTATCTATCTATCTATCTATCTATCTATCTATCTATCTATCTATCTATCTATCTATCTATTTGAGTATGTTTGCGACCTCTATCATATTTTAAGCTTGTTTTCTTCCAAATCCTTGTCTAAAAGTTTGTGTTATTTTGCATATTACTTCAAAATTCGCCCAGTCCGTAGAACAGTGGATTAAAAAACTAGCCAATCATTTCATAAAAATGAATTTAACGCGTTTTGGGATCACATTCTTCAATTGTAGGCTATGTATTAGGATATTAGATTGATAGGGTAATCTGAAACATTCAAGTGTGCTTAACTGTTACGATCACAAGTTTGTGGCTTTCTTCGCTTTCTTTCTTTCCTCAGAGATGTGGAAACAATCTCACTCTCTGTCACTATTGCAACACGAGTCCACAAGATCCACTTAATTAAACATGGGTTTTAACAGCTTTCATACACAAACTCAAGGACTTCTAATGATATATTATGTTATAATATCATCAATGAACTTGACTTATAAAAGACACCAATTGTTAAGATGCAGAGTTGAGTTATAATAACCAACAGCCAGGCTTTTGATTTGAGATTAGATTGATATGATTTACATATATATCGAAGAGAAACTACGACCATGAAAATTCCAAGAAAATCCAGGCTTTAAATTCCCGTTAACATATAATTTGACATTTGTAGTTACTTAATGGTCAAACGGAAACAAAGGATCGTTAGTTTTGTTTGCTTACACGACTTGATGATGATGATTTGAATACCGCACTGGCATTGCTTCGGAATATATTCTACTGGATAACCAACTCTCTACAGATAATGCTACTTACTTGCCATTTGTTGTGAATAGTACCCATTTATTGAGCAAATGTGAAAGGTAGATATGCTCGCTCTAAGACGTGATGGCAGGTCAGTACTTAGAGAAGAGAAGCTGTGAGTCCAAACAATAAAACACTTTCAAGAAGAAGGGAAAACTGGTACACAAGAAAACTTAGTATAATCGAAAATTTGTAGTGAGACGCAGAGAGGTTTGCCTCCAGGATTTGGGGATGATCAAAAAGAGAAGAAAGAAGATAAGAAGAATTAAGATAGTGAGGTGAAAGCAGAGGAGTAGGAGGAAAATGATAAATAAAAAAAGAAAAACTAGAAGGAAAATGGTGGAAATGAAAGGAATAGGGCAAAAATGAGAACATTGAAAAAGAGGGAGTACAGGAGAGGAAAAACCGCATAATAGTATCATAGCTCGCTCAACTAATCTTAGCTAATATACATTTTCACTTAGTGATGCTGGCAAGAGGAAGCAAAATAAGGACTGAAGACTTGTCAGCCGATAACAACTTTACAAGAATCCTAAACATGATAACGCCCAGACATAGTGCACACACACACACACACACATACATACATACATACATACATACATACATACATACATACATACATACATACATACATACATACATACGTACATACATACATACATAGGCCTACATACATATATACACCACTACAATTTATTGTTCTTTTTTTTTCATTGGTCGTTCAAAGTTTCTCTGAAATACTACCGAAATAAGAGAACATTTTTTATTTATTTATTTATTTATTTATTTATTTATTTATTTATTTATTTATTTATTTATTTATTTATTCATCATTTATTTATGTATTTATTTATTTATTCATTTATTCATTCATTATTTGTTTATTTATGTATTTATTTATTCATTCATTCATTCATTCATTCATTCATTCATTCATGTATTTATTTATTTATTCTGGTGTAGTTAAGGCCATTTGGCTTTCTCTTCCACACCACCAGAAATACAGCAGATTTAGAACACATTATCATATTGACAGAGTGAATTTTTAATTTGGAAGATCGTATTTTAATTTCCGAAGCCATTCCTTATTTCCATATTGTCTTCAGGCATAGAGTAAAGGTTGGTAATACTGTGATACGAGTAATATTGTGATATTTCTTTTTGAGAATCTATGACAATTTTATTGAGCGAGAGAAGGACCGGTTTTGTGCAGCAACTTGTCCAAGAACATTCCCTTAATACGTTGACGCAAAAACCGATCTTCCTCTCGTTCAGTAAAATTGTAATAATTTCTTTAAAAAAATTATCACAATAATACTCGTAACACAGTATTACCAACTTTTACCCTATAGATACCTAGGACGTGTTAGCAACATTTCACACTGTTTCCTTTTAGGTATATTCACTTTTATCAATTCATATGGTTATCGGAAGAAACATAAAGAAGGTAAACGTACGAATTTTAAATCAGGCAGTAGAGTAAGTGGACAGCTTCAAACATTTGGAGTTTATTATAAGCAGTAACATGAACTGCTGCTAGGAAGTCAAAAGAAGGATAGCACTGGCAAAGGAATCTGTTAATAGAAAAAGAACCATCTTCTTGGATCTCTGGGTAAAGAACTAATGAAGAGAATAGGGAAGTTCCTTGTGTGAAGTGTGGCATTGTATGGGGCAGAAACATTGACATTACGACGAAGTGAAGAGAAGCGACTAGAAGCATTTGAAATTTGGATATGGAGAAGAATGGAGCGTGTGAAATGGACAGACAGAATAAGAAATGAAGCTGTGTTGGAAAGAGTAGGTGAAGAAAGAATGATTCTAAAACTGATCAAGAAGAGGAAAAGGAATTGGTTGGGTCACTGTCTGAGTAGAAAGTGGCTACTGAAGGAATGGTAAACGGGAGAAGAGAAGACATCAGATGATAGACGACATTAAGATATATGGATCTTATGGGGAGACAAAGAGGAAGACAGAAAATAGGAAAGGTTGGAGAATGTTAGGTTTGCAGTGAAATACCTGCCCTTGTGCAGAAAACTATGAACGAATGAATCGTTATGTAGAATATCTTGACCTGTTGACAGCATTATCAGTTAAGTGTAGGCCTATATGTCTGTCTGTCGATATATGGGTATAGACAGTTCAGCTAACGGTGGGTCGTATGTTACGTTACGCTAACCGACTTGTGATTCATCCTAGAAGTGTGGGTATCACCTACGCACGTGCAGCGTGATAGACCAGGCACGAAGCATTGACCCTCCACTCCCTTTAATGACATGATAGGGCGCTTTCTAGACGCACATTGTTATCTGTATCAGTGAGATCAATCAACAATCACGCTCACAAACTCCACGGTGGTCCTCGTTTGCTGCAGGCACGGTTTCGATTCTCCTTAAACACAATGCGCTAATCTCATTTTTTATGGTCAGTTAAACTAACACGTTTTGATAATTCCTCTGTCCGATCTCACTAGGAGATATTTATAAACAAACAAAGCAATCAATCAATTAAAATCTGCGTTGAAAAATTACACTTAGGCCAATTGCTGATCTCTGGGACGTTATTCAGTACAGAGGAATCCTGTTAAGTATGCGTTTGAAACATTATCCGGTATATAATATTACATTTCTCCAGGACATTGAATCTACTGCAGTCCAGGTCTTCTTACTTCTTACCTTAAGAGTGAAACTCCCTATTACTACAAATGCTAGTGACTACCTATAGTGATTTTCTAGTATTTTTATTCATTTTTTATTTTTTATTTTAGTAGGTTATTTCACGACGCATTCTCAACATCTCAGGTTATTTAGCGTCTGAATGAGAAGAAGGTGATAATGCCGGTGAAATAAGCCCGGGGCCCAGCACCGAAAGTTACCCAGCATTTGCTCATATTGGGTTGAGGGAAAACCCCGGAAAAAAGCTCAACCAGATAACTTGTCCCGACCGGGAATCGAACCCGGGCCACCTGGTTTCGCGGCAAAACGCGCTAGCCGTTACTCCACAGGTGTGGACTGAATTTATAGTTGTCAGGTTGAATTTTTGTTTTTGTTTTTTACTCACTTTGTTTCAAATTTCGGTACTGACAAAATATATTAAAACTGATAGTGCCTTTCTAACTGTTATGTTCACAGTATCGTTTCCCTTTGAAGAAGCTGCCAGCGTTCATGAAATGGAAGTTACCAGGGAGTGTTATTTGAAATTTGAATTTAATTAATAATATTAATAAATAATACAGTAATTCATTAATAAATAAATTGTATAGCTAGATTTTGAAGTGGTATTCGGTTTTCGGAATTCGTGCTAATCATTCCATGTGGTCAAAGAAAATACATTTTTAAGTTAGGTCTTATGAGTTATGATTTATATCTGTTTAGACAAATCAATGAATTTCATGTTGCCAGACAAAATACATTTTAATATTAGATCAGTAATAAATAAATACACAAACAAATACTTGAATAATTAAATAACTTAAACAAATAAATAAATGAATATTTTCGTTCATTCTTTCAGTATAAAGCATTGTGGTTTTACCTGATTTGGTGATGTCTGGTAAGAATTGGCAACATTGAAAAGACGACCATAGTAGCTTCATAGGGAATAACCTTAAGTGAACCCTACTATACTTATGTGAAATATTTTATCTTAATACGCTCGAATTAAGATTTAGGTATAATTTAAGCTCTTTCTTACTTACTTACTTACTTACTTACTTACTTACAAATGGCTTTTAAGGAACTCGGAAGGTTCATTGCTGCCCTCACATAAGTCCGCCATCGATCCCTATCCTGTGCAAGATTAATCCAGTCTCTATCATCATATTCTACCTCCCTCAAATCCATTTTAATATTATCCTCCCATCTACGTCTCGGACTTCCCGAAGGTCTTTTTCCTTCCGGCCTCCCAACTAGCACTCTATATGCATTTCTAGATTCGCCCATACGTGCTACATATCCTGCCCATCTCAAACGTCTGGAAACTCTTAAAAAATTAGTTTTTGCAAAATATTGTTTTTTTTTCATGCACAATTTATTTTACAGTATTGGGCAGAAAAAAATTTCCTGCATATGCAATAGTTTTCGAGTTATGATTTAAAAGGCATGTCGCTGCAACCTCGATTTAATCTAACAGTGGGGAGTTCATTGCTATTTTCCTCAAATTACATTTTAAGATGTTTTTTTCCTGATAACTAATAAAAACTATCTAAAATATTATACAAATAAATTCTATCTCTTGAGTATTTCTTCTGTTAAAAAAGTAAAAACTCTTTAAAATTACAGAAAAAGTGTATGTATTGTTTTAATAAAGGTAAAAGCAAAGGTATCCCCGTAACATGCCATGGAGGCACTTGGGGGGCATGGAGGTAGAGCCCCATGCTTTCCGTGACCTCGGCACTAGAATGAGGTGGTGGTCGGCACCACGCTCTGACCGCCTTTTACCCCCGGGAAAGACCCGGTACTCAATTTTATAGGAGGCTGAGTGAACCTCGGGGCCGTTCTGAAAGTTTGGCAACGAGAAAAATCCTGTCACCACCTGGGATCGAACCCCGGACCTTCCAGTCCGTAGCCAGCTGCTCTGCCAACTGAGCTACCCGGCCGCCCATGTAATATTATTTGTTCAGGAATGAAATTGAAGAAGCATGCTATTGTTACATGAGATCCAGCAATAAAATAAGATAAAGAAAACATTAAATTTAAAAAATAACTGAGTTATCTGGAAACCCTGTAGCCCTGCACTGTAAACAGCCTCCATTTTATATAGCCTATATAAATTATTTTATACCAAAAAATTTTAGCTTTTCCGTTCAGAATAATAAGTCACCTCCGTCATACCCCATTGAGGAGAAAGACAAAACTGTCTGAGAAGGACTTGTAGAAGAGCGGTGGAAAAGAGAGGAAAGGAGAAAATTCGTAGAAATGAGAAACTGGATTAGAGGAACGTTGAAAGAAATGAAAATTACAAAACGGAGGAGGTAAAAGAAAATGATATTCGTGGTGGTAAAGTTAGTGTTAATTACCAGAGTAATCTGACCGTATCTTAATTGTCGCTAAATCCACACGTGTGCTCTTTTGCCACAGCGACAATGTAAAATTAAATTAACCCACCCCGCATAAACCTACGAGCACAGCATCGCGTGTGATGCAGGCTTTACATTTCAAGGTGGCGTGAACAATAGGCCGGCATTCTTTGGGCTCTCTCATAACGTCCAAAATATATGAAAATGAGTTCATAAAATACGACTGAAATTACATGTTATCTGATTTTTTTCGTGTAATAATACGAACCTTATAACTTCTCGTTACTATTCCACTTCTTTAATTAAAAATGTTACGCCATTTCACGAAATACCTGTCACTGCAATGAAGAATTGCTTGATAATATCAAGTTCTTAAATAATTTCGTGGGAGTAGGCTATATTACATCGAAAGAAAGGGAAAATATGGCTTCATTAAGTCCCGCGCCATAGTCGCGTGGTCTAAGAGGTCAAGCCTTGGACAAGCGTTTAGTACTATTTTTAGAGTCTTCTTGGGGGAATACATTTGCTCATGAAGTTTCAGCCAGTGTATGGAACCGGTGTCCACCCTGCATCGTGATGAATTTGAGAAACTATAGTGAGCATAAAAAACCTAGTTTCCTAAGCCATAGCGGCTGGGAGAATCATAGTACTGACCACATGTTACCTCTACAGGACATCATTTTATTTTTACTAACATTTTTAATATTAACCTGGCTATACCTTTGGATCAACGATTAAGAACCGGAAACACCGTTTGATACCTTCTTCCACGACTGGAGTTCGATGATACTGGCGTAAAATACAAACAAATCACTTTACTAGGTACAGGAGTGAAGAAAACTAGTTCATCCATTTACGTAAAGTAGGAAATATCGCAATTTTGAATGTGATAATTTTCATTAGGTTTTGTTTAATCAAATTACAGTACAGTATTAACAATAAGTGTTTTTACTCACGAACTGAGTTATCAATGCGAACGTATTCATTATGCAGTGTATATTATACTGTCTACAGCACATTAGCGTACGATATAGAGAATAAAGTTAAAATGGAAAATAAACATAATATGGATATTTAAACACATTTTTGAAAATGGTGGCCGTTCATTTCGATACAGGCTTCAGTTCTTTTGTGCCTATTATCGCACTATAGACTATTGCATCTAATTCCAATTACCAGTTTCGTCCTTCATACTTAGTAACCCATGTTGAAATAATTCTGTACCTACTCTATAAAAGAGTACCTTACGTACTGTAAATTCAGTCTTCACTTCTGCCCGACCCGCACAGTTAAAATTACTCAGACATGCTAGCTACTGTCCGTCCAAGTGGTTATTACGCAGGATCGTAGAAAGGAGGGGGAATCACGTGATAAGTAATTACTTAACGAGGCTCTTTTATTTAAGTTATTTTAAACAGTTTCATAATATTACGTAGACGTCCAATTAATTGCTAACAGAAATGAATGTTTTCAGAAAAGAGCTAAGAAAGCCCAACCACTAGTCTTTATAGTGGAGCGAGCAGAAGCAGGTGGGGGAAATCGGGATGCGACGTAGGCAAACGGACGACAGTATCTGTGCGAAAATATGATTCAATATTGGAAGTTTTCGTCACTGCAAAACGCGAACATATTTCTGAAACGTAGGCCTACTATAATCACTAACTCAGTACTGCGGCCTTGGCTCTGTGTGGAGGACAATTGGAACTTCGTTAGTAGAAGGGGTGAGAGTGAAATACATTAAAATACTCAGGTACAATAAAAGTTGAAGTAAAAATAAAATGATATCCCTATATATTAGTTGGAGGCATTTCACCATATCAAGCCTCGTGAATACAAGCAGCCTCAAAATTAAAAAAAAAAAATAGTTTCTGCTGAGTATGTGGGCCCGGTATACGGCAGGACGGCCTTTGCCGTCCATGTCTTGTCGCGTAACAGATTTAATTAATTTTTGAATTAGTTATTTTATGAACAACACATTTTTAGCTTCATAATACTTGTAAATTAAAGAAATGGTACTTCTGAATGGTTCATTCTCTATTTGTATTATTCTTGTACCTTCAAACTAAAGAAAAAACATTAGTGTAACTCTGAAAATATTGAGAATAGGAACTAAGTTTACATGACTTTTTTGCTCAAAATGTCTTCAGAAATAAGGACGGTAAATCATCGTAAATCACCCTGGATATACAAATATTGTAATTTTAAAATTGTAGATATTATATTGCATTTTTTAATTTTCTTTGTTGAAAGAGCCTTTACGTAGCTCTGAATCACTGTTACAACTACGTTGCAAAGATAAAAAAATCTGACACCATAATTAATTCATATTCGTATATAAAATTACTACATTTTTATATACAAAATTATTACACATTTCTTTTTCAGTATTTCTGCAGACAATTTGTGAATAATACGATTTAAGTAGGTTTAATTTCTTCTTCGTCTCGTCCTTTAAGTGAAACAATATTTTCTATACTTGTTTTGATTTCATGGCCTTCTACTGTTGCAAATCTCTTTGTCTGCTGGCCTAACTCAACCTTCGCAGAGACCATTCCCATAGAAAATAATAAAGGTGTATGGTGGAAGGTGCTATTTCGGAGGTGTGACAGAATATCTTGTTAAATAGATTAGATTTTCATTATAGTTATTATTCTCATAATACTTACGTACGAACATATTCGAATTTTAATACTCAAATCATTTACATAGACTTATGTAATTGAATTCACTTTAATTAGAACTTGCTCTGTTATGTAATTTAATTTTCTTCCTTGTTATTTTTTTCAGTAATTGAATGCAACCAAAGTCTTATCTATATCATCTAATTGTCAGCGTATGAACTCAAGGATAATTAATGATCACCATTTCGCTATCGTCATTTCCTGTATATTAAAATAAAAGGCATGTGTACTTCTGATGATTTAATTTAAGAGTGGTGTTGCTTGCGTTTTAAACTTATCCGTCATTTAATACATTTCTCGATATTTTATAAGCAGTTTAAAGCCTATTAAGTGAATTTATTGACTATTCCAACGTTAGTCATTTGATAAAGACCAAAATGCAACAAAATGATCTCAACCAATCATGACCTTCTGCATCGATATATAATTGAAGACCTCCCGGAGGAAAAGGATGGAAGTGCCAAAAGTTAAACTGTTCAGGAGAATGAAAAAAACTAAAAATACTGGGACGTTTTTACACTTTTGCTTCAATGTTAACTAGATTGATAGAAAACTTGTCAATTTCATGCTATTAGAGATAACAAATTGAACTATTTCGTATTAAAAAACGAAAGTCACTATTTGTGGCACTTTCATCATTTTCTCCGGGAAGTCTTTAATTGAAGATTATACTACAGTCTGTAATCAATAAAGGCTAGGATTTTGATGAAATTGCATCTTTTTCCTAGTAAGCCAGAAACATATCTGCTTTAGTATTTAGGGGAGAGTCGGGTAGTATCGGACATCGGGTAATTTCGGACAGTGAGTTTCTTTCATCTACCACACGATGATAGTACCTGATTGACATGGTTACGTTTCTGTGATGTCGCATAGAGAAACGTAACCATGTCATTCAGGTAGATGAAAGAAACTCACTGTCCGAAATTACCCGATGTCCGATACTACCCGACTCTCCCCTATATGTTATGTGATAAACGGAGTGTTTTAAGACATATTTGTTAGAACATTTTTTTGCATTTTTTTGCCTGTTTCAACTCATAAGAGCATCTTTTTTTTTTTTTCGGACATTTTTGAGACATTTTCATTTAATTTTGGCCATAAATCCCCATTATTAATGTCAATTAATATTTATTTCCTTTCATATTTTGTCTACATATTTTGTCCATTAATACTCATTATTTTTTTACTTGGTTATTTAACGACTGTACAACTACGAGGTTATTTAGCGTCGATGGAATTGGTGATAGCTATATGTTATTTGGCGAGATAAGGCCGAGGATTCGCCATAGATTACCTGACATTTGTCTTACGGTTGGGAAAACCTCGGAAAAAACCCAACCAGATAATCACCCCAAGCTGGAATCGAACCCGCGACCGAGCGCAACTCCGGATCGGCAGGCAAACACCGTAACAGACCAAGATACGCCGGTGGCTAATACCTATTATTTTGTGTAATATTTTAATCGTTTTTCTACACAAATATTGCCATTTTAACGTAGTACACTCCAACCACCCCTTCAATATAGACTCCTCTATACCTGCTAATTCCTGATAAGAGTGGCCTTGTGGTGGACTACATGGAAACTACATCAGGTACCACTTAGAAAAAATTATGTAAAATTAAATAAACTTAAATGTTGGTACTAGAATTTAATTTAATTACTAGTCTAAATGTTAAATAGTACAAAACCTCTTTCCTACTTACATACTTACTTACTTACTTACAAATGGCTTTTAAGGAACCCGAAGGTTCATTTTTCACATAAGCCGCCAGCGGTCCCTATCCTTTGCAAGATTAATCCAGTCTCTATCATCATACCCCACCTCCCTCAAATCCATTTTAATATTATCCTCCCATCTACGTCTCGGCCTCCCTAAAGGTCGGGTTTTTTCCCTCCGGTCTCCCAACTAACACTCTATATGCATTTCTGGATTCGCCCATACGTGCTACATGCCCTGCCCATCTCAAACGTCTGGATTTAATGTTCCTAATTATGTCAGGTGAAGAATACAATGCGTGCAGTTCTGTGTTGTGTAACTTTACCTCTTTTCCTACTAAGCCAAAATGTAAGATCAATTTTAGGCATTTTTTTAAGATTTTTAGGTCAAAATGCATTGTTTTTATGACATTTTTCACGATTTATAAGTCATCAAAATCCGAGCCCTAGTAATCATTAACTTGTATTACTGCAAATTGCATCATCTTCTTTTGTTTCTAGCTAGAGAAGGCCTGATGGCCTTAACTTCGCCAGAATAAATAATAATAATAATAATAATAATAATAATAATAATAATAATAATAATAATAATATCTGTAAGAACCATTACCTCGTCCACACCTGTGGAGTAACGGTCAGCGCGTCTGGCTGCGAAACCAGGTGGCCCGGGTTCGATTCCCGGTCGGGGCAAGTTACCTGGTTGAGGTTTTTTCCGGGGTTTTCCCTCAACCCAATACGAGCAAATGCTGGGTAACTTTCGGTGCTGGACCCCGGACTCATTTCACCGGCATTATCACCTTCATTTCATTCAGACGCTAAATAACCTAGATGTTGATACAGCGTCGTAAAATAACCCAATAAAAAAACCATTACCTCGAATTGTTCACCGGTACTCTCTTGGTAAAGATTCTCTTTCTTTGACTTTTCTGTTGATGGAACCGATAAGTATTTTTGACGTTGCACGTTTCTGAATGTACTATTCGGTAAAAAGAAGTTCAATAGGTACTTAATATTACTCTGATTAGTGTAATATGTGACTAGTGAGCGATGTATACAATGGAGGGGAAATGGAAGTAGCATATTTATTAGTTTCTTAAGGCTTGCCTAATCATAACATTAAAGGATAGGTCTAATCTGAAACTGTACTCTTTTTGATTTGTATAAGGATTGGTATGAAGAACGAAGATCTAAGTACTGTGCACAGATTCATAAGTCTTTACGAATGTCTCCGCGTTGGGTTTCTCGGATTGTGCGTTAGTGGTGGACTGTCACACTTTCCTAGTCACGACTGTGCGGATCGGTGGGTGTGCATCAGAATTTAGCACCCCTCAGCGCGACCAAGCCCCTTACAAGGAAACTTTGAAATGAGCCCCTCTGGCGGCGCGCGCACCAAGCTGGGTGTGGCTCGCGCGTTTTAATGGGATTGACTCGGGTGTCGATAACATCTCACAGTGGCGGCTCGTGCGTGCGGAAATGAGACTCACTGTGCTTACGTAACCAACACCCTTTCCATCCGTAACTACGTCTGGGGACTCAATATCGCTCTCTCCACTGCCACCATGACCACAAACAACGCCACCACTTCCACCAGTAAAAATCCATCACTGTCGATTTGGTTTCAACCCTGAAACTTCCTCGATCGATACCATGCTACTTGTTGAATCACAGCTTAGCGGATTGAAGCCCGATCGAGAAAGATAGATTTGAACCCTTACTGAATTTTCTATGAGAAGAAAATAAGTTTGTGGTCTTATGTCGTAGATCTACGGCTCGTAAAAAACTTTGTCCCTGATGGAGGGTTCCAGATAAAATGTGTTAAATATTTTTCGTTCATACTAATTTTTATGTTTAACAATCTCTGAAATCATTAAATGCGATGATTGTGCAAGTGCAATTGGTGGTCTAGATAATAATAATAATAATAATAATAATAATAATAATAATAATAATAATAATAATGATTTATTTTAGCTGGCAGAGTTAAGGCCGTAAGGCCTTCTCTTCCACTCAACCAGCAAAAGTGTATATACATATGCATTAACTTACAAAGAATTCAACAATTTGATTTAGATGAGAGTTACATGTATACAAGAGGAATTAAACAACAAAATACTATGAACTATTAAACACTGAAATAAACTGTGTAGCAGAATTAAACTAAAATACATAGAATGTTAATATATTTCAAATGATATTAGATAATAGAAAGAGATTTTATGAGACAATTTTGAAAATGCAGCACAATCAGGATGATGTCTAAAGAAAAAAGCAACAGTGTAGTCTGAGAATTACCTAAATATTAGCCTACTTAAACCTAGACCCAACCTAACATGTAATATTTTAAATCAGTATGATTGGAGTGAAATGCTAATAAGGTTATCTTTTAACCTGTTCTTAAAAGTGTTTGTTGTCTTGCAGCCCCTAATACTTTGTTGGTATTGGTGAATCTGACGCTGAGAGATAGGTCATCCTGCCTCAGAACCTGATAGGGCCAGATCCCATTTCGCGGATGAGTAGCCCATTAAGCCCCAGGGCCCTAACCCTAAGCCCTTCCTACATCAGCATTGGAAACCCTTTCTATTCCTAAGACTTCACCCCAGCTTACTTTTACTATTACAGATGATAGAATGAATTGAATCCTCTGATTAAGGTTCTGACTGATACGTAGCCTACATCTATTATCAGGCAGTATAATTATCTCACTTGACGATATGTGTCAGAGGAAGAACAATTGTTTGTATACATCTGAAGTCTGACTAGTATAATATGTATCTAGTCAGCGATGTATGCAATGGAAGAGGAAAGGAACTGGCCACCGTACCGATTATCTTCTGATTTAGTTGCCTCACATGTGGTGCCTTCTTAGTGTCACTTGTGAGTTTAATATCTGTCTTCGGACAATTGACTCAACAACAACAACAACAACAACAACAACAGATGATTGAGGGGGAGGTGGAGAGTCTTAGTGGTATGATGGAGGGAAACGGGAGTACCCCGCGAAAAACCTCCTGCAACGACGATCGAACCTGACCCTCCTGGATGGAAGAGTTGAGCCTTAGACGTGGTCTATTTCACAGTACTGCGCGTTTGTCCCTTATCTTGTACTTGTCCTGTGTCATCTCAGCGGTAGTCCTGCAACGTGCTGACCACACATTCAGGGAGGCCCGCGTTCAATTCAATTCAATCCAATTTATTTTGGCCATTAGACATACTGTTTTAGGCTTCGTCAGAATACATTGAAAAACATATAATACATTTGAAAAAAAAACACTAATAAAAGAAACAATAACATTTAAATAATACAATGAAAACATGAAATAATTTGAAACTTTTAAATTAAAGAGAGAGTCTAATGTTGGACTAAGACACCGTTCTCTACACCGCATTGGGTTGTTAAGTCCGTAAGAAAGGATGAGTTAAATAAAAAGACGAAGAAAAAGAAGAAGCAGTGAAAGAACATGGTGGAAGGAAATGTTATCAACCTTCTTAGTTAATATATAGTTTATATGCGAGCTACACTTCCTGCCTGGGACTCGCGTTACGGAATGCGCGCTCGTTCGAGCCCTCCTGGGGAAGAAAGTTTCCCATGAAATTTCGGCCAGTATATGGGACCGGTGCCCACCCAGAATCGTGATGCACTTGGGGAACTACGATAGGTAGCGAAATCCGGTTACGAAAACCAGCTATAACGGCTGGGGGAATTATTATTGTGCTAACCACACGATACCTCCATTCTTGTTGGATGATCGTCCACCTCTGTTTCGGCATGTGGACGTGAGACTACAGCCGGTTGGTCGGTCATGGTCCTTCATGAACTGTCGTGCCTCGGATTATTGTCATTATTATTATTATTATTATTATTATTATTATTATTATTATTATTATTATTATTAGGGTAAACCAGGGTAATTGTAAACACTTTTCACTGATTTCAAATACATTTCAACATTACACAACCCTCAGTAACGGTAAGCATGACAAAGAAACATTGTGTTATTTTTAGATCTTTCTTTTCCCTGAAAATGGGTTTAAAATAATAAGATTGACTTTTTTTCATCTTTTAATTGCTAGTTTACATTTACCTCTTTGAGAGGGGGGTAATTGTAAACACCAATTTTCGCACGGGCTATCAGACACTGAACATTTTTTGTTCTGGTTCAGAAGAAAGAGCCGTACTTCTTCCAACTCCAATTTTGGTCACTGGTACATTTCGTCCCTTTAACCTATGATATATGACGATATAGGAACTCAGTACCTTTCCTGGGCTTCACGATAGCTGTAGTTACTATTTTTCACATCTGTGACAACCCTCTCTAAATCCTCTACAGTGTAGTTGGGTGGGGATCTCTTTCTGATATAATTTCTTGGCATTTTGATTACTGAAATGTAACCATAGTTAAACATGTTTACAATTACCCCCAAGCAATTAAAACTATGGGGCAAATGTAAACACGTCATAATTTGGTGAACTGAGGTTGTGGGAGATCTCAAAACCATTGTAATATATGTTAACTACTACACACTACTCATAAAAACAACATATTCTTTAAAAAAAAAATATCACTGTACGTTTACATACAATGCCAAAAATTAAGGTGAAGCAGCTTTTTTTTTATAGATTCTTACAAAACATTCGTTCACAGCTAAGCAGTTACTCCTGTTTGGAGTCAAACTGCTTTGTAGGCTAGCCAACATGTTAATTTAAATATTCCCCGAATTAAAATTTTATATTGACAGTTTCGTATTTCTTTATTTCTCACAGCATTTGTATACAATTTCCCCCTGTTTACAATTACCCTGGTCTACTTTATTATTATTATTATTATTATTATTATTATTATTATTATTATTATTATTATGAGAGCTACAGCTTATATTTTTCCTACGGAATTATTTTTGGATCAGTTTCTGTAATAAATATTTACAATCTCACGAACCGCCACTGCTACATCCTGTGCCCAGCGGTAAAGAAGCGCTACAGAGATCGTTCACATCATCTTGATTTGTATAACGGCATGGAATTGCACGGACAAAACTATCGCTCCGAATCGGAAGTCTCCACGAAACATCGTGAAATTGAAAATCATTGATCACGTTTCCAAGCGCACCAAACTCGACCGTTGAAATTCTCAGATATGATTGATTGTTGCTTTGCACTTAATACTATCTCCTGTAATCGTAGAACAAGTCCGTAAGCTACCAGAAAGCTATCCTCTGAGTTTAATATTCAAGGCGTGGCTTCTTATATATGGCTGTGGAATTAATATAAAACGGGATAAAATAATATCGAAAAACAGATTAAAAATGAGTGTCACGAAAGTGATACAACATTTCTCATTATAGGCTATATTTATTATATTTTGAATGGATTTAATTTTTTTTATTTTACCAGTTATAGGCCTATCCCCGTCTTCGTTACATATTCACATTCCTACTAATTGTTTGCATGCATCTGAAGTCTGGTTAGTGGAATATGTAGGTAATTGGTGATGTATGTAACGGAAGCGGAAAGGAACTGGTCCTGGGAAAATCACTTTATGGACTGCCTCGTAATTGCGGTCGAGTGGCCAAAATTTGTATAAGCACTTCTTTTGGCATTATTAACATGGTGGAAGAAAAAAATAAACTTCTTATCTGCCCCCATTGCTTGTTAGAGGTGTTTTCTACCCGAGGTAATTTTCTAAGTTTCTTTTCTCATGTTGTTGTTGTTGTTTATTGACATTTCTGGCTTTGACCCAGAGGCCGTTTTAGGATCTTATACACGCAGGATGCCCTCTCCAGCCATTGTACATAAATAATAATAATAAAAATATATTTACATAAATAACACTATTTCTGGCATAAGTGCCAGTAGGTGTGTGAGTGCAGTGACTGATTCCTTTTATTTTGTGTAGGCCTAATTTGTTAATTGCGATATTTAAGGAATGGTGAACGGGAGAAGAGTTCGGGGTAAAAGATATCAGCTTATAGACGACGTTAAGGTATTATATGGGGAGATTAAGAGAAAAGCAAGGAATTGGGAAGAATGGGAAATGCTGGGTTTGCAGTTAAGACCTGCTCTTGGGCAGAACACTGTGCACACATACATAATAATAATAATAATAATAATAATAATAATAATAATAATAATAATAATAATGTTTTATTTTCGCTGGCAGAGTTAAGGCCATAAGGCCTTCTCTTCCACTCAACCAGCCTTAATCAATACAATACATAAATTTAAATTACAAATATTTACACTACACTTAAAAGGTTCTCCAGCAATATTCTTCACTACATATTTATTTAAATTTAAATAAATATATAAGGTAAAGTAGTAACTTAATTTATGAGTTAATTTAATTCAATGAATTATAATTAATTTAATATTTGAGATAGCTAGTAAAATGATGAAATTTAATTTAATATAAGCATACATACATACATACATACACATGCACGTACATATACAGTATATATATATTAGATTTTTAAGTTTCCCGTTCCAGTGGCAGAAGCATCTGAATGGTTATGGAGACTTTCATGGTGTAATGTTATTTTATCTGCCTCTCTGTTGCTGTCGTGTGTCCTCTCAGACAGTATTCAAATTTCCAACACGTGTTTGCGGTTTTGTTTGTGTATTTTAGTTTGGTGGTTGGGGCTGGTGGTAGTTCTAGAGGAGTTTCTCCAGTGTTGTTCTGTTGTTTGTGTTCGGTGGATTTGCGAAGATGTGTTGTGTATATATGCGATTTACTGCCGAATGTATTTCCTGTTTACGTTGTTTAGATGCGTGAAGAGTGGCTTCGTTTTTGTCGTAGTGTAAACTGTGTTGTTTCTGGTGCGTCTGTGCAGGTGGAAGATTTGGCGGAGAATTCTTCTTTCGCGGGCTTCGAATTTTGATTGGGTCGTTGGATGAAACACTGGAGGAACACAGGAAAGGTGCAGGGAACTGCGAAGCTAGAACGAGCAAAACTTACCAAAACCTTAAAATGAAGAAGAAGAAGAATAAGAAGAAGAAGAAGAAGAAGAATTCATTGCTCATACATAACAGAAAATGGACTTGGTTGACTTTACGTCAAAACTCGATAGATTGCAATCATTGCCCAATTTGTACACGAACTAAGGACCACTGAGCCAGATTCCTTTCAGTACCGTATGGGACGTCTGAGCTGCACAGAGGAGGGAGGTAGGAATGCTACCTGCGTACCGCATTCACACATGGATGGAATTAATGCAAGGAGACGCAGCTGGCTGTTGTGGCTCCCTATGGGACAATGATCCCAACAATACGGAAATTTAATTACGTCGGAGTATATCACTTCTCTACCTCTGCATCTTGGCAAACTCCCTTTCGCACGTCTCTCACCGGCTATAGCCTGACAATATTCGCTGATCTTCCGAGTTTACATTACAAGGACTCTGCTGTAACCCAGTCAACTGAAGATTTAATTTCAAAGTCAGTCAGGACCATCTACATTGAAATATTATCGTTTTAAGGGGTTAGGCATAGCTTACAGCAGTAAAATTTTTGGAAATATTCAACTTTTTTTTCCCTCCATTATTGTATTTTGTACAATAATGAAAATTGGTATATGTAAAACACTGTCCTTCTGCTATATGAAAAAAAAAAATATTTTTACGATTTAAAAAATATTTATATATATATATTTTTTTCAAAATTCAAAATGGTGGCAGTTCACTGTGCAGTGATGAAGTTTTTCCCTTATAACTCATAAACTTGTTAACTTTTTCATACTCTCTGTCTTTTATTTTAGTTCTGAAACTCATGTTTACAATATCATGCTCTTTCAACTACATTCCTTAATAAATATATATTTTTTTCATTTTATGTTAGAAGAAAATACTGATATTTGATCATTTTTAAAATGAATTTATTTTTATCAGACAATCTATCAAAGACAGAGAAGTGATTTTGCATCATATTGTAGATAGGCCTATGACATGCATAAATACACACAAAAAATGTCATCACAGAATGTTGTATAGTTTTTTAGTTATGAGGGAAACGCTTCAACACTGTACAGTGAACTGTCACCATTTTTAATTTTGAAAAAAAAACTGTAAATAACTTTTTTAAATCATAAAAATATTGTTTTCATATAGCAGAAGGACAGTGGTTTACACATACCAATTTTCATTATTGCACAAGATACAGTAATGGAGGAAAAAAATGTTGAATATTTCCAAAATTTTACTGCTATAAGCTGTACCTAACCCCTTAAGTAAGCTTGTTATCGATTTTGTTTTAGTTCTACAGCTTGATAATTGTTTTCTCTCACGCAGACAATTTTAGTATTTTTTTTTACAATGACGGAAAAGCCATGAAGATTTCAGGAAACTTCCAAGCTATCACAAAATAAATAAAAATGCAAGATTAACTAACATAAAAGCCGATTAATTGTGTGAAACCAAACTGTGCAATTTGTAAAGAACGAGGACATAAGCTTAGAATGTATAAACTACAATTGAAGATATCAATGTAGTTGTCCGAAATTAGGCTGTCAATATCAGAGCAAGTAATGCAGAGAGCTACAAAGTATACAGAGTCATCCATAAGTAATGCCATTAATTTCAAGGGGTCATTCTTTGAGTTATACTGTGCGTATATATATATATTTGTATTAACAAAAGCCGCCCTAAATAAGGGTTCAATAAATCGGCCTACTAATCAATTCATAATGAACAATGATTAAAAATAATTATGTGACAATCTGAAATAATAAAAAAAAACATTATGATGATAAGAAATCATAGGAAATCATTTACAATAAAAGTTTCTTGGGTACAAATGATTACTAATTATAGCTAAGGATGATTTTAACACATGAAATCCTATAGCATACGACGCTTTATCAATCGTTGCATAAGAAATTTTAAATTGTTTAAGTTGTTCAAATATAACTGAGTACACTTTAAATTGTTTAAGTTGTTCAACGCAACGAGCCTATAATGAAGGTAATTAAGAAGTGAGTATGGATATTTATGAAACGAGCGCAAGCGAGTTTCATAATTTTCATACGAGCTTCTTAATTACCATTATAGGCGAGTTTCATACGACTTTTATGCTCGACCATATTTCTAACTTGATATTATTAATTTTTTAGCAATGTCCCGTATGTTGTGAGATGTGCGCAGACGCGAAAGTAAGATTGATTTTTTTTCCGAGGAACAGATGTCCACATTGACCTTGCTAGGCCATAAGAACCTATAGAGATAACATTGACATTAAATTAGACATTGAAAAACGAGATGACAAATTGAATTTATTTGAATATTATTTACAATTAACGCTAATTATTATAGTAACAGAACATAACCTTCTGCGACAGTATTGGATTTCCAGCCTCCGTGACTTTTCGCTAATTCTCTTTCGATTGCATATCCGAGAATAATCGATACTTGCGGTTTTATAACGGTAGAAAGCTGACCTGTCATTGGCTGAACAGTTGTAACCTGAGTCGTCATTGGCTGAAAGACCTGACCTTTAATGAGTAGATGTACTTTAATGACATGCATTAAAGGTCTGCTACCAGGTGTATAATTACTACATTTCGGCATGGTCGAGCATAAAGTTTAATACAGTTTTCCTCGTTTTTGCTTCCTTTCCGAGATAAAAATTGTTTTATGTGAAATATTTCATAGTGTGTTTTGGGAAAGCCATTGATTTTATTCCCAATATGCCCAGTCAATTTAAGAGAGCAGTATATTATGATAATAAATGATTGAAAAAATTGTAGTTTTGTCGTTTAAATGTGCAAATATTTTATCCTAACAAATGTAACATTTTAAAATTCCTTTGCAGATCGAGAAGTTACATTTGTTCCTCGTATATTCCTTGAAGAAGAGTAAACATGTTTATTATACCGCACCGTGGCGTCGAAGTCTAAGGCATCCTCCAAGGACTCGCATTACGAAATGCGCTCCGGTTCGAGTCCTGATGGAGGAAGAAATTTTTTCATGAAATTTCGTAGTAGCCTACGCCATGCCAACCAGTGAAATACAACACTACGTTATTGTTGTTGTTGTTGTTATAGTTTAGTCATCTGTCCGAAGACAGATTTGAACCTCATAAATAACACCAATAAGGCATCACTTATGAGGCAACTAAGCCAGGAGATAATGGGTTACTGTTGCCAGTTCCTTTCTCCCTCCATTGCATGCATCGCTGACTAGTATATTACACTAATCAGATTTCAGAAATACTACGTTAGTAAATTAAATACCGTATCTAATAATAATATGTTATCTTTCTCTTTAAACGCTATGTACCTTGGTGGACTTAGAGACGTAGTAGTGTTGCCAACTTTTCTGTACTGGAAAACCTTACACACAATAATATTTGTAGCCACCGGCGGAGCTCAGTAGACTAACGCTTTTGCCTGCCGATCCGGAGTTGCGCTCGGGCGCGGGTTCGATTCTCGCTTGTGCTTATTACCTGCTTGGCTTTTTTTTCCGAGATTTTCCCCAAATTTAAGGCAAATGTCAAATAATCTATGGCGAATCCTCGGCCTCATCTCGCCAAATATCATCTCACTATCACCAATCCCATCGACGCTAAATAATCGCAGTTGATACAGCGTCGTTAAATAACCAAGTTAAAAAAAATAATATTTGCGGAAAGTGGAAAATGTGGATCAGTATTTCCAGTGCCGAATTAACATATGCAGCAAGTGTACTTAATATACGCTACGGGCCCCGTGTTTTTGAGGGCCCTAAATAGGAAATAAAAAATTAAATAAAGAAATTTAAAATTTGAAAATGCTTGTAAGCTGTCTGTTGAATCAAATCTCATTGAAGGAAAAATAGAAGTAAACGGAAGGAATAAATCACTTTTACACTTTTAGAATTTGTCATTTAGAAAAAAACAGTAACTTTAAAAAGCTTTGCAATCTTGTACAACGGTAAAATGATCTAAGTACAATGTATTGTGAAAAAACCGGACAAATCGCGTCTGGAAAAACTAATCAACCCGGTTGACAGCATTATGGTAGACCTCTACAGCTCCATAATTTCATGGCTCAGCACTGAGAAGAGGTGGTGTGATAAGCTCTTAGCTCCGACCACCTTTTACCCTGGGAGAAACAGTACTTAATTTGACAGGAACTTCAGTGTACCTCGGGGTCGTTACGGAAATTTGGTAACGTAGAAAACCCACCGCTACCCAGGATAGAACCCGGGATCTTCCAGTCCGTAGCCACTTGCCTTTTAAACTGAACTACCCGGCCTCTCTGTTACAATTTTACCTCATAATCCTACTACACAGATGTGTTTATAACAAGCTTATTTTGCCATGGAACGAATCTCTTTCGTCACCTTGCGTACAGCATCGGTATTCGTACTAAGGACGTGCTATAGTTAAAGACCACCGCCCTTTCTCCCCTCTCTTACTCTGGCCTCATCTCATCAATCTTCAAGATGAATGATGTTCATTATCGGCGAGTGTCCTAAACAAACAGCTCGTATGATCCTCGCCATTACTGTCATGGCCTTACATGTGGAATACCGGACAACAGCAAAAAGTTGCGTCTTGTACATTCACTCAACTGAAAGACGTTTGTGAATGAGAAACGTCCGCAAAAATCACGTCACAATTTGAGCGTATTCTATTCCAACGCTTATATGTGAAAATCATGTACCCTGTGTAGGCTCTATGAGTTTTCACTTCTCCATGCTCTCCAGAGCTTCTTCAAAAATGTCTTCCAATCTTTTCTTTCTGCACTCTTTGTTGCTGTAATATTTTATTCTAATTTTGTAGCCACCTCTTTCTTGTTTTTATATTATTATTATTATTATTATTATTATTATTATTATTATTATTATTTATTACTATTAGTAGTAGCCGCAGCACCAATAGCTGTGGTAGTAATAATAGTAATACTAGCTCTGGTAGTGCTAGCAGTAACAATAGCTGTGGTAGTAATAATAGTAATACTAGCTCTGGTAGTGCTAGCAGTAACAATAGCTGTGGTAGTAATAATAGCAATACTAGCTGTTGTAGTGCTAGCAGTAACAATAGCTGTGGTAGTAATAATAGCAATACTAGCTGTGGTAGTGCTAGCAGTAACAATAGCTGTGGTAGTAATAATAGCAATACTAGCTGTGGTAGTGCTAGCAGTAACAATAGCTGTGGTAGTAATAATAGCAATACTAGCTGTGGTAGTGCTAGCAGTAACAATAGCTGTGGTAGTAATAATAGCAATACTAGCTGTGGTAGTGCTAGCAGTAACAATAGCTGTGGTAGTAATAATAGCAATACTAGCTGTGGTAGTGCTAGCAGTAACAATAGCTGTGGTAGTAATAATAGCAATACTAGCTCTGGTAGTGCTAGCAGTAACAATAGCTGTGGTAGTAATAATAGCAATACTAGCTGTGGTAGTGCTAGCAGTAACAATAGCTGTGGTAGTAATAATAGCAATACTAGCTGTGGTAGTGCTAGCAGTAACAATAGCTGTGGTAGTAATAATAGCAATACTAGCTGTGGTAGTGCTAGCAGTAACAATAGCTGTGGTAGTAATAATAGCAATACTAGCTGTGGTAGTGCTAGCAGTAACAATAGCTGTGGTAGTAATAATAGCAATACTAGCTGTGGTAGTGCTAGCAGTAACAATAGCTGTGGTAGTAATAATAGCAATACTAGCTCTGGTAGTGCTAGCAGTAACAATAGCTGTGGTAGTAATAATAGCAATAGCTGTAGTAGTAGTAGTAGTAGTAGTAGCAGTATCAATAGCCGTAGCAGTAGTAACAGTAGCAATAGCTGTGGTTGTGGTGGTAGTAGTAGTAGCTGTAATAGCTGTGTTAGTAGTAGTAGCCTAACAGCAGCAATAGGTGTGGTGGTTGTGATAGTAATAGTAGTAGTATATATATATGTATATGTATGTATTTATTCACACTGCAAATGGGTATATACCCGGTCGCAGTGGTAACTAATTATACACAATAATGACAATTAATAATAAACACATTTAATAAAAATACAATTAACAATAAATTAATCATCATCATTAACAAGGTTACAATGTAAACTACGTCTTCCTGTATCCAAAGTGTTTAAATTCTTACCTTCTTCCTCCATTTTTCTCTTGCCTCCCAATCCCGTTCTTCCAAGCCTCTCTCCTTCATTCCACTTCTTATATCGTCATCCAGGTTTTCCTTAACAATAAATTAATAATAATAATACTAATAATAATAATTAATACTAATAAAATTAACAATAATAATAATAATAATAATAATAATAATAATAACAGGGAACATCCTAAATGAAATAAAGCACGATCACTTAAAATAACATTTAAAGCAAATCTAATTTGTATCTTAACCCTAAGTTCAAACTAAAACTCACGAGTATGATATGTTCATGCCTGCACAAGTACCTTTCAGCACTACACTCATTTCGCTGACAACTCACTCACTGCACTGGAACTACGACACACTTCACTGATTCTATCCTGATTTCACTAACACTTCAAAAAATTTCACTGTTCAAATACTTTGCATTGCCACTATAAACTATAAAACTTCACTGACACAAACACACTTCATTGACACAACACACTTCACACTTCACTGACAACACACTTCTGCACTGATACAACATTTCAAATAACAAAATATCAATTACATCCTTTAAATAGTGTATATAATATACTACCGTCTATTAGCAAAATCCTCAAGACTATTTTTAAATACATTTTTGGTTATTGGTAAAGCCTTTAGTAAGTCTGCAGGTAAAGCATTCCATCCCTGATAGTACGATTGGGAAAAGAAAACTTTCCAGTAGTAGCAATAGCTGTGGTTGTGGTGGTGGTAGTAGCAGTAGCGGCATTAGCTGTGGTAGTAGCAATAGCAATAGCTGCGGTAGTAGTAGTAGTAATAGTAGTAGCAATACTCTGGTTGTTATTGTAGTGGTAGTAGTAGTAATAGCTGTAGTGGTAGTTGTATAGACACAAAGTTAATTTTCTAAATAAAGAAAATAATTGTACATATTCCCTGGATCAGTCATATTTGTTGCCGGAAACAAGTTAAATACTATTTGAACCTAAGATCATTTAGGAATCAACTAGTACGATATTTACATTCTGTTTCCATTTTACTTTGTGCGTTGAACGTCATTGCTAGCAAGCAATGTTTATCTCAGGTGTGGCGCCATGTTAGTTTTCAAGGCCCATTGAAAGCAACACTCATTTGTAATTCTTATTCTTCTGACAGACCGATTTGTTACAGCGAGTACATCATTTCCAGTTGGAATTCCCGCTTCATGATCTTAACGGAGACAGGGTCTTGTATTGTATTTAACGTTGCGCGTAGTTTAGGAAAGTTTATATTCCTTTTATAAAAAGACAAGATCTATAACACTATCTATGTCCAAAGATAATAATATAAAAATAAATAAACGAATAAATAAATCAATGAATGAATAAATAAAAAGATCTGCTTAGCCTACCACGGTTTCTTTGTAAACGTATGATGATGATGACTATGATGATAATGATGACGACGACGACCATATTGATGTTTCCACTGCCGAGAATAAATCCCAAATATTTCAATTTAGTAACCGATCTTATGTAATGTTCATCATTTTTATGAAGACCCCATGATTTATTGTCCATAAATAGATATTCTGTTTTATCTATAGACCTATTGATTTGTACATCCCATTTACAGTATTCTTCTTTAATTTACGTGCTATATATACAGTGTTCATCCTGCAATAATAATTATAGTAGTAGCAGTAGTTGAGAAGTTTTTATCATCCAGTCTGCTGTCAAAAAATCTGAAAGTTAGAATTTATAAAACAGTTATATTACCGGTTGTTCTTTATGGTTGTGAAACTTGGACTCTCACTTTGAGAGAGAAACATAGGTTAAGGGTGTTTGAGAATAAGGTGCTTAGGAAAATATTTGGGGCTAAGAGGGATGAAGTTACAGGAGAAAGGACAAAGTTACACAACACAGAACTGCACGCATTGTATTCTTCACCTGACATAATTAGGAACATTAAATCCAGACGTTTGAGATGGGCAGGACATGTAGCACGTATGGACGAATCCAGAAATGCATATAGAGTGTTACTTGCGAGGCCGGAGGGAAAAAGACCTTTAGGGAGGACGAGACGTAGATGGGAAGACAATGTTAAAATGGATTTGAGAGAGATGGGATATGATGATAGAGATTGTATTAATCTTGCTCAGGATAGGGACCAATGGCGGGCTTATGTGAGGGCGGCAATGAACCTCCGGGTTCCTTAAAAGCCAGTAAGTAAGTAAGTAAGTAGTAGTAGTAGTAGTAGTAGTAGTAGTAGTAGTAGTAGTAGTAGTAGTAGTAGTAGTAATAAATAATAATAATAATAATAATAATAATAATAATAATAATAATACTTATGACTTTTAAGGAACCCTGAAGTTCATTGCCGCCCTCAATAAGCCCGCCATCGGCACCTATCCTGTGCAAGATTAATCCAATCTCCATCATCATATCCCACCTCCATCAAATCCATTTTAATATTATCCTCCCATCAACGTGTCAGTAATAATAATAATAATAATAATGTACTAACCAAGCAGCTCTGTTGAGACATGAAATTGTAAACAACAAGCAAGGTTCGAACTCCCAGCTGAGAGTTCAAGGTACCGGTGCTATGCTTTAAACAGCGTTACAACGCGGAGGGTCAGATGAAATATCTTTTGCATTTCACAGTGTAGGCGTAATGTCTGTTACAACTTTAAAGGTCAGTCCTCTTTAGTTTGGCCTCCCCAGACTTCTTTAATATTTATTTACAAGCCATATCTGTACGCTTCGCTGCACTTGTTGCAAATAAAAATATAATTTAAGTAAATACAGCTTTGTGATTACTTAGTGAATAATTAGCTAGAAATAAAATTTAATGTAAAATATAATATTTTTATTTAATTACAACATCGCCTACTTATTTTGCGATATTACAATACCTCTTAATAAATTATATTTTTGGTCTTATTGCTTTTAGGAATTAATATAATATCCTTTTAAATAAAAATCTTAAAATTTTCAGAGATTCCGGATTTGGATAAATCTACATATAATTATCCATGAGAAAAACATTCTTGCTTTTTATTATTACGATATTTCCGTGCAGGAATTCTGCGTTACCATATGATGAAGGATGGATAGAACAGAGAAAATTCTCTCCGTCACCGGGACTTGAACTCGGGTTTTCAGCTCTACGTGCTGACGCTTTATTCACTAAGCCACATCGGATTCCAGTTCCGATACCGAATCGAATCCCTCAGTTTAAGTTCCACCTCTCAGTTTCCCTTTGATGGCCTACCTCATGTACTGTGTACAGAATATGACAGTGGCACAATGTCCAACGCACTATGTACAGAGGTGCACTCATTACGAGTGACTAGTGGCCGGATCCGACGGGATAAGCGCGCCGTCTTGCACTAATGATTACTTACGCATATCATATTATTATGATGTACCGAAGTACATATGATATTTCCGTGCGTCTACACTTATGGAGTAACGACTAGCCGCTAGCGTGTCTGGTCGCGAAACCAGATCTAACGAATGAGCGCCGTCTTAAATCACTAAAGTTATTACGGTTATTACACCTTCATATCATATTATTAGATGATGATAAAGCGTCGTAAAGTACATAAAATGATATTTCCGTGCAGGAATTCTGCGTTATCATATGATGAAGGATGGATAGAAGAGAGAAAAATTCTCTCCGGCACCGGGACTCGAACCCGGGTTTTCAGCTCTACGTGCTGACGCTTTATCCACTAAGCCACACGGATTCCAGTTCCGATGCCGGTTCGGATGGAAGACTGGTTAGAACTAAAAGAATTAAAGAAGAATCAGGAGGTAAGTGGAATGGAAGGAAGAAGGCGATGAGTAAGAAGAAGTATTAGAAAGAGGATTAGATTTGAATAATGATAGAAGAATAAACAGGATTATATGTAAGGAGGAAAAGAAAAAACATTATTTGTAATTAATTAAGGAAGCAGTTAATGAAAAAGACGTGGAGATGCAGATAGACAGAGGAGGATGAGATAAAGAAAATCATACGAGGACGGATGAGATGAGTAAGAAGAAAGATGATGAAAGAGAGGACGAGGTTATAGAAGGAAAAGAAGGATAACTGAACGTTTTTTACTCCCGAGGTTACGACGTGACTCTCATGAGAAATATGCCCCTGCAGTCGGCAACCTGCACACTCTGCCCACTGGATTACTGTAATTGAAGGGTGAAAGCAGGAGGAGCCCCAGATAAATTACATTGCACTTGTATCCGCGAGCGGTTCTGTCCACAACAATAAGCCAACAACTACCAAGGTTTCAAACTAATTATTTTCTGGTTAAAAATTATGGCCTGGGATTTTTAGTGGGTCAAGCATTTTATTATTAGCATATTCTTAGGCGTGTTTCATTCCTGCGACTGTACTTAGCGTCACCCCCTGCATTTCCTGCCTCCGTACTTAGTTCTTTAGTTTCTTGCGCGGAATATTCACTACAGGCGGGGTCACTTTTGGGGAGAGAAGGGCGTGGCAGAGACAGTCTCGCCTTCAATTCCTTTTCTATTCATTTTCTGTGAAGTTTTGTAAAATAATTAAGTGAAAAGTGTCTACTGAGCCCGTCGTGGTGCAGTTTTAACGCATTTTGAAAAGTTTTTAGTATTTATTACTACATACAATACAAAATAAATACATTTTATGGTAACGTAACGAATTTGAGCAAGCTCGTGTTATTATTACAAAACAGGTAGAGAATCAAATCAAGAACGGAATATAAGTTGGATTGAATAAATAGTACATTAAAATTAAGAAAAATAAAAGAGGAAAAAGGATTTGAATAATAAATAATTTGCTTAATTTTTTTCTTAAGTTTATCATATTCAAAATAACCTAGATCAGGATTTATTATCAAAATAGAGTTGTATAATTTGGCTCGTAAATCTTGCTATGATTTGTTCTAGTGGTCGTGTAACATTTAGATTCAGCTAAAGGACATGTCAAATTTCTTCTGGTAGTATAAACATGTACTGCACGCATTATATCTTCACCTGACATAATTAGGAACATTAAATCCAGATGTCTGAAATGGGCAGGGCATGTAGCACGTATGGGCGAATCCAGAAATGCATATAGAGTATTAGTTGGGAGACCGGAGGGGAAAAGACCTTTAGGGAGGTCGAGACGTAGAAGGGAGGATAATAAAATGGATTTGAGGGAAGTGGGATATGATGATAGAGAGTGGATAAATCTTGCACAGGATAGGGACCGATGGCGGGCTTATGTGAGGGTGGTAATGAACCTGCGGGTTCCTTAAAAGCCATTTGTAAGTAAGTAAGTATTAACATGTTGTTTTCTCTATATTTCACGCGATTTTTATGACAATATTTTAATAATGCATATTTCTTTATTTATTTGTTCAATTTTGAAACCATTAACCCAGATTTTCCCACCGTCCTTTTTTAAGGACAGTTGCAGTGCCTTCGGATATTATGTCATTGTTGGTGTTAGGGACATTTTATAAGTTGTGCGGTAATGTTGGTAGTATTTGTTAGCTTCAGAAAATATGCGTTCCTTGTTTCAGTTTATTTCAACATCATTTAACCGATTTTTGAGAGTAACTAATGTGCTATTGTATTTTTATCACAAAAAATGTTTGGGCTTATTTGGGTTAAAATGGGAATAAATCAAATTTATTGGATAATCAATCATTGACTTCTTTAAGCAAATTTTAATTATCCGCTTTTGAAGCAATATAAGCGGAGGAAGTGTAAATTTTGTTGCTCCTCCTGAACCGACTATAGCATAATGGATGACAGATTGAACCAAACGTAAATAAACTAATCGAAGCAAATTTGTAGAGATGTAACAGCGAAGAATTACAAATTTATAAATGGTTTTACGAAGTCTATTACATAGCCTAAAGAAGAAACATGTTTATCTCAACTTAAATGCCGGTCAATAATAATTTCTAAATACTTTACTTGAGTAGATTTCTTCAGAACAGGACATGTGCAATCCTCATTAATTGAATAACCAGCATTATGAATTATTACATTTAATTTGAAAGAATTAAATATTGACACAATTTTAGAGAAAATTCAAAATTATAGACAGAAATGGAAATTTCATATTATACTCAGGATGCCTCGCCAAGCACTAAATTACCGCCCTTTAGAACAAAATCTTTGGGCCATCCGCTGAAACGATGGAGTGAGACCGTAACAGGCCACCAGGGTTAATACGTGATAGGAAGAAGAAGTCAGTCTATAATACCCTTTAAACGATCGAGACGACCGACAGTCGACCGAGCCCGTGATGCTTCCTCGAGTGTTTGCTTTCTGCGGAGTCAGGACACGCGGTAGCCAGCCTGCTTCGTATAGTACGGAGAGAGCGACCGATCGCACGTAAATCATGACTCTCGGTAGGTCGTTCTTAATAAAATGCAGAGCTCGAATCCAAATACAAATTTGGTAGTCTCTAAATCACTGAGAATAGCATCGCAGAATATGTCAGGTATCGCACTCTCGGTCCGTTCGGTGAGAAGTTGTAAGCTTACCTTACAAACATAATGAATGTACTGTAGAGTGGTAAGTTGTTTTGGCTCCTTGGAAACTTATATAATGTACGGGAACTTCAAACGATGTGAAATGTTGCAATTTAAGAACTTTCATGGTACCGTTTCCGTGTCCAAAATCCTATGTCGGTTAAGAGCTTTATGAGTCTCTGTATTCTATGGCAGAAATAAATGTCTGCTAATTATTTTTTCAATCATCGTTCGTAGCGAGTCTTGAAACAACTACCTTTTTACTTCCACAAAAAGAACTGCAATAAATTCGCAAGCTTCTGGACTTTTAAGGATCAGATTTATTACCGTAAAAATACAGGGTTGGGAGATGTCTTGGCAGCAACAAAGGGATAAAAGAATAAAAAGAAACATTACATGGATTAGTTGTTCAGTTCCTGCTTCTCTTCCTGGAATCTGTCGCCGTCAAAAATATAACCCAAAAAGGGAAGGGGGCAACGAACTTTTTATTTTTCGTTATATGTTGAATGTTTGGAAGCCTTTTCATAATTTTACGACTCGAAGCCAGCGGGTCCATGCATCCGGATGCTGCAGTCAATAACCTGTAAAGGGTACAGAGCACGGACATGAATTTCAGAGAAAGAAATAAAAGTATTGCATAGGAAAGAATACGTTCCTTTGTTACTTATTATTGTCTCAAAAGAAAAGACTGGGCGGTTTCTCATTTTTAACAGCTGAAAGGTATAGAATTTAGGTGCCATACATAATGCGGAAGCTATGATTTCTTTCAAACGTCTGATCATGAGTTATGTGCATTTTATTGGATGTCGCTGTTATTCTCTCCAGACTTGCGGAGGATTCGAAGTTCGAGCAGACAAAGATTTCATCTGCTGTTTCACAAATTTTAATTAAATTTAATAGCTTCATGAAGATTATTACTGTCATGATTTCTGATTAATTGTTAGATTAGCGACTTCACTAGTTTCGATGTTATTTCCATCATCTACTGAATCCTAGTGAGTTCCAATGCTATCTTCTGGTTTCCTGTTATGGTAGGGTGTGTTCATGATTTTATCGAAAAGAGTGTGTATTCTGATACAATCATGAACACACCCCACCATAACAGGAAACCAGAACTCACTAGATTCAGTAGACGATGGAAATAACATCGAAAGTAATCAATCAGGTATATTGACATCATTATTTAAAATTTTAACGCAGTGAAGTCATTATTTATTAATAATTTCAATAATTTAACAATTCAGCAGTGATTATATAGGTCTCAGGCCGGTATTCATAGTCAGTGACTTATTTGTTCAATAAGTATGACTTTGTTAAGTTATACTTATTGGAAATTCTTAACTTATATGATTACGGTATTCATAGTCGGCTAATAAGTCGTACTTTGTAAAGTTTCACTGAATAAGTGTAACTTATGTGTATACAAATAAGTCAAACTTATTGGTATGAGAAATTGCAAGGCCATTATCACGACAATGTAAATCAGACAGTCGATTTTCTTTTGTCTCTAAATTTGTATGCATAGCTTCTGTAGGATACAGTAAAATAATTTATGTATGCACGGAAAGAAGAAAAGAAAATATTTTAGTTATGTACAGAAAGATGATTGTATTGAAGGAGATTATTCTAAAATATTCAAAGATTGTAGAGAATAAGAAGACCGACGCAGTTTTTTGAAGACAGAAGATTGCAGAAGAATTCAATTCGTCGATATATTATCTTGTGGAACATGTAAGTAAGTAAGTAAGCCTAATACAATATTTTCTTTGAAAAGTGTATATTATAACATAAAGAAAGAAATTATGAAGTTCGTTTATGCGAAGTTGGAAATTTTATTGTAATTTGGTTATAATGATTACAGAGATTTGGAAAACAACTGCGGATAGGCTACTATAGACGAACATCAAATGCAACCAACAAAATGATTTAACCAAAGAACGTCAAATAGTGTTGGCTACACGAGGTGATCTTCTAGTAAAAATATGAAGGACATTGATCCACCTGTAGCACAAATAATCCTCGCACAATAGCCCAAGTTCCGGGAGCGGTTGACTCCGATATGATTGCGAGTGAACTAAAAGGTAGGCCTAACAGTGTTACATTCAACATTCTTTCTTGAACATCTAATTTCTTTCTTAGCCTATTAGCTATTATTTGTTAATAAAGAAAATTGTCAAATCATATTTATTTACATGAAGAGAGTTCGTAATAGGTAACTAAACCTAACAAGTGATAGAATGAGGAAGAATAAATTCTACACAACATAATTAGCCAGTTGACATACATATTGTTTAAATTGCAGTTGTGTTCGCAGAGGAAGCACCATATCCTTCCAAGGACGTAACCTCCTCTACTGCTGGACCATCCAACTCAATTGCAGTTGAAACAACAGTGACGGCAACTCCAGCAGCATTAGCAGATCACACAAGAAAGCGCAGGAATGTAGTTTTGAAGGAAATTCATTATTTCAGTTAAAAAGAATGAAGGCAAAATTAGAAGTAGAATCTGCGGAAGTTGTGTTGCGTGAACAACTTATTGATATTGATCTAGCAAAAAGCTCAAAGATTGGATATTGTTGACATAGCTAAGCATAATTATTATAGTATAGTAGAGACTAGGAGCCTACTATATTTCATTACAGACAAGTGGCATGTAAAATATTTTCGTTATCGCGTCAATATTGTTGTTCAAGTCATTGAAATCGAAACGGCACCCGCTTTAACTGCCATTTACTCTTTGTCACTTCACTGGGAGCGCCTCGTTGTTGCCGGATCTTAGTTAATGGTAGCAACAATTAGAATATTAAATATTTTTTTCTAGGTTTAGACACCACGGAGAAAAACTAGACTTGGCAATGCCGCACACGTTTAAAGTGGGTCAGGTGGTTAGAGTAATTATTATTACTTTTTACAAGTCAATAATGCAACTGAGATCAGAAGCTCACAAACAAATGCCGCTTGTCCATAATGAAAACGGGACTGCTATAAAATACATCAATCGGTTATTGTTTAAAACTTACTAGTATTCATTGTTGATATTACAAATTGTCTCAATTTTAAATGTTTTGGTAAATCACATAAATGAATAAATATTTTATTCGGTGAAATACATGAACACTAATGATGAAATTTATTTACATTTTGTCATCATGCCTCCTAAACACACTGTTAATCAGTTCTCCCTGAAAGCCAAACCGAAGGTTGCTGTACAGGTGATGCAACAGGCACAGGTTCATAGGAAGAATCATCTTCTGGTAAGTTGTCATTTCTCTCCGAACTCAAATTTTGAAGCACTGCACAGGCAACAATTTATATTTGGGACATTCTCGAATTTGTTTCTTAAACCAACCGAGAGAAAAGTAAATCTCACCTTCCAAATCTCAAACTTTGTCTCCACTACATTAATTCTCGTCTCTTTTGTCGGCTGTATTGTATCTATAAATTTTATAAAGTGTCAAGCCGATATTTCCACAACTTCTTACATTTGACAATTTATTTACTTTTATTATGACAGTAAGAAAACTTAATTGGTTACTGTGGTTGCATGATCAGTGAGCTCTACGCTCGTTTGAAACTCTGAACCACCGGGAATGGTAGCTGCAAATATATTGACTAAGCAGTCGCGGACAGCCAATAAGGGGTGGTCCTCCAGCTTGGGGGTTTGGCGAAGGGCTAACAACCCATCACAGTAAAAAAGAGCTTGTTACGGAACCCCAACACAAGCCTCGAAATGGGATTGATTCTTTGGCGCGACCACAGCAAAAGAATAAGGTTATGAGATTTGGTACTTGGAATGCCACGAGTCTTTTAGAAGAGGAGGGGTAACATTAGTAGCAAAATAACTAGCTACGAGTAGATATAGAATAGACTTTGTGGGAGTAAAGGAGTTAGGTTAGATGAGAATGGCCTATCACCAATAGGAGATTACTTGTACTATAGGGAAGGAAATAATAATCACCATTACTTGTACTATGGGGAAGGAAATAATAATCACCATTACTTGTACTATGGGGAAGGAAATAATAATCACCAATTAGGAACAGGATTTTTTATTCATGGAAAGAGATGAGCAGGGCATGTAGCACGTATAGGTGAATCCAGAAATGTGTACAAAGTGTTATTTGGAAGACTTGAGGGGAGAAAGGCCTTTGGGGAGGCCGATGCATAGATGTGAAGATATTAAAATGGATTTGAAGGAGTTGGGATATGATGATAGGACTGGATTAATCTTGCTTACGATAGGGACCGATGGCGGGCTTATATGAGGGAGCAATGAACCTCCTGGTTCACCGAAAGCCATTTGTAAGTAAGTATGACAGCAAGAAGGCTTTGTTTTCCATTCATTTTATTAATACATAATAATTTAATTTAAAATGACGGGATAAGGGAATTTAATCTTAATAATACTTCAATTTCATGCATATTAAAGAAGCCTAACCTCATCTATATATCGAATACCTCATACAGTATATTACAGACTACAGTTATGGCTATATTTTAAGAATATTAAACTTATTTCAAAGTTTTCAGTGTATAAAATCTCAAGCAAACAAGAAGTACTAGAAGAACTGGCAAACCTCGCTATCTCGGTTTTGCTAGAGTTCTTTACATTTTCGAAGTATTGATTCTAAAACCGTCCTTTTGCGAAAACGAAACCTCGTTTTGAATTCAAGATCATTATAAAACTCAAAGCGACCCATTACGTTTCGCAAGTAACGCTTTTAGGCGCAAATTTCCTACATTCCGATAACTTCCTTCGCCAGTTCTTCATAAACGTTATTAATTTTTAGGTTAAAACTGACATAAGTCAGGGGTTCCCTTGACTTGATAAAGTTTAACTTATTTCATAACATAAGTCGCACTTGAGTCACTATGAATTGCAATAAGTTCAACTTCATGAAGTCAGACTTTGTAAAGTAAAGCTTATAAAATAATCACGACTTATAATAAGTACGACTTATTTGGACCGAAATCTCCAATTGAGGCGAGGTTTAAGTTCGACTTATATATAAGTATGACTTATCTCGACTATGAATACCGGCCTCAGTGTTAAAAGAGTGTACTGTATACAAGAATGTTTCACTGTTTCTTTTAACATACTGTAAATTGTTAGAACTTACAACAAAACATGTTTACACTCATTTTTGTTTAGTGCACTTATAATATATCTCTCTCCATATATTATTATTATTATTATTATTATTATTATTATTATTATTATTATTATTATTATTATTATTATTATTACTTACAAATGGCTTTTAGAGAACGCGGAGGTTCATTGCCGCCCTCACATAAGTCGGCCATTGGTCCCTATCCTGAGCAAAATTAATCCAGTCTCTATCAACATATCCCACCTCCCTCAAATCCATTTTAATATTATCCTCCCATCTACGTCTTGGCCTCCCCAAAGGTCTTTTTTCCTTCCGGCCTCCCAGCTAACACTCTATATGCATTTCTGGGTTCGCCCATACGTGCTACATGCCCTGCCTATCTCAAACGTCTGGATTTAATGTTCCTACTTATGTCAGGTGAAGAATACAATGCGTGCAGTTCTGTGTTGTGTAACTTTCTCCATTCTCCTGTAACTTCATACCTCTTATTTCACGTTATTCTGGAACATCCTTAGCCCCTGTTCACTCTCAAAGTGAGAGTCCAAGTTTCACAACCATACAGAACAACTGGTAATATAACTGTTTTTTAAATTCTAACTTTCAGCTTTTTTAGAGAGCAGACTGGATGACAAAAGCTTCTCAACCGAATAATAACAGGCATTATTATTATTATTATTATTATTATTATTATTATTATTATTATTATTATTATTATTATTATTATTATTATTAAGCCATTTACACACCACTACGGCTTTCAATATTTAATGTTTATTATAATCCTAACAAGGGTTAGAAATTCTTTGGCCCCAGGATTCCTAATGGAAAAGAAGAGAATAAAACTTGTATCCACTGGACATTCAGCCGGAAACACTGTCTTTTGAGCCACAGTGCAAGACAAAATAACTTAATGTCCTTAATATTTGTTATACATTTGGTCAGTAGGCCTATGTACCCAATGAAGACTGTGCTGTTGTACGATGCTATATCAGTAATATTTTGCTTCTCCGTGAGAGCCGCCAATCTTAGCGTTGCTTTAGGATTCACCCTCCCGATATTGCATTACGTGGGATAACGAAACCTATAATGGGTTGAAGGGTTGAACCCTTCATTAAAACGACAGCATTCGCTTCGCTCTGGGGGATGATTTCTATAGGAGAAAGACTGACCCTTCCTTCGGTTTTAATGCGATGATAAAAGCGAAGCTGGACATTGCAGTGGACGGAGGGCAGTTGGTGGAGTCCAACAAAAGAAACAGACAATGCTCGACACTCCCCCTTCGATATCATCAGGTGCGTTAAGTCCATGCTCCACGCGAATAGACTGTTCTCTTCTCCACTTTATGCTGTTCGAGTCAACGAAAAGTTTGTACTCATAATCCGCAAAGAGTGTAAAATTGAACGCTGAAAATCATCTGTGTGTTTGGCATGATATATTTTTGTAAGCTATTTGGAATATGGAAGAAGTTCTTGGTTTTCCGCATTGTATTGAGATTTAATATTAACTACAACGTTACACAGAAGGCGACCGAGTAGCTCTGTTGGTAGACTTGAAGGTCCGGGGTTCGATTACGAGTGGTGACGGGATTTTCTTGTGACCAAACTTCCAGAATCGCCCCGAAGTTCACTCAGCCTCCTATCAAATCGAGTACCAGATCTTTCCGGGGATAAAAAGGCGATCGGAGTGTGATGCTGACCACACCATCTCATTCTAGTGCCGAGGTCAAGAAAGAATGGGACTCTACCTCTATGCCCTCATGTGCCTCAGCATTTACCTACCTACGTTACATAGGATGATTTAAAGATTATGCTCAAACTGAATATGCTTACAGATGGGTTGGAATACAACAATTTTACAGTACGGGCTCATAATGTAGGAAGTAATCCCGGATCAGTACAAGCTTGTGAATATCAGGAAATACATGTTGGATAATATACCAATGAAGTAATGGCAGTTTATGCAAAATTTTAAGCAGGGTAACATTACATGACCCTAACGATTAACTTTGTATTATACAAAACTTCGTTCGAATTGACCACACCACATAGAGCGCAGGCATTACTTTGTTGAAGGAAACTCTGGCCGCACTCTCCCAAATATCCCGGGCATCTCCCAAACGACAGCAGATGTTGCAAGTGTCCTGGCTGTAAGTGTTTCTGAGTATTACACCTTTATCTCGTAAAAGAGACTCTTGATTTGCCACCAGAAGAAATAACCAAGATACGTCAAATCAGGGGAGCGGGGTGGCCATTCACTCGAACTTCCTCTTCCGATCCAACGCCCGAGATATACAAGATTTAGAGTAAAATGTGCTGGTATTCCGTCCTCTTTCGTCCATATCTGCTGACGTATGATAAGTTGCGCGTTTTCTAATAGCTCTGAAGCAACTTATTGCGAAAAGATGTAAATCATCTCATTTAAACATAGTAGCAGGAGATAAGATTGAAAGTATAGTTATATTCACATTGTAGGTCTTGACATTACGGGTTTGTACTAATTTAGGTTACTTCGGAGAATACAGGCTCATATTCGTGAAATGTTAGGTATATTTCGACCTTTCTGTAACCCTCTTCAGTTTGAGTATAAGCTTATGAGTCACCCTGTACAATAATTCTCCTATCATTACGTAAGTGTCTGAGACTTGGATTTAACAAAACGTGTGAAGAATCTAAATTGGAAATATTTGAAAGAAAGAAGTTGAGGAAAATATTTGGACCACTTCGTGATAATGTTACCCTAGAATGGAGAATCAGAAAAAATGAAATTTTTTCAATTTATAAAAGCATCTGGATGTAATTGTGAGAATAAAGTAAGACAATTTAAATGAATAGGTTATGTGATGAGAGCTCCACCGGGGGAGGGGGAGGAAGGGGGGGAAAAAAAAAGGAAATTCACAGGAAAAAATCCGCCGGGAAGAAGATCTCTGACTGGAATTAGATATTTAGACTTTAGGAGAAAAAATTGGCTAACAATATACATAATTGATTAGAAAGATAATTATTTGTTTGAATAGAGTACCCTATTCTTATAAAGATGTTGTTGATGATAAACATAATAATGATAACAACAAATAATAATAATAATAATAATAATAATAATAATAATAATAAATATAATAATATATTATACAATTGCTCACATACAGCCGTAGGCTATTGACCAAGATCTAATAACTTGGCTATGGAATACTCAGACAAATTTAGCATATTGACGTTCTACCAAGACATTAATAACTGAGTAACAAAAATTAAATTACGTAACAAATCTTGCTTGCGTGTGTGTACTTGTTATTACATTCGCAATTTGTTTCGTCCATTTTAAATCTGTCGCTTTCATTGTCTGCTCATAATTCTGAAGTTCAATAAATTCCGTTCCGTAATGTCTTACTTCCATGACGGTTGAAAATTAATCTTTTCTTCACAAGATTTATTGATAAAATAAATTTCTTCTGTCATAAGATAAATGCGTCCACTTTAACGTGTAAAATATGAGATAATATTTTCATGACATCTACTAGATATTCCAAATATAACTATACTTATAATAATAATAATAATAATAATAATAATACTTAGCTAAGCGAAGGGTCCCGGGATCGATACCCGGCCTCAGAAAAATTTTTCCTTGAAATTATTCAAACCTGCTTTACAGGGAGCTACTACCTGAAAGCCAGATTTGCATAATAATAATAATAATAATAATAATAATAATAATAATAATAATAATAATAATAGACTATATTTATCTCATTTACGTAGGCCTAGTTGCATATATAAAATTACAATTTTTAATTTCAGGAAAATTCATTCATATTGTTCTGCCCAAGGGTAGGTCTTTCACTGCAGACCCAGCATTCTCCAGTCTTCCCTATTTTTCCTTCCTCTTAGTCTCCGCATATGATCCATATATCTTAATGTCGTCTATTATCTGATATCTTCCTTCTAGTGCATCCTTTAGAAGGCGGTTTCTTCTTAATCAGTAACCCAACCAATCCTTTTCCTCTTCCTAATCACTTTCAGCATTACTCTTTCTTCACCCACTCTTTACAACACAGCTACATTTCTTATTCTGTCTGTCCATTTCACACACTCCATTCTTCTGCATATTCACATTTCAAATGCTTCTAGTCGCTTCTCTTTATTTCGTCGTAATGTCCATGTTTCTGCCTCATACAATGCTACACTCCACACAAAGCACTTCACTAGTCTCTTCCTTAATTCTTTCTCCAGATGTTCGCAGAATATGCTCCTTTTTCTATTAAAAGCTTCCTTTGCCGTTGTTATTATCCTTTTGACTTCTTGACAGCAGCTCATGTTATTGCTTATAGAACACCCCAAGTATTTGAAGCTGTCCACTTGCTGTAATTTAGAAAAAAGAGAACGAAAATGTAACAGAGGATGGACTCGCGATTTGAGCTCTCGGGCGTAAGTTTAAATCCTGCTTTGATGGTTAACTGGTTGTTTTATTTCGGATTTTTTCCAACTAGAAGGCGAAAGTCATGTAACTCCATGGCGAATCCACGGACTCATCTTGCCATATGCCGCGTCGCCATCATTGATTTCACCGATGCTTGTTAGCCTCGCAGCTGATACAGCGTCGTTAAATAGCCGATAAAAAAGATTCTGTCTAGATGTGCTTTGTCACATGATTAGTGGTCAGTGTATGCTTCAGCTGCCTACTTAACGCACCCTCGTGGAGAAACATTCCTTTATTGTGTAGGGGAACGCTCTCCCATGGCTAGCGAATCCACTGACCACGCTCGTTTTATTTTTTATGTGTCAGAGAGGGGGTACTAATGGCTCCCTGCATTTGCTGCGCCTGGTATTATCTCTCTTTGGTGACCTTTATTCACAACCTCTTCTGTATTCAAATCCCTCAGTAGCAAACGCCCATATTTATTGCTGTTATATCCTTAACCTTTCATTCCAAGCTGCATATTTCTTCATCCAATTCACGTCCGAGATATTTGTGCCTCAAGTACCGAATTTTAGACATTCCCGCCGTTACGGTGGTGCTATTTCAGAAATAGAAAGCCACGTGTCTTAAGGAAATTTTGTAGTTCGGAGTTACTGAACGTTTGAACGTTGGCCTTCTCTGCAGAAGAATAATCATGTTTAAATCTCAGAGGATTCTATTTGCGGGTAAATACAATTTTGGAATAGGTTTTCTCAGATCAATATCATCTTAATTACCATCCATGAAATCTTCATCATAATCATTATCATTTTCTTACTTGCCTTTAATAGTAAGGTAAAGTTGCGTACATCGCACCACTTTAGCATTTATAATTTTTATCGAACAATACAATTTTTATTTTCCGCATTCCTTTACAGAAATACATTCCCAGAACATTTACCTTTCATATGAAAAAGAATCCTTCAATTTGATTTAATATTTTTGAAGTAGAATGACATTTTCGAAACACTTGTCAATGGTACCATTTAGGCAACTAGTTTCCTAAATAGCACCTGCGGTTTCTTAAATCGCACCTCTTTCAGTGGAGGGAACAGGATGAAGGAAAGCTTTTAATATTGAACATATTGAACAATATTTAATATGGATACTTACTTACTTACAAATGGCTTTTAAGGAACCCGAAGGTTCATTGCCGCCCTCACATAAGCCCGCCATCGGTCCCTATCCTGTGCAAGATTAACCCAGGCTCTATCATCATACCCCACCTCCCTCAAATCCATTTTAATATTATCCTCCCATCTACGTCTCGGCCTCCCTAAAGGTATTTTTCCCTCCGGTCTCCCAACTAACACTCTATATGCATTTCTGGATTCGCCCATACGTGCTACATGCCCTGCCCACCGAGGCTTATTGTAGGGATTCGTAACAAGCTGTTTTTTACAGTGATGGGTTGTTAGCCCTTCGCCCAACCCCCAAGCTGGAGGACCACCCCTTATCGGCTGTCCACGGCTGCTTATTCAATATATTCGCAGCTACCCTCCATTCTGGAGGCCGTCTCCTCTATCCGCAACCTGAGGACGCGCCATGCCGTGGTGATACGGACACCTACCATACATGGCATGAATATGAATAATGTAATAAATGCAAATTACAAGTTTATTGAAATTAATGAAAGAGAATAACGCATCTTCAAATGAAATTGAAAAAATAGAGCATAAATTACCTAATATTTAAACTTTTTTTTATTATTACACATTTGCCATGTGCTTCACCAGGCAGTTCAAACTGTAAACTGCACCACCTTTTCTCCACGATTATCTCGAAGCCACCTAAGAACTGCTTCATGATTTAGCTGTCTGAAATGGTTTGAAGGTAGAAACATCTAAAGGCTGGGCCTCTGAGTATTACGACGAGGAAGCTGAAATAGGAGCACATCATTTTCCCGAGATAATCTAGCTTCTAAATTTTGGAATGGTTCGTATAGGTGGACATACAAAAGCAGCACTTTTTTCTATGGCAAGTTTGAGTGGCAAATAAAATGTTTGAGCTATTCGACAAATAGTTCACTGTTGATATAGCCTGACTCAGAGCAAACAAATAACGATCCTGGAGGGGCACCAGCTGATAATGAAGGATGCACTGTTTGACGTTTAAAAATTATCACAGGTGGCACAAAATACTTGGTGCGCTTGTACAACACACACTTGTTGTATTAACGCCTTTTTCACCACTTGATATTGCACCCACCTGATGCATTCCTCGTTCAGTTAAAATTTTTGGGGCCTTCTTTTGTACGGTTAGAATTGCTACAATTGCTCATATCGCACCGGTGCGAATTAGGCACCTACAAAGTGGTGCGAATTGAGAAACTACGTCATAAGTTTCATTCTAGCCTATAATCACCACATGTTCGAAAATCCTACGAAGTTAAATGTTCTTTAATATTTCTTTTAACCAATAACATCTTAAGATTATGGATTCCTTTGCATACAAATCCGTTATTTAGTTACAAAATGTTAGCTAAATATACATCCACCTGAGCGATTATATTAAATAATCTATCACCACGTTGCTAGCACAAAGAAGTGGGAAAATCAAGTGACATGGTGGTAGTTCATATGGTAGATTGTAACAATACCACTAGATGCTACACTACTACAGTAACTTGTTTTAAACTAGCAGTGGTGCCATTTAGGAAGCGGTGCGATTTATGCTACTCTACCCTATTTTCTGTTTAGAATAACAGAATTATGAGATTTTAAAGATTCGTAAAGGAGGTTAAAGAAAAGCAATGTAAGAAATTACGATATAACTTTAACGGTACAAAAGTTGTAGTCAGTTCTATGATTTCTTGGTTCTCTTCACACATGGAATTTCTAGAGTACTGATTGTTTCTTTCCATTCTTCTAAAGCCTTAATCCGTATGACAGCGCGATAAGGAAATAAGAAAGAATGAAGCGAAAATACTTATGGACGAATATCTGTTAATACTCGAATTACCAGAAATAAGCAACAAGACTTAACGAAAGAACTGTCCAAGAGAAAATAAAACTGAGATTTATTTGAGGAATAATGCTGAACAAAAATCATAAGCCTCACCATAACTGATTAACTCTGTAAATATATTTGAAGTTACGAGACTACAGAGTTATAAACCCAAGACTATACTATTATTACCGCACCAGGAAGCTTGTGCTATGAACGTACATATTCTGCTACAAGTGACAAAAATCCAGACACACCCATAGTATGACCGTAAGCAAAAATGTTTTAAAGTCTACTTTGCATAGCAGAAAAGAAAAATCTTGATAAAGGGTGAATATAAAGTACATTCACACGTGGAAGGTTAGCTTCGTCTTATGGTAAGAAACCAGTAAAGACAGGGGAAGCACAAAAATGTACATGGGGAAGGAACAGAAAGGAAAGGCTTTGACCATCGGCGTTGGCCGGTCATTTCCACCGCCTTGTGTATTACAGAAAGAGAAGGAATGATGAAAGACTATAAGTAAACCCAATGCCTATTCTATTCACATGCAAATACCTGTACTTTTGACACCGTGCAATGTTCTCCACACTATATACTGCAAGTATAGTTTTTGCTTGCCTTTTTCATGCTAACCCTTCTCGTACATTTCACCTCCTTGGACCGACCCCTCTGCAAGTTGAAGCTATCTCACAAGCGAGCATAGCTATCTCTTTCTATTATTGCATGCATGTTATAACAGATGGCCAGGGGACGTTTTATGTACTATGTAATATGTGTATGTGGAACAAGGATAGAAATAAAGCCGAAAGGTAAAGGAGACGACAACGAAAGAGTGGAAGAAAATAAAACAATCTATATGACTAGGTATATAGAATAATACATCCATTTGCTTTAACACACAGCGTTCAGGATCTTTACTTTCTTTGCTAGCTGATTACTAAAGAATATGTACAAGAACAAATACTGAAGTATGCATGGTAATTTACACATGATACTGAATTGGAATTGTTAGCTCTGAATTTGCAAAATCATCATCATCATCATCATCATCATCATCATCATCATCATCATCATCATCATCATCATCTTCCAAAAGCTCTTTTAGCTTAGTCTCGGTTTTCTTCATAACTGATGTCCATTCAACACGGTCTGACGCTTTACTTCTCCAGTGTATAACTTATTTCGTAAATATATCTCAATATCATTAACCTATCAGTCTACAGTAGATCTTCCACATTTTCCTACCACCCAACTTTCCTTCCATAATTATGTTGTTCTTGGTTAGAACATGATAATTCTAAAAATGCCTTTTTTTAGCTGAAAGCGTAGCCTTATATAAAAACAGTTCTCTTTCGTTTGGTATAGCCGTGATATCTCCATCTAATCTTATGTTATTTTCATTCACATTTTTATGTAAACTGCAATTATGTTTTGTATAGCAAAAATGAAAATAAAAATGTTTGTATCTCAAAACAGGTTTTTTTGAGTTATCATGTTTTGGCCAAACAACGCAGAATTGTTTTAACCATTGTTCCATTATTTACTCTTAATAATATATGTGACCAATCATTTACATCAAATTCAGAACTTCTTGCTTTGATTATAGAAATAATTTCAAAAATTTTCATTTATCTCTGATTCCATTTGCATTTGATTTATCCATAAGCCATTAGCCTATCATTTTTGAACTATATATTCATCTTAATACAATCTCTTACAAAGTCGTGGAAATTATTTATTGACATGTAACCTCTATATTCGACTTACATTAATAGAAAACATTTAAGGATGTGGTGGAACTGATATTCGACTTCAGTTGTCATGGAAATGCTTACGTCATATCCGATAAAATTAACAGTGTGGACGAGTCCATTCTCATACGCAAGAAAAGTTCGCAAATATACTAACATACTTGGGAACAGTTCATTATAATGCATACGAGTGCAATATATTAAAAAAAATTAGATTGTTATTGAGATGTGCTTTGGCATGGACTCGAAACAGATGCGCGCATTAGTGTCCTGCAATGTTCGAACATGAGAGAGGCAACCAAGATATTACAAACTTCGTCTTATTGCTTATGAAAATCTAATCGCAATATCTGTGCTAAAATCCTTAAGCGGTAGAGGACAGCAATAATTATTTTTATAACAAGGAGGAATAAACACGACAGGCCTCCTTCTGCAGAGGGAACATCGGCGAATATCGAACTTCTGCAAACTTGAACCAAACATAACGCCTGTAATGCACGACACTAGCGTGCACAATACATGCGTAACTATAGAAAGTTAATACAATGTTGACATTACTCACATATAGATGAATAAATAACAATAACACTATTTACGAGATGTGCCTATATAATAATAATAATAATAATAATAATAATAATAATAATAATAATAATAAATAATGATAATAGTAATAATGATAATTTTGTTTGAAAAATAATAATACACTTTTGGTTGGCACTGTCGATGAAACAAAAGCTTGTGGCCTGAAGTGGAGTATTAGGTCTACATTGAATAATTAAAAAGTAATATTACAAGTTTAAGCCTACACTAAAATAATTATTTAATTGTTTAATTTAAGTAATCAAATGTAAGGAAGCAAAAATAAAGTGGAAAATACCAAAATAATAATACAAGAAAACAATGAAATTATGTCAAATACACAGAAGAGTAGGGTAACTATTAAGTACAAAGGGTGATGGCCTCTTTAAACAATAAGAAAATAAAATAAAAAAGTATTAAATAATACAATTGTAAAATAAATACAAAATATAATGCAATAAAATAGTTGAGTAATATATTCTATACATAAATGATATTTTATTTGTATTTTATTTATGAATTTTGAAAGATCAATAACATAAATATATATATATAGGGTAAACTAGGGTCTGTTGGACAGTCGGGCATGTTGGACACTCTGTACTTTAACGTGTTACCTCGCTACTTGTGGGCACCACATTCTGCTAGAAGTCAATGACGGAAGTAGCCACGAGTGGGGCTACTTCCGTCATAAACTTCTAGCAGAATGTGGTGCCCACAAGTGGCGAGGTAACACGTTAAAGTACAGAGTGTCCAACATGCCCGACTGTCCAACAGACCCTAGTTTACCCCATATATATATTTTTTTATTTAATGTAAGAGATAGATATAAAACGTATAAAATATAAAAATTATATATATATATATATATATACAAAATAAAATAAAATTAAAATTTATTAGAATACTAATCAGTATTTAAAATCAGTTGAAGTGGTTCCTTTTTAAATAATTTATTATTGGAAGATGCTAATTTTGAATGTTTTTAATAAAGTTATTAAGTATACAATCGCGGGCCGAAATTTGAGGCATGCCTTATTCCTGCTTCAGAATTGCATTTGGGTTCAAACAAAGGAAATGATATAATGTGGCTTCTTGTACTGTAATCATGATCATAATAGTTATTATTTTATGTTAGTATTTTAATAGTATAGTATACCATGAATTATTAAGTGCCTGTGACTTAAAAGTAGTTTTTTACATTTCCTTTGATGTCAAAACGTTACAGTTTTTCTTTCTTATACCTCAAATATAGACGTTTCAGTCAAAAGAGAATAAATAAATAAATGATAAGAAAAATAACAAGAAAGAATAGGCCTATAAGGAGAAAGAAAGGTAAATAGATAGTTAGGTTTTAAGTAGATAGGTAGTTAGGATGAAAGAAAGAAACTTACAAGAAAATAATGAATGTAAAGCTTAAGGGAAATAAAAAGGATAAAGAAATCAGAAATAAAGTAAGACAAGAAATGGAGAAGAAGATTATGGAAAGAAATAAATGGAGAAGAAGTAAAGAACAAAATAAATGGAAGAAAAGAATAATAAAAGGAAAAAAAAAATAGGATATGGAAGCGGAAAATACCCTATATCTTGATAGACAGAAACATAAACCGTACGTACGCAGTTGATATAAAATCATGACACAATTCAATTAATAAAACCAGTCCGAAAAACAATACACTAGCACTGTTTATCTTCCGACCTCAAAAGCACCGCAAGTGTCTTTTTAATTTAAATGCACTTTGAAGATAGGATTTATGAACGTGTGTAATCTGATATGGCATGTTAAGAAAGGTGTCAGATCATATAGCACACACTTGACACGACTAGATTTCGAACTCTGGACCTCTGGTATCTGTGTTATATATCTTCCAAGGTTGAGTAATGAGACATGACATTTCCTTATACACCGCGACAATATATCAGATGCAGGATACGAACATACGTAATGTGACGCTCGGGGCTACGACTGCAATGTTATAATAATTTAACTATGGCTGCCACCTCTATTGTCTGCTGTGTGTATTGTGTACGCTCTGCGTTCCATTTATTCTTGTTTATCGACGCACTGTGCTTCCTTCATGGCTAAAAGGAATCCTGGCGTCAGATTAAGCTGACTATTACACTCTTACTACGTCATACTACTTTTGACCAATAAAACGGTACGAAATGACGTATTTCAACCAATCATGGCTGCTTATCGCACAATTTTATCGCGTCCCTAGCATTTGTTTAATTTTATCGCGTCCCTAGCATTTGTTTCTTTGTTTGCCAACATTTGAAACTGCGCTGGTCTGGACGTCAAAAAAAAAAAAATATATATATATATATATATATATATATATATATATATATATACATATATATATATAAGTTATATAAAATTACAAACCACTCCAGTCGATGCACAGCAGTTTCAAATATGACTCGCATTGGCATTCAAGAACAAGAATTTATAAAAATCACTGATCATACCTATGCATCTTCTGAAATCCGATTTACAAATAAATGAAGAGCACCATTCGGAAATCCTGAATAAGTTGAATACACCATGTAGGCCTACATCAACGAGTTCCACTTCTATTACGCACACGTCCAATATAACATCAATTGAACTACCAACCACATTCAAATTTGAAAATTGTACATTCAATAATTATCCCTTTTAAAATTATTCATGTTTATTTTTTATGTCATCGTCGTTAATTAAAACTTTTCTAACACTTGTGTATATTAGTTAGGTTATGTTATAGCTTCTGCTATATGATATTATGGATAGTCACGTATCAGAAATTGTTTAATATTAAGATTTATTGAAAATCATCTGTCAAGTGACGTTGATTACTGGGATTCGGATAATTGAAGTGGAATGTTGCATTTTAATAAAAATGAAACTGAATCAACAAAGCCTTCTTGACTAGTAACATTGCCATCGTGCATAATAAATCGAGAACTTCTCGACGAGAAGGCATTGCTCACTACTGCCATCTAGCATGCATCTAGCGTAATATTTGTAATGTTGAGATGGTACAATAATACATTTGAAGACAGTTGTATTTTCGTAAGTCAATTAATATTTTATTGTATTGGAGTACTTCGTTACTTCTAATCTTTATATACTTTCTTCTAATCGTGTAATAGTCAATTAAATCCTACTCGAGTTTTGATTTTCTCTAGATAAATCAAAACGTCTAGTGAGATTACTGTTGATAAAATATTTCTAGGAATTAAAAAGAAAAGAATAACAAATTGAATAATCCTCAGTTTGCATCGAAAAGAAAATAATAATTTTTATTTATTTATTTATTTATTTATTTATTTATTTATATTTGATATTTATATGCTGGATAACAGCTGTTTACCAAAGAAGTCCAGCACAGTAATACAAATTAATACAATAATAAGTTGAAGAATAATGTTACAAATTAACTATAGCACAATGAAATAATAAAGAACAAATATACTAGTAAAAACAAAGTTTACAATGGTTAATTTAAACAACAAACAAAAACTAATAGATTCTAATCAGTGCTATAGTAAGGAATTAAATATTACAGAAAATAATACAGATACAGGTATAAATTGTTTGTAAATAATATAAAAGCATATGACACTGCAGTGAACAAATAACTCTATACATTGAATGAATCGGAAATCACATCCTGCAAGTTAACATTTTTAATGCATATAGAGACTCGAGAGAGATATTTAGAATTATTATTATTGTTATTATTATTATTATTATTATTATTATTATTATTATTATTATTATTATTATACCTGGTAAGGTTTATCTTGTCTCAGTAGCAATAAAACCAAGTCCCTTCAAATGAGGGTGGAGATTATAGGAGGGTTGTAAATTTTCAGGATTCCTTTCAAAATCTTGTTATTGTACAGGCTGCCGGAACTCAGTGACGGAACTACACAGTACGAAGAGAGATATTTTGTTATTTTATTTTGCCCTACAGAATGTATCAACTAGTCCCTTCCGCCACTGGATGAATGGACGGCATCGCTCCACTCCCCCCATCGCCATAACAATACAGACGAAGTAAGACATATCTCCTTTCTCTTTCTTTTCACAGTGAGACAAGATACATCACACAGCCTTTTAGTATTATGGTCGTTATTGACTTATTATTACAGTATTACTTACTTACTTACTTACAAATGGCTTTGATATAGCAGGTTCATTGCCGCCCTCACATAAGCCCGCCATTGGTCCTTATCCTGAGCAAGATTAATCCAGTACCTACCATAATATTGTATCTCACCTCCCTCAAATCCATTTAATATAATCCTCCCATCTACGTCTCGGCCTCCCCAAATGGTCTTTTTCCTCTCGGTCTCCAAACTAACACTCTATATCCATTTTTGGATTCACCCATACGTGCTACATGCCCTGCCCATCTCAAACGTCTGGATTTAATGTTCATAATTATGTCAGGTGAAGAATACGATGCGTGCAGTTCTGCGTTGTATAACTTTCTCCATTCTCCTGTAACTTCATCCTTCTTAGCCCCAAATATTTTCCTGAGCACCTTATTCTCAGATACCTTTAATCTCTGTTCCTCTCTCAAAGTGAGAGTCCAAGTCTCACAACCATAGACTACAGAACAACCGGTATTATTACAGTATTGGGTTTATTAATTATATTATTTTATTTTAGGGTCTAGCGGCAGCGTCGCGTTCAAACCTTTGCTCTGCAAGCTGGAAGGTCGAAGGCTCGATTCTCTCTAGGGTCTCGGCTTCTCTCCACTGATTTAATCCCTTCTGCCGCATTATGGTCCTAGGCTTAGGTTTCACTTAGCCTCTAACAGAAATGAGTACCAGAGGTATTTCCTTGCCATTTTTGTATCTAGCTTAACGACGTCGTATCAACTTCGGATTGTTGAGACTCCCACCTTATGAGACAATCTACACTGAGTAGCAGCATGGATGTCAGTTATACTGTACGTGGTGCCGTCTTTATCTTCAGGGAAATACTCTTGTTATAGGCCTAACTCATTTATTTAGGACCATAGTGCGGCGGTAATGTTGGTACAAACATAAAGTACAGAACACGTACGTGATCTTGGTAATCAATAATATGGAGTGTTTTACTTTTATCTTTCCCATTTTTTTTTCATTAGAAATGCTCTTATACGGCATGAACCTTAAAAGTTCGTGTGATACAGTAATCAACTCATGTTGCTATAGCATTATAACAATTGAAATATTATGGTCGCATATCTGTGAAAGGATCTTTTAAACAGTTAAACCGACAAAAATACTGCATCAATTGTGAAAAACTGTTCAAAGAGGTTTTATTACCTTACAGCTTGGGTCTTTCGTTAGGGTCTTAAAAATATCCCCTTCCCTCGTATTGGGGTCACTTGAGGTAACATTTTATAGCACGATTCGAAAGAGAAAGAAGACCGTGTTAGGAAGCTCTGTAGTGTGAACAATGTTTTATGACACTCTAAAGAAAGTTTTTCATGATTCTTCTCATTTTGGCAGTCTTCCGAAGTGTAATAAACTTCATGTTTGGACAAAATTCTCTCCCATTGTCGGATAGCGGTAGTATAACCTAAAACATCTCTAAAATATGAGGATTCCTGCAGATGGCTCAACATTGTCTGGTAGCGACAGCCTTTCAGGTAGCCAGGTCAATATTACAGAGCTAGAAACTTCCAAAGGATTTTTTTAAAACTCTACATTCTTAAAATGCTGTAGGGATGTATTCCTTGCATATAAAGAATCATGTGATATTTTATATTAAATTATCAAAATCGGCTTAAAATGAGCTTTTATAACAAACGGGAAAGTAGTAATGGCAGATCGTTTTAGAGAACCGTGTTTGGAACTCCACAATCGTATCTAAGTTTGGTACAAACTACTTCCATGGAAAATTTAAAAGTTATTTATAATAAAATTTGTTTATAAATTCGTACTTCTTTGGGTGTGAAGAATCCAAGTAAACGGGTAAATATCTGTACTGTTTGAATGGCCGAAGTTTATATTGGCTCACAGTAAATTCATTTCCACATCTTGTTTAAATAATTGTAACATAAATCAGGCATACATACAAATATTGACTTACATATTTCACAATGCTAAACATAAGAATTTGTAAACTTCAAGTTTAAATCGTTGTAATTTCACGTCCGTATCTGAAATCTATAATAGGATTAGGGCCTATTTAACAAATTTTCTGAATTATGGTTAGAAATACTGTAAAAATATTTATATTGCTGATTCATTGATCAAAATAAAAATAATAATGAGTGGATGGATGGATGGATGGATGGATGGATGAGTGGGTGGATAGTTGAGCGGGTTGGTTAAAGGAAGGTTGACTGACTGGACGGATATAGGCCTATAGATGGATATAGATATGAAAATAGATATGTAAGACATACAGTTGAATGTAGATATTTATACAGATACTTACAACTTACTTACAAATGGCTTTTAAGGAACCCGAAGGTTCATTGCCGCCCTCACATAAGCCCGCCAGCGGTCCCTATCCTGTGCAAGATTAATCCAGTCTCTATCATCACACCCCACCTCCCTCAAATCCATTTTAATATTATCCTCCCATTTACGTCTCGGCCTCCCTAAAGGTCTTTTCCTCCGGTCTCCCAACTAACACTCTATATGCATTTCTGGATTCGCCCATACGTGCTACATGCCCTGCCCATCTCAAACGTCTGGATTTAATGTTCCTAATTATGTCAGGTGAAGAATACAATGCGTGCAGTTCTGTGTTGTGTAAATTTCTCCATTCTCCTGTAACTTCATCCCGCTTAGCCCCAAATATTTTCCTTAGCACCTTATTCTCAAACACCCTGAACCTATGTTCCTCTCTCAGAGTGAGAGTCCAAGTTTCACAACCATAAAGAACAACCGGTAATATAACTGTTTTATAAATTCTAACTTTCAGGTTTTTCGACAGCAGACTGGATGATAAGAGCTTCTCAACCGAATAATAACACGCATTTCCCATATTTATTCTGCGTTTAATTTCCTCCCGAGTGTCATTTATATTTGTTACTGTTGCTCCAAGATATTTGAATTTTTCCACCTCTTCGAAGGATAAATCTCCAATTTTTATATTTCCATTTCGTACAATATTCTGATCACGAGACATAATCATATACTTTGTCTTTTCGGGATTTACTTCCAAACCGATCGCTCTACTTGCTTCAAGTAAAATTTCCGTGTTTTCCTAATCGTTTGTGTATTTTCTCCTAAATATTCACGTCATCCGCATAGACAAGAAGCTGATGTAACCCGTTCAATTCCAAACCCTGCCTGTTATCCTGAACTTTCCTAATGGCATATTCTAGAGCGAAGTTAAAAAGTAAAGGTGATAGTGCATCTCCCTGCTTTAGCCCGCAGTGAATTGGAAAAGCATCAGATAGAAAATGACCTATACGGACTCTGCTGTATGTTTCACTGAGACACATTTTAATTAATCGAACTAGTTTCTTGGGAATACCAAATTCAATAAGAATATCATATAATGCTTCCCTCTTAACAGAGTCATAAGCCTTTTTGAAATCTATGAATAACTGATGTACTGTACCCTTATACTCCCATTTTTCTCCATTATCTGTCGAATACAAAAAATCTGATCAATAGTCGATCTATTACGCCGAAAACCGCACTGATGATCCCCAATAATTTCATCTACGTACGGAGTTAATCTTCTCAAAAGAATATTGACAAAATTTTGTACGACGTCAACAAAAGTGATATTCCTCGAAAGTTACCACAGTTGGTTTTGTCCCCTTTTTCAAAATAGGCACAATTATGGACTCCTTCCATTGTTCTGGTACAATTTCCTTTTCCCAAATAGCAAGTACAAGTTTATAAATTTCGCTATATAATGCACTCCCACCCTCTTGTATTAATTCTGCTGGAATTTGATCGATACCTGGAGACTTGTACTTTTTCAGATTTTCTATCGCAATTTCGACTTCTGAAAGCGTGGGTTGGTATAAATGGCTCAGCAGTTTGTATTTCAATTTCGTCCCGATCATTTCTATTTGGTCTATGTACATTTAGTAGTTGCGCAAAATAGTTTTTCCATCTGTTTAGGATTGATGGAGAGTCTGCAAGCAAGTCACCATTCTCATCCTTGATCACGTTTACCCTTGGCTGATATCCGTTCTTAAATTCCTTTATACCCTTATATAAATCTCGAATGTTTTTATTCTTACTATTTGTTTCTACCTCATTCAGTTTTTCCTTCAAGTAACCTCTCTTTTATTCCTAAGTGTACGACTTGCTTCCCGTCTTTCATTGAAATAATTATCTCTCTTGTCCTCAACTGGATCCTGTAAGAATTTCAATTTTGCCTGTTTCCTTCTTTCTACTACCATGCTACAATCTTCATCAAACCACGGTTTCTTTTTCCTAGTTTCATAATAACCTATGCTCTGCTCAGCTGCAATTTTGATACTATCTCTGATATTTTCCCACACGCTATTAACATCTAATTCTTTCTCAACTTCGTCGGAACTTTCTAAAGTGGCAAACCTATTCGAAATTTCGACCTGATAATTTTGCTTAGCTTCCTCGTCCTTTAATTTCAAAATATTGAATTTAGTAATATTAACTTGTTGCTCTACTCGCTTGGCTACTGATAATCTTTCTCTTAATTCTCCAATCACCAAATAATGGTCAGAATTACAGTCTGCACCACTGAAAGTTCGAATATCTACTATACTAGTATGTCTCCGTTTATCTATCAAGATGTGATCGATTTGGTTGTGTGTCAATCCATCTGGAGAAGTCCAAGTATATTTATGTATATCCTTATGGGGGAATGTTGTACTTTTGACAATTAAATTTTTCGATGTGGCAAAGTTGACTAATCTAACTCCATTGTCACTACTAATTGCGTGTAGGCTCTCTTTTCCAATAGTTGGTCTAAAAATATCCTCCCGTCCTACTTTAGCGTTGAAATCCCCAATAAAATTTTCATGTGATATCTAGGGAACTGATCAAAAGTATGTTCCAATTCCTCATAGAAGCTATTCTTTATATGGTCGTCTTTCTCTTCTGTAGGGGCGTGAGCATTTATAACTATGATGTCGCACCATCTACCCTTAAGTACTAAATATGATAACCTGTCACTGATAAATTCGACCTTTTTTACTGCTGATTTTTTTTTTATGAACAAAGAATCCTGTTCCTAATTGGTGATACGGATATAGAGATTGTAATATATATATATAGGATGTTAAAAAAGTTTCGTATTTTAATAAGTGGTAGAACTCTTCAAAACAAGTAAAAAAGTCTAATAAACATGTGTTCTGAAATTAATATCTTCCTAGATATTAGAACTTAACTTTTTCATAGCAGATGTTCGATGTGACTTCCATTCATCATAACACATTCTTCTGCTTGACGTCTTAGGGAACCACACAACCTTTCAAATACTGCTGGTTGGTCTGTGATGTGCTGAGAGGCGTTGAAGAGACACTCCTGTAGCATTTGAACGTCTTCGTTGGGTGTTGCATACACTAAGGTCTTAAATGTCCCCATAACCAAAAGTCCAAAGGATTAAGATCTGAAGAAGGCGAAGTCCATGGTACTGGACCTTCCCGGCCAATCCATCGAAGATTAAATACCCGTGTTAGATGTCGTCTGACTCTGTTATGGAAATGGGCTGGTGCTCCGTCATCATAAACCACATTTTTTGTAGTCTTTGATGGTATAGCATTTCCTGCAGCAAGATGTTTGTCAAGAGACGCCGACACTGAGAACCAGTTAATCTAAGGGTTAGAATGTATGGCCCTATTAACCTGTCATCAATTCACGAATTTTAAAGTAATTACGTTTTTCGTAAAAACTCTCAATTTTGGAACTCACGTTCATTGGACATTTTTGCCTTGTTGTGATGCGTATTATTACCCCTCAGAATAGTAAACCCATTTTTTCTTAACACCCATGTATAGTCTATAGTTTGCGGGTTCGATCCCGGCCCAGATCGATGGCATTTAAGTGTGGTTAAATGCGACAAACTCATGTCAGTAGATTTACTAGCAAGTAAAAGAACTCCTGCGGGACAAAAATTTCGGCAGTTGCCAGCTGATATAATCTCGCCTAAACCCCTAAACCATACTTAAAGTATAATGTAAAATTATTCCATGACGCTATACGGCATATGGGAGCAAGGAGGTAGAATCTACATGCTTTCTTCACGTAAGTATAAGGGAAAAGTGTGATTAGTACCACGCTCTGACCACCATTTTACTCCCGGTATGAACCAGAGCTAAATTTTACAGGAGACTAAATACACTTCACAGCCGTCCTAGAAACTAAAATGGCGAAAAAGTCCCGCCACCACCTAAACCCAGGACCTTTCTGCCCGCAATTCGTTGCTTTACCAACTGAGGTATTACTGTTCAATAACAAATATGCAGTCCAAAGACAATTTATTTTATATTTGACCATTCTTCAGAAAATATCAATGTTTTATGTGGTAGCTGACAGCAAAATTTCCACAGTTTTTTCATTCGTTCTTCCTTTTATTAATTCCATACTTTTCACTGATACATCATTAATTCAGAATCGAAAGAAACTTACTGACTTAATCATTCGATTTTGGTAGTACAATATCATTTCTTTTAATTGCGGTCAAGACGTAAAAGCAGTGATATGATTGTGTTGGGGGCTGTCACACCATTTTGGAGTAGCTAGATGTTTAAAGTTAACTTTCAAGTTCACATCACACGAGATATACTGCGCAACTGTACTGACATGGATCTTTACAACGACAGGCCTTCACGTAAGACAAGAGAGAACATTATATTGACATTGTACAGACAAATGTTGCCCTAGGCGGGTTTCGAACCGACGAACGTGACTTCCAAGTACCGTCTGAGGAGGACATTAACCTTTGTTTTATTGTCTGTTGTGAACAAATTGGACAGTTGAAAGAATAAGTGAGCAAAATAAATTAAAAAAAATGGGCTGGAAGGAACAACGAGACAGAATATAGAAAGAAAAGACAGAAAATTAGGAAGAAATGAATGAAGCAAAGAAAGGAAGAACTGAATAGAGCAGGAAACAATGTTAAAACGCAGCGAAATACAGAAGGGAGAAAAAGAGAAGAAAGAAATAACAAAGGCATGAAGAATGAAAAACTGAATGATGAACAACAACAACAAAAAAATTGAAATAGAAACAAATAAAATCCTGATCATACATCTTGATTACACAACTTTAAACACTATACCACTTAAGAATATGTATTATATGTCTTTCACGTGTTAAATTTTACCATACCGGTTAATATGTTTCAGCCTGTTATGGACCATCTTCAGTACTGGTTGATGCTGGTCTTGGCGCCTTTTGTTTGTGTTTCCTGTGGGGGTGTGTTTGTGTAGTGTAATGTCGAGTCAAAGAGTGTGTGTGTGTGTTCTGAAATTGAATTGTATGTTGAGAATTTCATTTGGATGTGTTTTTATGTGTCTATATATTTCGTATTGTCCTAGTGTGTTTAGTTTCTGCCTTTTTGGTTGAATATGTAGAATTTCCATGTCTGTGTTTATGTCCCTGTAGGCGTGGTTAGCATTTGTGATGTGTTCTGCATATGTGGAGGTGTTTTGTAGTTTTGTTATCGCAGTGATGTGTTCTTTGTAACGTGTTTGAAATGATCTGCCTGTCTGTCCTATGTAGAAGTTGTTGAAGGTGTTGCATTTGAATTTGTATATGCCTATATGGTTGTATTGTTTGTGCGTTGAGATACTTTTGTAGAGTATTAGTAGTATTATTATTATACATATTGTAATCCAATTGGACAGTGATTTGCAATTTATATGGAATTACAAAAATATATCAATCTATGACAAGAATTAAAGCATTTTAAAACTGAAATATCGATGTAATATACATCATGTATGATTATATGAATAATAGAAACGAGAAAAAACAAATTACAAGCTGGACAAAATAAAAAAAAGACGGGTGACTTAATTTAAACAAACTACAAACTAAACATCAAGTCTGAGTCGATTACATCTTTGCTATCAGAAGTCGCATCATGTTTGTCATCAGAAACTTCATGTTTATTATTTTAACCCTCATAATATTAAGCGATCATCAACATACTCCCGTTTTTTATCATAGACCGTATTACTGTAATTTAACGTCGTCTAGCCGCTTGGAAGATTTCCATAGAAACCGCAGGCGAGTGATGCCATAATTTTGAGTCCACAAATAAACACACGCATGTGTATAATTAACAGACCAAGTTTCCACTCCCATGAGCCGAATTGGACAGCGGACCACATGCTGCAATTAAGTGCCCTCATCCCGCAGCCTTATTGTTACGCATACATGTCATAGCGGTGAATTTAATCCTAGCCTTCCATGTACAGGAAGGCATTATCAGTAGGCTACTGGTTCGAACCTAGCGAAGTATTTATTTTTTCAAACCATCTCGTGAAAGTTGTTTCAGTGTAGTGGTGAATTTTGTCTTAAAAATATTACGAAGGAAGCACATAGGCCTAGGTATTTTCTTAAGATAAGTTTTGCAAGTTTCGCAGAAGTTTAATTGTCTTATCATTTTAGTAACAATAAACCGTACTGTTCATGTTGATGGATCTTTGTAGAGAAATAAAGATTCTTACTACAATATTTATAATACCATCGTCAAAAGTATAACCACATAATTATGGCAGTGAAGCATGACAGTTAACCCAGATAAGACTGACGTCCTATATATAGGACACCGGACATTTCACACAAATATGTTAATAACAATGACTATGACAGACTAAATATAAGAAAAAAAATGGAGGCAATTTATAACACATAAGGATTATGGTATCATGATTGCCGACTATGAAAATCTTACACAGCAATGTTAAAAAAATAAAACGTTCCGTCCTATATATAGGACGTCAGTCTTATCTGGGTTAAAAGAAAAATCAGTAAAGACTCCTAAGGTAACAGAAATGGATTATTGGAAACATGGCATTGGTAGATCCAAGATCGAAAAATTTCTAACAGAATTCGGGAAATTATGGGATGAGTGACACTACTGTTCGCGAAATTAAAACTAACACATTAAAGCTGATAGGGTAAACTAGGGTCTGTTGGACAGTCGGGCATTTTGGACACTCTGTACTTTAACGTGTTACCACGCCACTTGTGGGCACCACATTCTACTAGAAGTCAATGACGGAAGTAGCCCCACCGTGCCTACTTCCGTCATTGACTTCTAGCTGAATGTGGTGACGTGGTAACACGTTAAAGTACGGAGTGTCCAACATGCCCGACTGTCCAACAGGCCTAGTTTACCCTACATAGTTTAAATTGATTTTTCGCTATCATGAAAACCATAAAAAAGAAAATTGATAATGATGAAATTGCTTTTTATTAACTGCAATTCAATTTATCTTGTATTTAATTGCATGGACACAACTTTAAGTGGACTTCAGAAAAAATGGACAAAATAAGTGAACCAAAGAAAATGGACAAAATATTTGTGGACCTATGATATTAAAGGACAATGCTGAAAATGGACGAATCCTTTATGAATAAAAAAAATGTACAAAATGTCAGTGTACCAAATGAAGATGTACTATATGACTGTGGAAAATATAAAGTGGACAAACTGACTTGGAATTAATTACAACATGCTGTTCACTTTTGGACTCTTCCATCTTGCATAATTCGCTTTTCTTTTTTAATTTATTTGCAGCAACAATGACAGGTATGCCAACCACATACATCAATATAAAGTATGTAGGCCTCGCTATTGTTGCTAATACTCGTAAAGTAAACTCAGACCAATAGATATTATTTTAATGTACCGAAGTACATAAGAAGTTTCCATGCAGATCATACGATGAAAGGGTAGTGGAACGGAGAAAAATTGTCTCCGGCACCGGGATTTGAACCCGGGTTTTCAACTCTACGTGCTAATGCTTTATCCACTAAGCCACACCGGATTACCATCCCGGTGTCGGATCGAATCGTCTCAGTTTAAGTTCTACCTCTTATGTTCCCTCTAGTGGCCTGCCCTCTGCACTACGTCATAGCTGTCTATGAACGTAGGACAATGTCCACATATGTGCGGAGGTGCACTCGTTATGAGTGACTGATTGACCGGGATCCGACGGAATAAGCGCCGTCTTAAATCACAAGTGATTTACGCATATCACATATATGTTATTTTAATGTACCGAAGTACATATGATGTTTTCATGCAGACGATTCGATCCGATACCGGGATGGGAATCCGGTGTGGCTTAGTGGATAAAGCATCAGCACGTAGAGCTGAAAACCCGGGTTCAAATCCCGGTGCCGGAGAGAATTTTTCTCCGTTCCACTACTCTTTCATCGTCAGACCAATAGGCCTAATCCTGTTGCACACAGTAAACCTTGATCAACTTTCATTTGAACTAACCAAATACAGGGTTCTGCAGAGGAACAAGTGATTATAAAAAGTTTTGTTATTGACTCCAGATTTTTTCAAAATGGCATACGTCAGATCATAAAGCAAATAGTCTGTCGTTTATTCTTTGAAAAGGACGTTCTTTAAATGACTACCAATGAGATGGAAATGTGCTTCGCTAGACATCCACGAAGTATCAATAAAGTCTTCATCTTCATTCACTCAATTTAAAACCTTTTTACAAAACACCTTTCGGCTGAGAATATCGGGATATTTTAATTGGTGTACTACCTCAATTTTGCATGGATTAAAATGTAAGTGGCATGAGCAGATGGGACGGGATCTTCACGCCATAAATTAAAATGACGAAATACCCGCCTAACAGTCTCAAAACTGTCGTTTTTGTAAAAGCTTCCAATTTCAAAAGCACGTTGTGCACCGCTCCACCTTCCCATGATTACTAAATGGTATTGGCAACAGAATGTGCTCGCAGTTTATCGTTCTTCAACTGTTGTATGAGAGATAGTCTCCGTAAAATCGCCCGTTTCTTTGCCAGAGCCTATAGATGCAGGTATACTGTGGATGTCTCTAGACAATAAAATCCTATGAAATCACAGAGGCCTCTGGCACGTAAAAGCAAGAAACAGAAAATATGAGGACGGGAACAAAAAAGCAATACATTGCAATGTATCCCGGACTGGAGATGAGATGTGTGAAGTAATGAATTATTATTATCAATCACATACATTCTATTGGACAATAAATCAATACAAATCCCTGAATTACGTAAAAGTGCGTAAACATAACAGGAAATGCTGCAGTTGTACATTTAAAAACAGAAACAGAAAGAAATAGCCTCTGAGATTTTATAAAATAGCCAAAGGATATGATTTTTAAAAGGAAAAAAGTGTATTATAATTTTCCCCCAAGGCGTACTTAGTAGGGGCACCGATATCATCAGAAGACCATAAAACTATAAAATATTTATACTTCAGACTAAAATTTCCTATTTTTTATATTTCCTTTATTTATTTTACGATCGAAACCCTCCCGGGAGGCAAATGAATGTAGTTCGAGTAGGCTCAGTAGACAAATATTCTCAAGGCAGATTCATGCCTGTTACTGGGACATTTCATTTGTGGTTCAGGGATGAAGTTTTAGTTAGACCTACATAGATTAACCAATACAAACTGCCAGATTTCAGTTCCGGAATTAAAATCATCTCAGCAGAATAACTTTTTAATAATAATTCAGTAAGGTGGCGGTAATAATTTTGTTTCTTTTTCATATTTTAAATGTTTTATTCATAGGAAATGTTCCGAGTTCCTAATTTTGCATACGCTACTCAAAACAATTATTATAGGCATAACTCAATCTTTCGTGCATATTTTTATTTCCTACTTTTTCATTCATAACACTGAATAAGTTCAATTTTCATCTGCAGAAAAAAAAACAATTACAGTATATCGTGGAAGAGATTTGCTGAAAGCAGTTCAATAACCCACAGATGAATAACTTTGATAGGTTTCATTTGCTAAATTTCTAAATAAAATGTTGCCAAGGGAACCGATGATACTGTACAATTTAATCACGAATTGTAACATTAAACTCCATTGTTATAAATGAAATTATGTTTTTATTTTCGTATTAGCCATACCCGTGCGATTCGCTGCACTTTACAGATAAATATAATGATTTAAATCTATCACATTTTAAAATACAGCTTTGTAATCATTTAGTGAACAACAGCTTATTATATGTTGTAGAAAGTTTGATCCTAAATTATATTCAAAGTTGTATTTAAAACTATGAGTGTAACTGTTATTTTCAAGCAATGCTTTCTGCAGTTTTTCAATCAATTCTTGGTGCTATATTAGACCTAGAAGACAATTGATCAGCGTTTGAAACACCAGCCAATAAATTTCTTTTTCTCTTCCTGATCAGTTTCAGCATCATTCTTTCTTCACCCACTGTTTCCAACACAGCTTCCTCTTAGTCTCCGCAAATGATCCATATATCTTAATGTCATCTATCATCTGATATCTTCTTCTGCCCTGAACTCTTCTCCCGTTCACCATTCCTTCCCATTGGCTGAGAAGAATCTGCCTACTGAAAGATGCACTGGAAGGAATGGTGAACGGGAGAAGAGTTCAGGCCAGAAGAAGATATCAGATGATAGACGACATTAAAATATATGGATCATATGAGGAGGCTAAGAGGAAGGCAGAAAATAGGAAAGACTGGAGAATGCTGGATTTGCAGTGAAAGATTGCCCTTGGACAGAACACTATGAATAAATGTTATTCACTGATTCTACACTACACCAAGCTGACCCTGAATAGGGACTCATACAACTTATGATATGGATCTACGTGATGATGATGATGATGATGATGATGATGATGATGATGATGATGATGATGATGATGATGATGATGATGATGATTATGGTGATAGAAATGTGATGGAATTTTAGGAGGGGAACGATTAATTCTACGTAAACATGACCAGGCAGTCTTGATGGGACAAAGATAACACTGTTATCTCAGCCGAAATTGAACGTGGGTGTCCGGCTTGAAACGCAGACGCTTCAGTCATTCAGAAAACGATACGCTAAACTTGTTTCAAGCCTTACTTTATATTCATATCATTTTATGTAATTGTAAATAACAAAACGGATCTACAAACTACAACACATCTTGTTAGAGTTTTTGGGAAAAAGCTCTTGAAACATTAAACCCTTAATTATTATAACGGCAAATAAGCCATCTGCATTCCTTCGAAATCCATGTGTTATCTGAAAGAAGTAGTTTAAGATCTTCCGTTAAGATAACACCATCTGATGCCTTCAGATCTGTAATACAGGATTCCTACTTGCGTTGTAAATCGTTCAAATGAAAATGGCAGTCCCATAATCAACTCAAATTAAGATGCCTTCAGCAAAATCACGTAGGATCGAGGAAGAAGATATACAATAATGGAAGTTAGGAAACGTATTTTGCCAAAGAAAATGTGGCGCCTAATTCCTATTTCACGGGAGGAAAAAAGTTGTAATTGCAGTAGAATGTTTCCTTTATAAGATAAATCTCCATGATAGAGAACAAAAGAATGCGGCCATGCGCGATGATGCGATGATAATAAGTTTTCACTGTTTAGAGATCTCATAACATTCTCCGCTAAACTTTTAACTTCAAGCAAACCACTAACTTCCATAAGAAACTTCACAGTTTGTTATTCCTTGCAGAAATTACGTCATATTCGAAGGTAAACTAGGAGCAAATGAGGCAGAAACGTTTCGTTTCTTCGTCGTAAACAAACAAGTAAATCCATAATTATTGCTCCGCATTGCATATCCTTCCTACGTAATTTTTGCTGCGCAAACTGTAATTATTTGCAAGATTTTAATCAAAGAGTACGTATAATATATCAGTGTTAAATTGTGCGTGGCTAACTGTGAGGTCGCTAAACTTTTCTCTCCTTTCTATGATGAGAGAGTCAAATAACATTTAGAGTTACAGTAGAGGATCTGTGACCTTATCAATCACACACCGTGTTTACGATTTTGTCCTAAATTTTTTGACGTGCGGAATTTTCGTCACACTTTACATTTTCGACACAGGCCTCATTGTCACAAATTACATTTTCGACACAGGCCTCATTGACACACATATTTTCGACACAGGCCTCATTGTCACACTTTACATTTTCGACACAGGCCTCATCGTCACACTTTACATTTTCGACACAGGCCTCATCGTCACAGTTTACATTTTCGGCACAGGCCTCATTGTCACACATTACATTTTCGACACAGGCCTCATTGTCACACATTACATTTTCGACGCAGGCCTCATTGTCACACATTACATTTTCGACACAGGCCTCATCGTCACACTTTACATTTTCGACACAGGCCTCATCGTCACACATTACATTTTCGACACAGGCCTCATCGTCACACTTTACATTTTCGACACAGGCCTCATCGTCACAAATTACATTTTCGACACAGGCCTCATTGTCACACATTACATTTTCGACACAGGGCTCATCGTCACACTTTACATTTTCGACACAGGCCTCATTGTCACAAATTACATTTTCGACACAGGCCTCATCGTCACACATTACATTTTCGACACAGGCCTCATTGTCACACATTATATTTTCGACACAGGCCTCATCGTCACACATTACATTTTCACAGGCCTCATCGTCACACTTTACATTTTCGACACAGGCCTCATCGTTTACATTTTCGGCACAGGCCTCATTGTCACACATTACAGGCAGGCCTCATTGTCACACATTACATTTTCACAGGCCTCATTGTTGACACAGGCCTCATCGTCACACATTACATTTTCGACACAGGCCTCATCGTCACACATTACATTTTCGACACAGGCCTCATCGTCACAGTTTACATTTTCACAGGCCTCATTGTCATTACATTTTCGACAGGCCTCATTGTCACACATTACATTTTCGACACAGGCCTCATTGTCACACATTACATTTTCGACACAGGCCTCATTGTCACACATTACATTTTCGACACAGGCCTCATTGTCACACATTACATTTTCGACACAGGCCTCATTGTCACACATTACATTTTCGACACAGGCCTCATCGTCACACATTACATTTTCGACACAGGCCTCATTGTCACAATTATATTTTCGACACAGGCCTCATCGTCACATTACATTTTCGGCACAGGCCTCATTGTCACACTTTACATTTTCGACACAGGCCTCATCGTCACAGTTTACGACATTACATTTTCGACACAGGCCTCATTGTCACACTTTACATTTTTCGACACAGGCCTCATTGTCACACATTACATTTTCGACACAGGCCTCATGTCACACTTTACATTTTCGACACAGGCCTCATTGTCACACATTACATTTTCGACACAGGCCTCATCGTCACACATTACATTTTCGACACAGGCCTCATTGTCACACATTACATTTTCGGCACAGGCCTCATCGTCACACTTTACATTTTCGACACAGGCCTCATTGTCACACATTACATTTTCGACACAGGCCTCATTGTCACAAATTACATTTTCGACACAGGCCTCATTGTCACACATCACATTTTCGACACAGGCCTCATTGTCACAAATTACATTCTCGACACAGGCCTCATTGTCACAAATTACATTTTCGACACAGGCCTCATTGTCACACATCACATTTTCGACACAGGCCTCATTGTCACAAATTACATTCTCGACACAGGCCTCATTGTCACAAATTACATTCTCGACACAGGCCTCATTGTCACAAATTACATTTTCGACACAGGCCTCATCGTCACACATCACATTTTTGACACTTAGTACTTCATGCATACAGTTAGGACTAGCTGAGGAATATCGCAGGGAAGAAAATGAACAACTAAGAACATAGTTCCACTCCTTATTGGCATTGGCATTCGTTCCAGAGGACGATATTTTAAAAGCTTTTGATCTGCTGATATAACATTATTGTCTGTTATCCTCAACTATGTGGAAAATAACTATATCAGAGGTCGTAAACGCGGTAGATGACACCAACAATCAGTTTACCCTTCAAATATCTGGAATTTTTATCAATGTACTCTTCACAATTTACCGAGAACAACTAATACTTGCGAAGCATGATATAGGAGAATTAATATCTTGATGGGAAAACCACATCCTTCATTTTTTCGTGTTCTTCAACAGCTACAGAATGAGGTAGCGGTAATTGATGGAGACATCGAAAGACTGTAGAGGTCCTCACTCATCCTGTATATTATCAACAAATAAAAGGTAAAAGGTAAAGGTATCCCCTATTAAAAATAACATGCCATGAAAAGAAATGACATAATGGTATGGTCGGCACCACGCTCTGAATACTTTTACCCCCGGGAAAAATGTACATTACAGGCTGAGTGAACTATTGTTTCTGAAAGTTTGGCAACGAGAAAAAACCCTGTCACCACCTGGGATCGAACCCCGGACCTTCCTACCAACTGCGCTACCCGGCCGCCATATTATCAACAAATAAATAAAGAAAACATAATCATTAATAACACAATACATGAATGACATTACAAGTATTGTTTCACTTTCAATTATATTTACCATCCTTATAAAGAAGGACCAATTCGTTAAAAAAATAAAATATCCTATCACGATAATAACCTACCCAACCGGAAGCATAAACGTTTCACGCAATTATATGCATCTTATGAATTCCCTCTCACTTTTTAATGTCATTTAACGTCGCTGTATCGGCTACGTGGTCATATAACATATTTGTAATTGGTGATAGCGAAATGATGTC
>JAJSOF020000005.1:156211542-156251542 GCA_025594305.2 Periplaneta americana | reverse complement strand
TATTTATTTATTTATTTACTTATTTATTTACTTACTTACTTATTTACTTACTTTATTTACTTACTTAGTTACTTATCTATTATCTATCTATTTACTATTATCTTTATTTATTACCTATCCATCTATCTATCTATCTATCTATCTATTTATTTCTATCTTATCTATCTATTATTTATCTATCCATCTATCCATTATTTATTTCTATCTATCTATCTATCTATCTATTATTCATTATTTATTTATCTATTTATTTATTTATTATCTATCTATCTATCTATCTATCTATCTATCTATCTATCTATCTATCATCTAGCTCAAGAATTGTCATTATACATCTGAAAATCGAGGGAAACCAGGTTCGGTTTATTACCCTGAAATAGGCCTGCACCGTTCAGGATTTGAGTTTCACACATACGCTAACAGTTTTAAAATTATGCGTGGTGTGGCATTTATAAGAGATTTCTGAAATAAATATATCGCATGTGTTTTACTAATGCAATAAGCCTATTGTTATTATTGCCTGTATGGCTTAATTCTCTCTCTTGAGAGTTCCTATCCCTACCTATGATAATAACAATGATGATTTAATGTAAACAGTAGCGCTAGAAGAAGCCGACTGCTGGCCTCATGAAAACATGGAACAAGGGAATACAAGGAGAAGACAAAGAGATCAAGCAAAATACAAGGAAAACAAGGGCATAATAATAATAATAATAATAATAATAATAATAATACTAATAATAATAATAATTTATTTTAGCTGGCCGTAAGGCCTTCTCTTCCACTCAACCAGCAGAAAGTATACATACATATGTATGAATTTACAAAGAATTCAACGATTTGTTTTAGATAAGAGTTACATGTATACAAGAGTTATTTACGAATTAAACAACAAAATACTATGAACTATTAATTAAACACTTAGGGCCATATTCATGGACATTCTTATCGCAGGCTTCCGGTGGATGATCAGCAAACTAACGCTTTTCGTATTCATAAACCAGTGTTAGCGATATGATATGATATGAATCCCGTACAAGTAATCAGTCGATAGCCGGGGCTAGTTTAGCACGCTCGTAGCGCGGGCTAGCGAAATGTCTATGAATAGCACCCTGAAATACAAACTATGTATCAGAATTAAGCTAAAATACATAGCCTAGAATGTTAATATATTTCAAATAATGTTAAATAATAGAAAGAGATTATTATGAGAAGAATATATGGAGAAGAAGAGGAAGAAAAGATAAGGGAGTATAAAGAGAACAAGGGGAAGACGAGATCAAGGGAGTACAAGGAAAACCAGAGGAATACATACAAAACAAGGGAATTATATGTAGAACAAGGGGAATACATGCAGAAAAAAGGGGATACAAGGAGAACAAGGAGACGACAAAGAGTTCAAGGGGAATACATGGAAAACGGTGGAATACATGGAGAACAAGGGGAACACAAGAATATCAAGGGGAGGACAAGGAGAAGACAAGGAGATCAAGTGAAATACATGCAGAATAAGGGAAATAATAAAGGACAACAAGGAGAATAAAACGAGAATAAAGGGAATATGGGACGACTAGGGGAATAAGAATTGAGCAAGGAAAGCGAGAGGAAGACAGGAAGAGAAGGGGATTACGAAGAGAACACGTAATTCTACGTAAACATAAGCAGAGTGGTAAAGTTATTCACCTGTCGATTTTTTTCTAAGATTGTAATTACGTTTATTTGCATTGGTTCGGCGTTTTCAAACAGCTGTACATAGGCATATGTCGTTGTTGCGCTCAAAGAGAGGTATCTACGTTGGCACAGTAGTTACAACGATGTATACCAACAAAAAACGCAATATGAATGGTATTCTAATGTTTACTGCGGTATGATCCACGACTGCGAGAACGCACGTTTCACTTTGCATGACAAGGAAATCACATTTCGCACAAGTACTTGAAAACTGCGGCCAGACGGAAATAAAAGCCCGCGAGTAATGAGAGGGCGCAAAAAGCGTTTAATGGTTTATCTGCGAACGATTTCTCTACTTTGTTGCTCATTGCGTTAATGTGTCAGTTGATTGCTTTCGCGGACAACTGTCTCACGAACACCAAACAGCTCTTGTGAAAGATACTCAACTCATTTTCAAGGGTAGCGACCGACATCTGATGACTAGACAACAGATTTATAGGTGCTGAAAAAGAGAGATTTAGGACTTTATAAAATCCAATTTACAACTTTTCAGGAATCTATATAAAATTAACAACAAATAATACTATTAATTTTAGCTAATATTCCATTTTAGATGCAATTTTTTAACAAAGAAGTACGGTAATTATAGTAGAACCCCGATTATCCGTCACCCTATTAACCGATTGCCGGATTATCCGACTATCTTTCTCTCGCTCTTTTCTTTGTTTGCTACAGACACATTATATAGTCTATCTTCTTCATATGTATAAAAATACTACTATACGTTATATTGGTATAGTATACAGGGTATATATTTTGATGTACCGAAGTACATATGATATTTCCATGCAGATATTCTGCGTCATCATATGATGAAAGAGTGATGGAACGGAGAAAAATTCTCTCCGGCGCCGGGATTTGAACCCGGGTTTTCAGCTCTACGTGCTGATGCTTTATCCATAAGCCACGCCGGATACAACCCCGACGCCGGTTAGAATCGTCTCAACACATGTATGGACTTCGGTCCTGCGTTCATAGACATCTATGACGTAGTGCAGAGGGGCCATAGAGGGAACCCAAGAGAATTTCTGAGGATTCTAACCGGCGTCGGGGTTGTATTTGGCTTAGTGGATAAAGCATCAGCACGTAGAGCTGAAAACCCGGGTTCAAATCCCGGCGCCGGAGAGAATTTTTCTCCGTTCCAATCAGGGTGTTTAAAAAATACGGGGCATAATTTCATTTTACATGTAGACAATCAAAATAGTTAATTACAACATGTGTCCAGAAATGCTTTATTTCCGAGTTATGGTCTTCACAACATTGAAATTCACCGGAACATTTTTCTTTCCGCAGGTCGTTGCCGTCAAAGGAGACATTAAGAGGGCACTCTGACAGTTCATTCCGAGGCGAAGGTTACATTCAGTGTTGTGTAGGCGTTAGACTGTGCGACATGTATTCAAATCAAGAGCTGGCAGAGATACACTTCATGTACGGTAAGGCGGACGGCAATGCTGCGCTGGCTCGTCGTTTGTACCAGGAGAGGTACCCACAGCGACAATGTCCAGATCGGAAGACATTTGTACGTCTCCAGTACCGTCTGTGCGAGTATGGAAAATTTAACTCTCCTGGTTTGGGAAGGGGAGATAGGTAGAGGTGGCCCAATTGCTTGGCCTCCACGCTCACCTGATCTGAACCCTCTCGATTTATACTTGTGGGGCCATTTAAAATCATTGGTTTATTCGTCTCCGGTGCCTGATTTGGAATCCCTTCGGAATCTAATTGTGGCATGTTCTGAGGACATACGCAGTACTCCTGGAGTTTGGGATCGTCTTCGCAGGACAATGAGACATCGATGTGAGGTCTGTATTCAAGCAGGAGGTGGACATTTTGAACATCTTCTGTAATGACAACGACCTGCGGAAAGAAAAACGTTCCGGTGAATTTCAATGTTGTGAAGGCCATAACTCGGAAATGAAGCATTTCCGGACACATGTTGTAATGAACTATTTTGATTGTCTACATGTGGGAAATACATATCTGAAATTATGCCCCGTATTTTTTAAACATCCTGTATAGTTTTTCTAGAGAGTGTTCTTACAAACCTTGACACTTACATAGTATGATCTGTTGTTCGAGTTGCCGTACTGTACAACTTCTATATAAAATATATTCCATGAGTGTCAAAAGAAAATGTGTTGTGCTAAGTACCGAAAAAAAAACGCAAATAATTGTGTGGTTTGGGGAAAGACAAGCTGTGACTCAGCTCGCAACATAGCAGCCTACGAGATTGATGTTACAACTGTGCGCGATTTAATAAAAATCAACAATAAAGTGCATAAAGTATGTAAATCTACTACACGAGATCTGTATTGTTCCTATGTTTCCGCTGCCATCCATTACAAGGAATTTCCTTGCCCCTTAAGAACCAGTCATTGACAACCAGACTTGAATTAGGGAACTTTTGATTCACTACCTACCGTGTTAAACAGAAGAGCATGGAGGAAATTAAGAAATGCAAGTATTATTCACTTAATTTAAGGAAATATTTTACGATACTGATTATCCGATTGTTTCGATTAACCGTTCAGTCTACTCTCTTCATTACCACGGATATAAAGGTTCTACTGTAATTATATTCTGTCTTCTTCTTCTTCTTCCATAGCACTACAGCCCTGGGTGGGCTTTGACTTCCCTCACAATCCTCGACCAATCTCCAATTCTGTATTTGACTAAAGAAATAAAATTTGTAGAATATGAAATCTTACTATTATTTGTAGCAATGCACCACCATATTTATGTTTTCCTATTGTGAATCCCTACCACCACGGCATGGCGCTTCCTCAGGTTGCGGATAGAGGAGACGGCCTCCAGATATGGAGGCTAGCTGCGAATATATTGAATAAGCAGTCGTGGACAGCCGATAAGGGGTGGTCCTCCAGCTTAGGAGCTGGGCGAAGGGCTAACAACCCATCACCGTAAAAAACAGCTTGTTACGAATCCATACAATAAGCCTCGGAATGGGACTGATTCTCTGGTACGATCACAGCAATTAAAGACCTTTGGGGAGGCTTAATGTGCAACATGATAATTTCCAGTATTATGACATAGTTCACTGTTTCACTCAGCTGCTCAGAGTGACATTATTAGTGTATGTGGAACACATCGAACGGCTTTAGATCTGGATGCAACAAATCTTAAATTGTCCAATTAATTTTGCAAGTCGCTTGCAGAAAAATGTTAACGTCTCTACAGTTAAGAATCAAGAATATCCTACCAATAACTGTTTCCTATGCCTTTTTGGTGTGATGCGTCCCAATTTTTTTTATGGAAGCAGTTTGCAGTCTCCTCCTCTCCCCAAATATGGATAAGGGAGATTGATTACTTATAGAGATACATGCCTATCTTATTTATAGAGAAGTTCATTCATCCAGAATCAGTTTAGAATAATTCTTGTAAATTCTTTCTTCCCCATTAGTGCATTTCTTAAAAGGTTCTCTCCCTTTGGCAAAAGATCCGGATATCGAAAAACAACTTTTTTTTAGACAGAGGTCCAACCCAAATTACCGTTAGAACCTACTTGGCCGATTAACCTTTGGAAATCAGAGAGCCAAAAGACTTGTGTACACTTGGTTGCATAATTGCATTAAGGTCGGATTTGGCCTCTGAATGCTGATAGCAATCAATCAAATTTCCAGCCAGCCGCTTAGAAGCTAATACATCGAGTCACAGTTTGGATTCGATTACCGCAACGGTTGTGCTGAAAATGTTATCTGATGAGTGAATTTATTCAATGGTAAAAAGTTGCATTCTCCTGGTGCTTCTGCATCAAGGAGTATGGTACTAAGGCGTCGGCATTCCCCATTACAGACTTGGGTTCAGGTCCCTGTCAGCTCAGGTGGAATTTATAGTGAGTAAAGATGATGTGACGTCACATTTCTAGAGTATAGAGAGAGAGAGAGCGAGAGATATTAATCTTGGCCCACTATTATTCTTGATTTATAAGTTATGAATGATTTGCCTAAAGTAATTAAATATTCAAAATGTTTACTTTATGCTGATGATCTAAAGATATTTAAATCAATACACAATATGTCCGATTTAGAATTTCTCCAAATTGATGTCAAAAATATTTATCAATGGCTTTTAAATAATGGGTTAAACTTTAATATAACAAAAATGTTGTTATATGAATTATACAAGGGCTATCTTATTTAAGAGGTTATTATGCAATGAATGATGAACCATTACAACGAGTATATTGTGTAAAAGATCTCGGTGTAATTATTAACCATGATTTGACTTTTCATAATCACATATTTAATATAACACATAATGATTTAAAAAATCTGGGTTTTATTATTAGAAATTCAAAAACCTTTACAAAACACTTCGACTTTGACACTTATTTTATTTTAATTTATTTATTTATTTATTTATTTATTTATTTATTTATTTATTTATTCATTCATTCATTCATTCACTCACTCACTCATTTATTTATTTATTTATTTATTTATTTATTTATTTATTTATTTATTTATTTATTTATTTATTTATTTATTTATTTATTTATTTATTTATTTATTTATTTATTTATTTGTCTGTCTATTTATTTATTTATTTTGAATGGCATATTAGACATTAAAATCCACTATACCTATATTTGTATTCATAGTAGGCCCCTATATACGACATCGTTACTCGTATATCCTCTAGGCGATGTATTGAAAGAAACCAATGGACCATTTGTAAGCCATAAATTTCCTGTAATCTACTCAGAACCAAAAGCCTGCTTATTTTGGCGAAAAACCATCAACCGTTAAAAAAATCTTCTTCTTCTTCCTTCACGCGTTAGACATTATTGTCTGTAGCAATCTACATATCTTGTTCATGCCACCGTTTTTTGGGTCTTCCTATGTTTCTTTTCCCTGCCGGTTTATAATTCTTAAAATGAAATGGTAGTCTGTCTATGCTCATTCTTTGTACATGGTTTATCCACTTGGTTTTATACTCTTTAGTTTTATCGTTCAGATTATATATAGCCTATGAAGAGTCCACTGCAAGAATGATGGATATCATTTGGAATACATTTTGCAGGAGAAGCAATTGAAAGTTTGAAATGCTTAGCGCTCAAAGCTTAACTGTGATTTTCCGATCATTACTGGACAATGACTATCAGTGTTAATGCCATATAACTTTGTATGTACATTCTATATGTCTTAAGCTATGCACTGACAGTCTTGGTTCATTTTCGACAAGAAAGTGACATCCATCATTCTTGCAGTGGACTCTTCATATCTAATTCCTTTCTTATATCTTCACTTCTTTTATGGTTTTCTTATAGCCAGCAACTGCTCTTAGAAATCTCAAAAAAATATTTAGTTCTGTCAAAAATCGAACCTTGCTCCCTTTCACTAGATCTATCTGGTTTGCAGCGTAGGGCTGTGATTCTTCTGACATGGGCACCTACCGAATGCACGAACCTCACAGCAAACAGTCTAATACACTCTAAATATTCGTTGCAATGCACTTGCAGCTAAGGATAGAGGATACATCTGGAAGCCATCTGATATTTGTTGTTCGGTGCTATCTGTTCCAAGTTGAAAAAGAGAGGCACACAAAATAGAGGTAGTAATCCCTCAGGTAGACTGGAATCAAACCACAGCATCTGATGACATCAGTGTACATGATGTGGGATAGCTTAGCAACTACTCAACATACGTCAAGCAGGAACCAATATCCAATTTGGACAGTTACACATGCTGGGATATGTCGGGAAATGTCAAGTGAACATACATCGCACACACAGGATGAGGAGAGTGAAAAACGGATTCTTGGAACATTCTACAGTACTATAACTTGTTACGACACTTCATTCACCTGTCTTTAACATCTGTCTATAAACTGATTGAAGGATTGGAGATGGGGTGAAAGTGGTGCTGGTAATAATGTTGATACAAGTGATGATTCTGACGGTGAAGCTAAGAGTGTTACACAACAAAGAAAAAACAATAGACCCAACTCAAAAGCCAGTAAAGTAAGGAATTACAAATCATACCAACAAAGACAAAAATAGTGTAAAAACAGGAGCAAAATAATAACATAAATAATTAGACAAAAAAGGAAATGTCTGCTCCGTAGTAAAAAGCTTAATTGCATCTCTGAAAGGCTGCAAAATACCAATAAAATGTTGGTGCAAGATGTGTAATGATGTAGTGATAGTAGTTGTGGTAGAAATAGTAATGGTGGTGATGTAATAATATGGGTTTGGTCGTTGTGGATCGCTGGTAATATTATGATTATAATAATGATTGCAATAATACTGGTGATTTGATTTATGACGGTATCTATTGATGGTGGTATAGATAAAAATGGTAATACTAATATTGATAGCAATTATTATGGTTGCGAAGAAATTGATGCTGATTGTGGTAGTGGTTGTGCTGTTGGTATCACATCATTGGTGAAGTAATAATGATGCAAGTGGTAGACAGCTAGTTGGTTGTGTTACAAGATTTATTAGTGATAATAACCACATTGTAATGATCAGACACCAGATTTTCTATAAATTGATTGAAGGATTGGAGATGGGGTGAAAGTGGTGCTGGTAATAATGTTGATACAAGTGATGATTCTGACGATAAAGATAAGAGTGTTATTATGTTGGTGCAAGATGTGTAATGATTTAGTGATAGTAGTAGCGGTAGAAATAGTAATGACGGTAGTGTAATAATATGGTTTTGGTCGTGGTGGATCGCTGGTAATGTGATTATAATAATGATTGCAATAATACTGGTGATTTGATATTCATGATCGCTAATATGTTTTCGGGGATATCAGCCGAGTTAAGATTTTGAATCCAAGCTTTCGACTGCTATCTCTGCAGCCATCTTCAGGGAAGTGATGTCCGAACAGAAAGTCGAAAGGTTATATAGATGTGGCTGTCTCAGGTGAAACGGGATTGGTTGGCGGATCGGACTGCAGTGGCGCAACACAGCATAGAAAAGGAGCATAAAATACTGTTTGACCACACCAAGGTCATTAACAAATCAAGCCACTACTGGGATGTACAATCAAGGAGGCCATAGAGATCAAGCTGGAGAAAAACAACTTTAACAGAGACAGTGGACTCCAGCTCAGTCAGGCATGGACACCGGCCTTAGACCAACTCAGGCCCTCTTACAATCAAGGTCATGAAGATCACGGACCGAGGACGGCAACCGATTCCAACCGGCGGAACAGGGCTCGCCGCCCGCCAAACTTCACGCAGTAATCCCGGGAGGGGCGGAGCTTACGAGCGATGACAATTCCCGGCCCCGGATTGGCCGATCCGCCAACCAATTGTTTCACCTGAGACAGCCACATCTATATAACCTTTCGACTTTCTGTTCGGACATCACTTCCCTGAAGATGGCTGCAGAGATAGCAGTCGAAAGCTTGGAGCATTCCAAAATCTTAACTCGGCTGATATCCCGCGAAAACATATTAGCGAACCAACGCCGAGAAAGCCTCAAATCATACAGATATTCATGATGGTATAGATAACAATGGTAATACTCATTTTGATAGCAATTATTATGGTTGTGGTGAAAATGGTGCTGATTATGGCAGTGGTTGTGCTGATGGTATCAGATCACTGGTGGAGTAATAATGGTGCAGCTGGTAGACAGCTAGTTGGTTGTGTTACAAGATTCAGTAGTGATAATAACCACATTGTAATGATCAGACACCAGATTTTCTATAAATTGATTGAAAGATTGGAGATGGGGTGAAATTGGTGCTGGTAATAATGTTGATATAATTGATGATTCTGACGATGAAGCTAAAAGTGTTATTATGTTAGTGCAAGATATGTATGATGTAGTGATAGTAGTAGCGGTAGAAATAGTAATGATGATAGTGTAATAATATGGTTTTGGTCGTGGTGGATCGCTGGTAATGTGGTTATAATAATGATTGCAATAATACTGGTGATTTGATTTATGACGGTATTGATGGTGGTATAGGTAACAATGGTAATACTCATTTTGATAGCTACAAAATTTAGTAGTGATAATAACCACATTGTAATGATCAGACAGCGGATTAGCTTTTCTCGCAAAGGGACCGATGGTCGTCCCTACTCCCTAGCAAATACTCTAGGATTTGTGGCAGACACTCCACATTTTCTTGGAATACATAGGATTCCAGTTCAATTCTGTTTCCTGTTTGGTCCGTAATCGACTTCGCATATCTATGGCTAAGAAGTGATATTTCGTATCTGGAAACTTGCAGGTGAATAAAAAAACTGTTTCAAAAATTAATTTGCTTTGCAAGATCTTCTACTCGAAGACAAAATATTCAACTGCCCAATAATAATACCCAGGGACTGGAACTTTGGTAGAATGCCTTTTCAAATGTGTTAAATCTATTTTCATTTTGAAAGTAAATCTGTACCAATTATACCTTTGTGATTGAAACGTCACAGTTTTATGTTGCCCTTTTCTGCCTTTTTTTTATTATTAATGCCTAATTTACAAAATAAATGCTTTTTTTGCCTTTATTTGATTACTTATCCATTATTTATTAATTTATTATTAAAATTGCCTACAGGTGTATTTTAATTTATTTCTATAACCGCTACAATGAAAGTGACTTCACCAAATGTATATTATTGTCTTTCAGTCAGTTCATATTCTCTTTGTAACAATGAGTGCTGTCGTGTAAAAATGTATAACAGTAAGCGTTTTAATTATCGCTCGTGTTTATTTGACAAGGCAACAATGAGTGCGGGTCTAACGTTATTTTTAACGGTTATTTATTTTTTTTTTCAGTTTTCATTGCGACGTTGTTGTAGCTAGCAGCAAGATGCCGAAATTCACTGTTCCTTTACTCAGTAAATTGCAAAGTTACGTTAATACTTTTGGATCCGACGTATTTTGTACTGCGGTAAAGTACTTACATGCAATATATGTGAGCAGTCAATGAACTACAAAAAGAAATATTTCATATCGCAACATATCAGTACAACCAAACACAAAAATGTACTTTCCAAGGCTACTGGGAAGAAGATTTCTTTACTTCCAACAGTAATTGCAACATCGAGTCGAAAATCTCAATTTGCATTCGACTCACTTAAAGCTTTTCTTGCTGCCGAAATCCCTTTTTTTTTGGAAAGTGAAAGGTTGTGGGTCTAGTGCAAGGTTTTTGTAATTGCCTTTTATTGCGTATTTCAGCTATTTATAATGTCTTTTTGCCTGCCTATTTTAGCTATTTGTGATGCCTTTTTGCCTGCCTATTTTAATTATTCATAATGCCTAAACTTCCTTTCTCTGATAATGACCATTTTTCTAGGTACGAGGTATCACTTCTTAGTCACCGATATGATGCATTTCACTAGATTAATGTAGTGTATGGAAGTAGTTGAAGAGCCCTTTCTAACGTTATGAGTGCATATAGCCTGGGGGACACCGGAGTCTCACCTTATATACAGAGCAGAATCGCATTCGCCCTGTAATCTACGCATCCAATCTACTTGGAAAAATTACATAACTTAAAGAACAAAACAAGAACAAAATTCCGAGTACAGAGGCAGCGTTGCTAGAGTGCATGCGGTGTGGGCAAGAGCAGACCAACCTTGGCTCAGTGACCGAGCTGACCCAGGTAGGATCCCCGAGGAATTCTGTGGCATTCAGAGTGGGTAGAGACTGTAGGTTAATGACAATTTTGATAATTACTTCTTTAAAAATATTCAGTGCCATCAGCGTGATTTAGGGATAGGGAGTTGAGGACTGTTCTTCATCGTGGGTTTGAATCCCGCTTTGGTTCATTACCTAATTCTTTTTTCTCAATGTTTTCCCCAGCTGTAAGGCGAATGTGAAGTAATCTCGGGACAGATGTTCAGCCTCTGCTTTCAGAGATTGCACCAAAGCTATAAAAGTTCGTAGTTGATATAGCGTCGTTAAATAACCGATTTCAAATGTAAATTTGTGAGAAATTAATTAGGTTTACATATGTCTGTCTAAACAGAGTCATTTGTGCCTGAAATCAAATTTCTTAAACATAGTGTAACATAATTTGATATTGGAATTTAACATGGAAAATTAATTATTTCTAAATATCATATTCAGGAAAATTTTAGAAAGAAAATGATTAAGTAATTAGAATTACATCGAAAGGCATTAACAATAATTTCATTTACTTAAAAGATTGAGAGGAATTAACTAAATAAAATTCTAAATTTTAACTTCATTTGCTTTATTTTAATATATTACATTTGTTTCGCCTACAGTCAATTGTTCTTTATTATAGGTCGAAATGCATTAACAGCTATTTCATTTTCTTAAAAGTTTCAGAGAAGTAATTAGTTAAGTAAAATTCTAAATTTTAACTCCATTTGCTTTATTTTAATATATTACATTTATTTCTTCTGCAGTCAAATGTTTTTAATTTTTATTGCATTTAATATACAGTTTCTTAGGGCATTGGTATGAATAACAGAATGCTACTTAAAGTTAATAAAATTAATTAAAATGTATGAAATTTCATGACGAAATTAAAGAAAACATGAAAGAAAAATAACAGCTAACATAACCAAGACATTAAAGAATATTAAATCATTAAATTAGATTCTCAACAAGCCATCTTCCAAAGTCAAACAATATCCTAAACGATCGTAGAATTCTCTTCTTACTTTTGCCAACGACAAAAGAAATCTCAGTATTACTTAATTTTGTGTTATTTCTGCCATGGTTCCACATTCCTGATAAAATTTCGCATGAAACAGACAGGGAAGAAGTATTTATGAAAAAGTTACAAATAATTCATTCACATGTTAAACCTCTATGTAATGTAAACTGCTTGACATAGTTCAGTGCCTTTTAATGTAATCCATAACACGAAATATTTATTTAAATATCTAGTATCTTAACTAAAATCATTATTAAAGCAGGCCTGGTATTGCTTGAGCCTCTTTATTGATCGGTTGCTATCGCTGCTGTGTAACATCTGGTGGGAAACAATTGACAATCGGCTCAACAGTTGAAAGTCGGTGTTAAAATAATTTTCGCTAGTTTTAGAAGTACTTTTCGCACGCTGCCGTATAATATTCAAATTTAAACATTCTTGTCTTTCATTAAAAGATCTACTTTTAGAAATGACTGTTTAAAAATGTTTTAATGGTAGAAAACTCAGTACAGTTCTGTAAAACGTAGAACAGAGATGGATATACCTCATGGTCCCATAAATTTTATTTAGTGGAAATCTAAACCATCACTGGAACTGAAAGAAAGAAATAAAAAGAGAGATGGAAAAAAAAAAGAGAAAGAACCTCCTAAAAACTAAAACGAATAATGAGATGGTATGTTTCATCTTCGTTGCATTTAATTTTTTAATTACATGTTTCGTACTTTAATGATAATAAGCGGAAATTCATACGGGAGATAAGAAAATAAGACAGAATAATTGCTTTGCATATCAAGAACTATGTATTCGGGTATACTCGTATACTACAGAAACAAACTCCAACGTCAACTGTAGGTCACATGCGATGCAGATATTATACTGGATATCAAATTTATGCAAATTTTTTAGATATAACATTTTCATACCTTATCAATTTTCTTCTTTATAGAAAGTTATCTCAACACTATTCAAATATGTGTTATTCATGGAGACTTGCTTTACGTCTAAGTTCTGATGCGTTTTTTCCTTGTTTTTTTTTTTCTATTAAACCTATAACGGACAGAAGTTACAATATTGTTTATAATGTTGCAACATACTCTTACTAGAGATGTCCTAGGATATTACTAATGAGTGATACCTTATTGGTGTCACTTATGAGGTTCCAACCTGTCTTCAGACAGTTGACTAATCAACAGTAACAACAAGGAATAACTCTTCTGGCAGCTCAGAGCTTATCAAATTAGTCTAAATTGATTTAGACAAAAGAGTATATAAATGGAGATCAGCAACAGAGATTTTAAATGCACTATTATGGGACAATAGTACATTATGCAACAAGCCTATAATGGTAGTAATTAAGACGCGAGTATGTTTGTTTATGAAACGAGCGCAAGCGAGTTTCATAATTTTCATACGAGCGTCTTAATTACCATTATAGGCAAGTTTCATACGACTTTTTATGCTAGACCATATTTATAACTTGAAATTATTCATAAGTATTCATGTTGTGGTTATGCAAGTGAGGAGCGGAACTGACCTGAATTGTGAGATGTGCGCAGACGCGAAAGTATTGATTTTTTCCGAGGCACGCATGTCATTGACCTTGATATAATCTAGAGAATAACATGAACATTAGTCTTGATACAACCTGGAAATTGATTTAGAATTGAAAAACGAGATGACAAATTGAATTTATTTGAATATTATTTACAATTAACGCTAATTATTATAGTAACAGAACATAACCTTCTGCGACAGTATTGGATTTCCAGCCTCTGTGACTTTTCGCTAATTGTCTTTCGATTGCTTATCCGAGAATAATCTATACTTGCTGTTTTATAATGGTACAATGATGATTTCTCATTGGCTGAACAACTGAATTATAATGAATAGGTGTACTTTAATGAGGTGCATTAAAGGCTACTACCAGGTGTATAATTACTACATTTCCGCATGGTCGAGCATAAAATATATTTAAAGACAACAAAATTCAAATATACAAATCTATAGTTCAAAGTGCAATGACATATCGCGCGAAGATTTGAAAGATGAATAAAAGTTTGCTGTCAGAATTATTATAAATGAAAATGGACTTTTCGAGACGTTCAGCCAGACATGCTAAACGTAGAAAGAATAAAAAATGAAATGATTAGACAAAAAATAATATAGAAAAATCTATTTTGGATATGTACAATACAGATAATTGGATTCTTATGGACACGTAAAACGGATAGGAGATGAAAGGTTGCCAAAGCGAGTACTAGAATGGGTTCCATATGAAACAAGAGAAAGAGGCAGATCTCAAAATATTTGGACGAAGAAGTCAAGAAAATAATGTATGATAAAGGGCACAAGAACGGGAAAGGGAAAATAGAGGAGGTTGGATAAAAAACATTGAAGTGTAGATTTTTGGGCACAGTAACACGTTGTTAATAAATATAAACTTGAATAATAATAATGATAATAATAATATTTATTTGTGTACTTACATATTCTTATCCAAATAAAATACTATGTAGATAAATGAAACTTGTAGATAATGATAATATAACAAGCTGCTTGTTTCCATGGTGATGGCTTTAACATTGCGTAAGTTGTTGCTGTAAATTATGGACAGTGAACATGTCAGTGTGGTTCAACATCAAGAAATATTAACACAAGTGCGGTGCTGTGTTAAATGCCTCTCACACAGTTTAATAAAATCTTCATTGGTGGTCGTAGTTTTAATTAACATCTGCACTTATACGGGCAAGCGTATTGACCTCTCAGCACTTACTCCCTCAAACTCTACTCCAGTACAAAAAGTTTGTAATTACGTGGGATCAAAGTTGGATTGAGCCATAGGGCGATTAGCTACTAACTGGAAGGGTTTGATAGCCTAAGGCCATCAGATAGGTATAGTCGACTAAGACCTTTTTGAACTATAAAGATTTTGAGAGGTTAGAATTTCGTTTTTTTTTTTTTTTTTAAGTTGAAGGTACAAGTAAGGTAATGTTTATGTAATTAACTGATCCCAGTGTGAAGGGTTGTATTGTATAGTTTCTGCATTGCTACTTAAATACATTTAATTTTTAATAATTGTACCTCCAAAGAATCAACTGACAATTTGATATAATAAAATGAGCATCGAGGTGAATTCTTCATTATGTCCTGTTCATTTTATTACTGTGGGCATAGAGTTTTGGTTTCTTTTTTTCGATTACCTATAGATTTATCGCTATGGAAGGACAGTTAGAAAATAGTTATTTATGAGAGAAGTTCGTAAAGATTCCCTTTTTAGCACTGGTGTAAAGTTTGTGAAACGAGGCCGCCTCAAGTTTGAGAGGTTATAAGATCACAATGTCATGGCCGTCTAAATTCAAGACATTAAGAAATAAGTATCCATGAAATGACAGCCTGTTTTATTCATGTTCACGATTTCATGGCCCTTTAAACCGGTCATATAATCAACAAAGCGGTTAGGAACAGTTGAATGTTAAATCTTGTTACAATAAGTATTACATGTAACTTCAGAATAATAAGGGATAAAACTGACCTGTGCTCGAGGTTGCGGGTTCGATCCCGGCCTAGGTCGACGGAATTTAAGTGTACTTAAATTCGACATGTCAGATTTACTGGCATGTAAAAGAACTACTGCGAGACAAAATTCCGGCACACCGGCGACGCTGATATAACCTCAGCAGTTGCGAGCGTCATTGAATAAATTATGATTTATAATAAGGGATAAACTGTAGGTATAAATGTTAATTTGTTAGTTATTTGTGTTACATGTAATATTTAAGTAATGAAAGCTCGAGATAATGAATTAATTTCTTACTGAATGAAGTTTGTACAGTAGTGGCAAAAAATTTAAGTAATGAAAGCTCGAGATAATGAATTAATTTCTTACTGAATGAAGTTTGTACAGTAGTGGCAAAAAAAGCGGACCGACCCTTGTAGCTGATTTCAGAGCCTTGTTCACTCCAGAGCACGATAGTCTGGCAATTAAGACTTTCGTGGTTCGAATCCTGCCTGGGAAGGAAACTTTTTTTTGTTCCTTATTAAAATTTATTCCCAATACTTTTAGATTTCTGGTAAAATTCATGTTCTGGGAATAATAAGTTGTTTAAGTAGTAAAATTTCGCTGCAATCGAAAAATATTGGGAATAAATTTGAATAAGGAACAAAAAAAAAAATCCTTCCCAGGCAGGATTCGAAAAAAGTCTTTTCTGTCTGTCGTGCTCTAGAGTGAACAAGGAGGGGTTTTTTTGCCACTACCAGTGCCTGAAATGTACTTTTTATGCACTAATGCAGCTCACTTTACACATTGATAACAGTGGGTAAAATGCAACTTTATGCAATGTCGTAAAAAATACAGTAGATTTTACAATGAGATGAATATGACAATCTGTAGGCCTCACAAACATCCATATAATACATCGAATAGGTGGCTAAAAGGCCGTGGTGCGCCGAGCCACTGTGTTCTTTGGCAGGGAAGTTAATGTTTAGGAAGTGTAATAAAGAAAGAAATGAACAAGAAAACATAGGAAATTATCACAACCTAAAATTAACTGTCTTCAGAATGTCTCTGCGACAAAGTTTCAAAATTTATGTCACTAGCCAATGTTTTCAAAGTATTTGTCTGTCAGTCGTGATATAAATTTGATTTTTACTATTTTCATTGTTGAAAATAATTTTTCACAAACGTAAGTTACAGCGAACATGGCTTCAACAGAGCAAGCGAAAGAAAGCTTCAAATATTTATTTTTTTCCAAAGATTTGAAAAGTTCAATATCTGTCAAGTCCTTACATCTAGCTTTCATTTAACGTCACATTGTAAATCTGTGAGTTTAAATTGAAAATCTAACCGCATTATTCGTACATCTGCTGTAAAAGAATCGACGTACAGAGATAATAATAATAATAATAATAATAATAATAATAATAATAATAATAATAATAATAATTTAACCTTTTAATGTTTCATCAGTGACATGTAACTTATATGCCGTTTTATGTTATACAACCGTTTTCCTAGTAATATTTGGAACAAATCATACATTTAATATTTTCATCATATTGTTTTAAGAAACTTTGTTTTTTTCATGGTTTCGAGAGAGATATCGAGAATCAGTGACAAATACAAATAGAAAGTTTGACTCCAGTGAGTAAGAAGGTAGGAAGCGAGAGAAAAATGCGAGCCACAAGCTCGTAGTCGCATTTTGTTAGGTTGTTAAGTTGCATATTTTCTTTAATTTATTGCATGTTTTTCTACATATTTTGCCAATTTTTCCCACATATCATATCTTATTTTCATATTACATAAAATCCGGGCTTCATACATTTTCCATTCCAGATGTGTTCCAAATTTTAAAAGAGTTGTTATGTATAAATATTAACATTTACAGGTTTGGACACTTTTATTAAACACGTATGTGATGAATATAGTAAATAATGTAAACATATTTTTAAGAGAACTTGAAAGTAATTGATATTTTCTTTCGTTTCACAGGTGAGTGTGAGCATGAATTATTCATAGCCTGTAACAGCGCTCTCCTGGTCTGGATGGACGTCTAGGTAAGCCTAAGCAAACGCCTGTTAACTACACGTGTTTTATTGCGTCACAAATCACCATAGAGTACCTTTTTCTCTCAAGGAAAAAGCGAAAATTAAGTCTGAAGACTATTTTAATTGGTTATATTTACATGTATGCTTTTCTCTCTCTCTCTTAATTTCTCCTCCTGTTACATGTATGTACGCATATGTGGGCGTTTCTGTAACAAACAATTTATACCTTTGCAATGCAAGTTACATAGGTGGAATATAAAGTAGCGCAGTGTATATTGATGTAAAATAAAAATCGAATTGCGTAAGATTTTGGGCCTTAAATTAAACAAGTACTGTGAACGTTAACAAGTAGGTGCAAATATTACTTAAAATATAGTTGTGTGTTTTCATTTCAACACGTTCCAATCCTCTAACGAGTTCTCGTAAAACGTTATGACGCCATATTTTCTTTGAGTGCTTTTATATTGAGTAGAAATATTCTAGGTTATAGCAACAGATAAGATTGTAACTTGGTGACCTATTTAATGTGCGGAGAGTTCTCTTACATGCCACAACAGTGTAGAATGATTGCTAAGGTTCAGGATTTTGTGCATAAGTATACTTTGTTTGAGAGAGCATTGTTAATTAGACTACTATCAATCTTAAAAACATAGTATTTTGCAAATTAAAAATAAACTAATAATAAATAATTAAATTTCACTAGATATTTTGTTCACTAGCACGATATGTATTATACATCTTGATTACACACCTTTTAACACTGTATCACTTCGGAATATGTATGATAAGACTTTCTTGTGTTAAATTCTAACGTACCTGGTTTACATGTTTCGAGCTTTATGGGTCATCCTCAGAACTGGTCGTTGTTGGTCTTGGCGCCTCTTGTTTTGTTTCCTGTGAGGGTGTGTTTGTGTGGTATAATGTAGAGTCAAAGAGTGTGTGTGTTCTGAAATTGAGTTGTGTGTTGAGAATTTCGTTGGGGTGTGTTTTCGTGTGTCTGTATATTTCATATTGTTCTAGTGTGTTTAGTTTCTGGCTTTTTTGTTGGATGTGTAGTATTTCCATGTCTGTGTTGATGTCTCTGTGGGTGTGGTTAGCATTTGTGATGTGTTCTGCATATGTGGAGGTGTTTTGTAATTTTATTATGGCTGTGATGTGTTCTTTGTAACATGTTTGAAATGATCTGCCTGTCTATCCACATAGGCGTATACAAACTCAAATGTAACACCTGCAACAACTTCTACTGTACATAGGACAGACAGGCAGATCATTTCAAACACTATACAAAGAACATACCACAGCCATAACAAAATTACAAAGCACCTCCACATATGCAGAACACATCACAAATGCTAACCACACCCACAAAGACATCAACACAGACATGGAAATACTACACATCCAACAAAAAAGCCAGAAACTAAACACACTAGAACAATATGAAATGTACAGACACACGAAAACACACCCCAACGAAATTCTCAACACACAACTCAATTTCAGAACACACACACTCTTTCACTCTACATTATACCAAACGAACACACCCTCACAGGAAACAAAACAAGAGGCGCCAACACCAACAACGACCAGTTCTGAGGATGACCTATAAATTTCGAAACATGTAAACAAGGTATGTTAGAATTCAACACAAGAAAGTCTTATCATACATATTCCGATATGTATTAATTCAAAATGTTCTCGGTCTTCCAGCCGATATGTATTGCCTATATAACTTAGACAGAGTATACCGTTTACACCCTGTATAACTATCCTTAATCAAATTTAACATAAAACATATACTTCGACATATTAAAATGAAAATGGATTTTTTTAATGCAAGAATTTCTTTCTCGTGTAGTTTCCGAGATCCCGTGACGCCTTTATTAGAATCGTAAGAAGAACAATAGAGTACAACAATAAAAAATCAACCCTGCAGAGAGTCAAAGTCAGTAATCGTTCGAGATTAAAATAATTCCACTCATAATTATTTTGGTTATGAGATTTTCTTAAAGCTTTTTTTGTGACTTAAGAAATCCCGTTTGCTAATTATTACACAAATTATTGCTCTAATTGAAAAGTCTTACTAATTCAGTTTTTAATGAAGCCAAGAAATGGTTTAGTTCCAATAAATTTCTTTTAAATGAAAGTAAAACTGCATCTTTGTTATTTAGTAGTACAGTCATAGAAAATAATAACTTCAAACTTCTTGGTATTACTGTGAACAGCACACTTACCTGGGCAGACCATGTTGATTTTATTTGTAAAAAATTATCAAGAGTAGTATTTCTTCTGCGAAATTTGAAAATGTATGTTCCGAAGAATTACATTAAAGTTGTCTATTTTTCTTATTTTCATAGTATTCTTTCTTACGGACTACTTTCATGGGGTACTCATATTAGGGCCTAATAAGGTTCTTATGTTACAAAAAAAAATCTATTAGAATTATAACAAATTCATCAATGAAGGCACACTGCAGACCGTTATTTGTGAATGAAAAAATAATGACTGTAACATCACTATATATTTATCAAGCCCTAAATTTTGTCAAAAATAATTCACAAATGTTGACACATAGGAATGATGTTCACCTGTACAACACTAGAAACCGTGACCTTTTTGATATACCTAAGTGAAGGCTAACCAAAATAATGAATAATTATTTTTATTATGTCTTTAAAAATTGCAAATAAATTTCCGACACGTGTTTTCAATCTGGAAAGGAAGTCTTTTAACACACTTTTCTCTGGTTTGTTGATCAACAAACCCTTTTGTGATATTAATGAATTTTTTAATGTTAATGCTGTTGAGTGTTTCTGATACAATTTTATTGTTTTTTATGTCTCTGTTGTTTATTTTATATGTAATACTTGACTTTGTCAATTGCACAAATTTGTGTTCACTGACTGTACGATACTCAATATAGGTCTACTCAATATACTAAATATACTCTGTTTTTAATCGAGTTTGTTTTTGTCAAATACATTTCCGTTATAAGAAAGACCATCGTCTTCTTATATAAAACCCCATTAAGGCAAATGTTACATGTATCATGCAGACTTGATAAAGCTAAAAGGTGTTATTAAAATTATTGCAATCGTCTCCTTAAATGTACATATAAATTCTAAACTTTTAAGTATCTGATTTGTAGCTCTGAATATAAGACAGGTGAAGGGATTGCGCATATATAATGTCTTCTGTTACCGGAAGTTGTAAGCAAGGATTTAGCCTAATGTCAAAACACTCTTCATTAGTTCTGAGGTAATATAATCGAATGTTTCTGTGGGGAGATACCCCTGGAAGAAAGTTGTACCGCTATACATCTTAACTAATAGCCGAAAGTTTGTCTAATTATACGTCCTCAATAAATTCCGGTCATTGTAAAGTACCTTCCTGGATGGAATTGATAGTGTTTTTGCGTGGGCTATTCAGGCAAGCATAACGATCTCCTGGGTAGAAATGACGGCTTGTATTTACTACTCTTAAAAGTAGGCTGTGTTCCTGAAAGCTTAATGGCAGTGGCAAACCTCTTTGAGTAAGATAAAGACTTCGTTAATGTACGATTTCTCAACACCTCAATAAAATCTGGAATGTAAATGCTGATACATAAACAACTTCTATACTTTTTTATCCTCATTTTCAATCCTTTTAGGTCTCTCCCTTCGTTCGATCATGAAGTCATTAATTGGTGTCCCATATCTCTGTACCGATATATCTTCTTTTGAGTCACTTCAAAATACATGTATTCATAGGGCCTATATCTGGTTACATATCAGTTTTTAATTGTTTCGATTTAGTTATCAAGATTAAATTAGAAATTATGCGTTTCAATGAAGCACTGTAGGGTATAAAATTGTCCGATTTTTTTAATATATCTACGGAGAAAGAAGGAAGGATTTCTTCTACACTACCGCCGTGGTTAAACTTTAGCGTGTACAATTCTAGCATATGCAGTCCAGAGATATTGCTGATTTGTCTGAAGCTTTCTAACGGACATCAGATATACAGGGTGTAACAATGACTATTCCTGATTTTCTGATGTGATAGAGGATATGAAAATAAACATTTTTCTTAATAAAACAGTGTCCGGAAATGCTTCGTCTAAAACACAGAGCTCATCATTTACATTATGATTGCATTCATGTTTCAGCTGTTCTTGTTACCATGGAAATAATAATTGAAGTTAGTTTATTGTTGTATGTCACAGAATATCATCTGTAAGATCTGCTTATTTAATTTTATGGTATTAAAATGCATCGGTATACAAATATTGAACTTGCAGACAAGCATAAGGCATTTGGAGCTGCTAATTTGGCAAAGCGAATCAATGAGGAGCAACACCCTTAGTGCCATATTCCTTGCCGTACAACATTTTCAAGACTGTATCAACGTCTTCGAGATAGTGGCCAGATGTACAGTTTCCGAATTGTTGTATAGGGATAGCAGGCCCAATTGCTTGGCCCGCACGTTCTCCAGATATGACTGCAGTTGATTTTTGTGTTTGGAGTCATATTAAATCAATTGTTTATGAAACACCCATCGACGCAGCAGAAGAATTAATTGCAACAATTATTCTTGCTTTTGACGATCTTCGTAACCGATCACAGATACTTCGAAGGATTCGTCGTTCAATCATACGACGTTATACTTTGTGTGTCGACAATGACAGTCGCAATTTTGAACAGTTCCTATAGTTTGTCAATACCATTTCCTTAATATCTGGTATTAAATGAAAGAGTTACTGTGTAACCATAGAAAGTAAATAAAGTAATTTTCCAAGTTGAGATTCTTTCATTTGTACCTTCATACCACTATCACTTGAAAACGAAGCATTTCCGGATATTACTTCATTAAGAAAAAATGTTTAATTTCATGCCCTCAACCACATCAGAAAATTAGGAATTGTTATTCTATTACACTCTGTATACATAACGACATATAGGCCAATACAATGCTGCTAATTTATCTAATGTTGAATTTAATATTTGAAGTCCATCTTACCGGGAAAAAATTATAATTTTCACTTGACGGAAATATAGCCTTTTCCTTCCCTTGAAAGAGAGATACCATGATTAGATTATTCCAAAATAATTCGTAATTTTAAACACTATTAGCATGTGAGTTAATTAATTATGTACCTTTGAAAATGTAATTGTGAGTCCTTGCGTTACACCTGTAGCTATGTTTGGCTGTAAAATACCGTCTACACGTCCTCAAACGCATTCAGAAGTTTGTCCGAACCATATTATTCTCTGCCACGATCGGAAAACTTGTGGGGGGATTGTACGAACTCGCGCATGCGTTTTACGAATGTGACAAAACTTACATGGCACTGCAGAACAGTTGAAACCGATGCTCTGCGCGATTTATGAATAGAGATCATGTTATATTAGGCTATATTATCGTTACGCAAAATATGATAAATAGGATATGATAATATTTCGTGATGTCTGAAAAATTAATTACTGTATAGACTTTTTACAGGAATATAAATTTTCAGTATACCTCATACGAAACAAGAAATGTTTTTATAAGCTATATCGTCTGTCTTCCTTCCTTTGCAAAGTCTTTTGTATGTATTTATTCACACTGCAAGTGGGCAAGCACCCGGTGGCAGTGGTATACACAATATAAACAATAAAAATAAAATTACAATACACAATACAATTATACAATATACAATACAATTATACAATACACAATACAATTATATACACAATACAATAACAATACACAATACAATTTAACGCATTATACAATTTAACACAATAATAATAAAACATAAAATAGCCTAATTTTACAATACAACCTACATATGTGTAGTCCCTACATAAGTTTCAATAGTCTTTCACTTTACTCTCATCTCACTGACTGTAGTGACACTATGACGCAATTCACTGACACTTTAGCACACATTTCACTGACACTCTATAACACATTTCACTGACACTATAGAACACATTTCATTGACGCTATAAATTATCACTAATCGGAACTATTCACTGCACTGTAAAACCATAACTTCACTGACTCACCTTGCTTCACTGATACAACAGCTCAAATAAGATAAATAATTACACCCTTTATGCATACTTATAAACAAAACTACATTTAAGCTAAACATTTCTAGTCTAAGGCCCTTTTACACGTTATTTTTTTTACAAGTCAAACCAAGGGAGTAACTCGTCAGGCTAAATAAATACATGTCACCTTAAAAGATTAAATGTTAAATGTCATCTTAATTTTAATTTGCACTTCATACACAACTTTTTGAGTTATTCTTGAATCTCCATAAGGAAGGGCTGTCCTCAAAGACCGCTGCAGGCAGGTCATTCCAATCATTTATAGTTATATTTAAAAATGAGAATTTACCTACATCCGTTTTCTGTTTCCTACATTTGATTTTAAAATCATGAACCTTCCTACTATAGTACGTTGGCTTTTCTAACCCAGCCGTTATGTCTGCCCATGTATGCAATTTTTGCAATACTTTAAATATTTCATAAATCTTCTATAATAATTTGTAATAGGCTACTGAACAATCGAAAGAGTAAACATTTCTTGTTCCGAACATTTTGCAATCACCATGGCGACCACGCAAAATTCACATTATTTTCTCGGAGTAATAACAACTGCAAGTCATTGCTTGCTTGTTTTATATAGAATGAATCGATTGTCGGCAAGCATTAAGAGAGTACATAGATCTAGACCGCTGAATCTAAGTCACGTATCAGTTAATATCAAAAACAGTTCAGAAGAACGCAGGAATTATAGTACGTGTTACATTAAAGACTTTTACAATTTTATACCGAAAGCCATTAACAGTATAATTCACGTAGCCATTTATAAATTTCAGTATATTACCAATATCACCTTCGGTTATTCTATCAAGAAATAAAACTCCTGATCAGTTCTGTGCGTGAGGAAGTTTTTGTCCTCTTTTTATTCAGTCGAGATACAAAGTTTCGGCCTTCCTACATCCTCTGTCCTTTCTTGTACATGTTACAGCCGTCACGCTCAACTAAATATCAATCCAACATCATCCGCTTGCTTGATTTCTTTCATAAGAATTAGTTCTATTTTTGTAACTCAGTAGCCTATATATACAGGGTGAGGTCACTTTGTTCTCGTCTAAAAAAAAAATGTCATCTTTGGGTCTTCTCACACTCATTCGAATTTGCCTCATTTCTCTTTTATATTTCGGTGTGTGGAACTATTTATTTGATGTATGTTTGGCATTCTATCCTTGTGAATTATCTAGTGATTCTTACATGTTTAATTTTGACACAATCTTTTCTAATTCTCCGAACGCGTACACCAACATCAAATCTCAGGAGTATAATTTCAGGTATTTGTTTCCTTCTTTTGTATACTTATTTCGCTATCCGCAGTTCACATCCATACAAACCCATAGATCCGAAATTATTATTTTAAAAAATTGTAATTGAGTCTTTATGTTTCATTTTAATGCTCTTTACTCTGTTTAATTTATTTTATTTAACTGTTTCTTCCTGGAACCATTTTAACTGCAATTTTAAATTGTTTCCACTCACCGTGACTTTGTAGAAATTGGTCTTGAGAGGCATTCGTATTAGGCTATATTCTGTGTTGCGTTTCATAAGTTAAGTTAATACTATTATGATTTCAATATTAATTATTTGAGTTTCCATAGTGTTTTAGCTATTTTTATACTGTGTGCAACACAACTTACTATAAGGTAAAGGTTGGTAATACTCTGATGTGAGTAATATTCCAATAGTTCTTTTTGAGAATTTATTACAATTTTACTGAACGAGACAAGAACCAGTTTTGTGCAGCAATTTATCCACGTACATTCCCTTAATAAGTTGACACAAAAAAATCGATCTTCCTCTAGCTCAGTAAAATTGTAATAAATTCTCAAAGAGAACTATCACAATATTACTCATATCACAATATTATCAATCTTTACCCTACATAGAGATTCGACATAAATCAGTTATTTGTAAATATTCATATTTCATAGGGAAATTTAAAAAGAATAATGTTAAGAGACAGACGGAGTTCGATTTCCGCTTCGGATAATTACCTAGTTAGATTTATCCTGAAGTTTTCCCCAACTGTAAGGCGAATGTCAGGTAATCTCTGCGAATCCTTGGCTTCAAATACCGTCTTTTCTTCTTCTTCTTCTTCTTCTTCTCCTTCTCTTCTTCTTCTTCTTCTTCAACCAGAGGGATTAGGCTTATTGGCCTGTTCCGTCTTCAAAGTTTATGTCGTCTATCCATCTTGTTCTTGGTTTACCTATATTTGTGTCCCTCCCTGGTTCATAGTCCAGTATTTTTTTTAGATAACCGGTTGTCATTCATTCTTATTATATGTTGGTACTAATTACGTTTTTGTTAGTGTATTTTTTTAGTAAATTAAAAATATTTAGCTGTTAAAGATTTTTGTTCTTTTGATATAAAAGAGAAAGACCAGCAACACTTCGAAGAAATTTCATTTTATTGGTTTCAATTTTCTCGGTTTATGGACCAATTTTCTGAACCATAGTTTAATAGTGGGGCAGCTAACATTTTATGAAATTTTAGCTGTGTTGAATGTTGTTTTATTTTTAAGGTCCTTCGTATTGTTCCACACATCTGTCGAAACTTACTAATTTTATTTACGACGTCTTGTTCTTTTAAGTATGATATATTGCAGCCTAAATAGTTAAACGAGGATACCTGTTCTATGATTTCATTATTTAAAACTATTTTACATCTTCTGTGGTCAACTCTTGTAAAAGCTTTTTTTTTTCATGATTATGAAAGATTAAGATTAAATCTATCACCAATTCTAGCGACTCTAAATAACGTAGTAGTTGATACAGCGTCGTTAAATAATCTAGTAAAAAATACAATTGAAATATTTTCCTATGGCTGACGAACACCGTAACCGGAACCTTGAGGATTAAGTCATTTCTAAAATAAGTTGAAAACTCACAATTGCAAGGCACTGAACGCTTATCACTATATTCACTTAAAATGGCACATTGAGAAGCATATGACGTCATACTTACTGCCTCAGTGACGTAGTCGAGGTCAGAGCAATAATTAGTCCATGAGACAGAGAGAGCTACGCTGCTTGCGGGCACATAATACTGCTTCGCACAAATTCCACGTAAGAATGTGTTATCGGACACCTGTCATTCAGTCTGCTTCCTCGACCTGACGTTTCTCCGTGGACGTTTATCGGTGTGGATTCTACTGGAAGATAAATGTAAGGGCGGAACCTTTAACTAGACTACCATCACCTGTCTCACCCTAACATTTTTCACCGTCAGAAATTGTCAGTCAACTTGTCTCCGTTATTATTTAGCATATACAGGGCGTCCAGAATTATATTCCACAGCCAAAACTGATGTGAAACTATAACAGAATTCTACCAGAAGTCGTGAGCATTTTTATATCAAAATCAAAAAATCATTTCATAGGAGCATATTCGTTATAATAACATTTTCGAATATTTTTCTTGTAAAACTATAAGAGAATCGTACTAGAAGTCATGAGCATATTTATATCAAAATCAAAAGAAAAAAAAACATTTCATAGGAGCATGTTCGTTATAATAACTTTTCAAATATTTTTCTTGTAAAACTATAAGAGAATCGTACCAGAAGTCGTGAACATATTAACCCTGCATTACTCAATGTGGTAAAAACGTATATTTCAACGAAAATCTAAGAGATGGAGCATACTCTGTGCATCTGTATACTTTTCAATACATCCAGAAGAACTTAAGAAATTTTTAAGCGAACTATAATAGTATATTTAATTGCGTTTATCTGATTTCTGAAACTTGCGGAAAAATATATTAGTTATTTAAAATGGGGTTTGTGAAACCCCACCTGAGCAATGGTGAGAATATTTATAACATGAGTAACGCAGGGTTAATATCAGAATCAAAAACAATTTCCTAGGAGCATATTCGTTATAATAACATTTTCAAATATTTTTCTTGTAAAACTAGCTATAAGAGAATCGTACCATAAGTTGTGGACATATTAATATCACAATCAAACAACGATATCATAGGAACATATTCGTTATAATAACATTTTCAAATATTTTTCTTGTAAAACTAGCTATAAGAGAATAGTACCATAAGTCGTGAGCATATTAATATCACAATCAAACAACGATATCATAGGAACATATTCGTTATAATAACATTTTCGAATATTTTTCTTGTAAAACTAGCTATAAGAGAATTGTACCATAAGTCGTGAGCATATTAATATCACAATCAAACAACGATATCATAGGAACATATTCGTTATAATAACATTTTCGAATATTTTTCTTGTAAAACTAGCTATAAGAGAATCGTACCATAAGTCGTGAGCGTATTAATATCACAATCAAAAAACGATATCATAGGAACATATTCCTTATAATAACATTTTCGAATATTTTTCTTGTAAAACTATAAGAGAATCGTACCATAAGTCGTGAGCATATTAATATCACAATCAAAAAACGATTTCATAGGAACATATTCCTTATAATAAAATTTTCGAATTTTTTTTTCTTCTTTTCCACTAAATCACCATTTCGATCGACATCTTATCACGTATTCAGAAGTTAGAGACATATCAACAATGCTGTAGAATTTTGTTCCGACACTCTGCCTAGCACGTTCGACTCAACAGAAACACAAGTTTTGTTTCATTTCGTAAATGTCCACATAGGAACCCGTTGCTTAGAGACAAACAAGGTTATCCATCCAACGTGTTTGTTACTGCCTGCATGATACTCGTACACTGGCGTTCAAAGATATCCTGATCTACGATTTTATGATTGTATAAGCGAACTTTTTAATCACGGGATAATTCTGAACCAAAGATATAACAAATTGACAAACTTTGAAATGGTTCCGCTAGTTCTCAATAGGTGACACCATTATTGGGGCGATTTAAAAGAGTGTCGGGGAAAATGATAATTTCGATTAAGCATAAATTATTCTCATAACTGACAATATCAGCGGTCTGCAGCTAAACCCAGTGTTGTTTTACAATCAGTAGAGTGGTATGAAAAATTGAATTCTGTAATGCGGGTATATTTATATACGATTGGCAGCACTGAATATTATCTTCGCCATCTATTCATAAAACAAATAAGTAAAGAATCCATACTTACACCAACAAATTATCGATCTCCATCGATTAGTAGTGTCAGATATCTTTGAACGTCAGTGTACCAGATCGGAGTCATATCGATAAGGACTTTTTCGAACGCTTGGTAATATGGTAAGGATGTCTCTTGCAGGACTGGGGATTCCTAAAGCAGTAGAGCAGATAAAAGATTTCATTTGCAAGGAGTATGTTCCTGTGGATATTTTTTTTCCATCGTAATGTTACAGTGTACGTGATTTTGGTATGCCTCTTGTCACAGATAAAAGCTTCTAGTTGTGATAATTCTCAAGTTATATGCTTTTAAAGTTAACAGATAGGACGACGATAGTGTTCCAAATCTATTGTTATTAATGCAACATTACTTATTTACTTACTTACAAAAGGCTTTTAGAAAACCCGGAGGTTCATTGCCGCCCCCACATAAGCTGGCCATCGGTCCCTATCTTGAGCAAGATTAATCCAGTCCCTACCGTCATATCCCACTTCTCTCAAAATCCATTTTAATATTATCCTCCCATCTACGTATCGGGCTCCCCACAGTTCTTTTTCCCTCAGGTCTTCCAACTAACACCCTATATGCATTTATGGATTTACCCATACGTGCTACATGTCCTGTCCACCTCAAGCGCCTGAATTTTATGTTCATAATTATGTTAGATGTAGAATACAATGCGTACAGTTCTGCGTTGTGAACTTTATCCATTCTCCTGTAACTTCATCCCTGTTAGCCCCAAATATTTTCCTAAGCACCCTCTTTTCAAACACCCTTAACCTCTGTTCCTCTCTCAAGGTACGAGTCCAATTTTCACAACCATACAGAACAACCGATAATATAACTGTTTTATAAATTCTAACTTTCAGTTCTTTTTTCAAAGCAGACTGGATGACAAAAGCTTCTCAACCGAATAATAGCAGGAATTTCCCATATTCATTTTGCGTTTAATTTCCTCTCGATTGTCATTTCTATCTGTTACTATTGCTCCAAGATATTTTAATTTTTCCACCTTTACAAAGGATAAATTTCCAATTTATAGGTTTATATTCTGTTTCGTACTGCGTTCTGGTCACGAGACAATGTAACATTAGCAGTGTTTATTTTTGGATGCTGATGGTAGTGGTGGTCGTGGGAAGATGGTTGGTGGTAGTGGTGATGATGAAATTGTTAACAATAAATAAGAATTATTCAAATTTCCCCTGTTAACGCTACCTTTCATGTGCTGTCCTATTGGTTTTCAATCATGCAAAGAATCATACTAGCATAGACGCATACGTTACAACAGACAGGCGGACTTTCCCAGCATTTGAATAGAATATAGTAACTGCTAAAAATTTAGCTAAAAATACTCTCCCATTCTGAAGGGATTCGAACCGGTTGCCTGCAGAATACGAAGCTAGAGCTCTGTGTAAGCATGCAGAAGTAGAAATCTCAAGCACAAATCAATTGTAAACGCGACAGCAACGAAGGAATCTCTTACCTCTTTCGGGATATGAAATTAAGACTTCAACATAGCTGATTCACAGGTAAATATCGAAATACATATTTTTCATACACATTCGCTAGTAAAATATCGATGGTGTTTTAATATCTTGATAACGAACAAATATCTGACAGAGGATATTTATATCTCCTTCTAAAGTCCACACCTGTGGAATAACTGTCAGCGCGTCTAGGCGTTTGGCTGCGAAACCAGGTGGCCCGGATTCGATTCCCGGTCGGGGCAAGTTACCTGGTTGAGGTTTTTTCCGGGGTTTTCCCTCAACCCAATACGAGCAAATGCTGGGTAACTTTAGGTGCTGGACCCCGGATTCATTTCACCGGCATTATCACCTTCATTTCATTCAGACGCTAAATAATCTAGATGTTGATGTAGCGTCGTAAAATAACCCAATAAAAAAATCTTCTTCTAAATTTCAAAGACATATTTGGTCCGATAAGTATGATATTGCAAAATGAATATACCTATATTTGTTTATTTCCGTCAAATTACTTACATTTTGTCATAAACCATTAAGCCATTAAATTATGGCATAAAAATGGAATAACTTATATTGTAGAACTTCTTCTAAAGTTTGTATCCATGTCTTGACATTAAGATATGTTTTCAGAAAGTGAAGTCTCATTTCGTTTTTTTTTTTTTTACATATGAGGTTGCTGTCCTACACCATCGATTATAGAATTGTCGAAAATACTTATATTTTATTAATGGATTTATTATAAGAGACGAGGAAAACTGGAACATAGAATATATATATATATATATAACTAGAAGCTTAGAGCTTCATACTCATCCTGTTTCACAATAGCCTTACCAAGACTCTGGAATTCGCTACCTGCTAGCATCAGGGACTGTCGAAATAAAATTGAATTCAAACGCAAACTTACTAGGCACTTGGTCAGTAATTGATTCTTGTAAATAATTTCCTTAATCTAACACAAAATATTTCAATATCCAGTAATTTCATCACTAAACAATTTTGTTATTCTAGGTTTAATTTGTAATTCAGTAAATGTAAAATATTCTTTGTTTTTCTATGATAAGTTATCTAGCTTTCATTAGTCAGGTAATCTTTTCGTACTTTGATTTTTATTGTAATTGTAATTGTAAATTTAATATTAATTGTAATTTTATTCTCCATATTATAGTTGGAATCTCCTGGTAGAGGGGCAGAGAAGGCCTAACGGCCTTATCTCTACCAGGTTAAATAAATAAATACTAATAATAATATAAGATTAAGTTCGGATTTTTCGAATAGAATCCCCAAAAATAAAATATTTAAATGTTTCAATTTTTTCTGAATGCGCAAATTCTCACTTTATAATTCTCTTCTAATATGACAGTGTGAGTTCCATTTTCTATAACACTGTAAGACGAAATACATTATTTCTATGATAGAGTAATATGTAAAGATGTACATGAGCATTCATTAAAAACTCCTATTTATTTTATATCAGTTTTCGAAGACTCCAGAGAGGAAGAAATTTGTGTAATATATGTATTGTGCTTAATTTGTCTCAATTCTAAATTCTTGCTTTCTCTTTGCGTTAACTCCTCTCAGTTATTTATTGTAATTTCTATCAATTATTCTTGTATAATTATATTATTCTTTGTCTTTGGCAATTCAGAATGCCTGAGCAGATGATTTTTTGAAAATTAATTAGGCTATACAGGGTAGGAGTTAAATAACCCTGCAGATTCTCAGAGCGAATTGCTCATGTTGTATGTAACAAAAAAGTGTAATACCATATCGGTGGAAAAATCCATAGTTTTCTCCGGGAAAATAATTCCCCAAATGTTTAATGCCATTTTATTCGGTAACTATTGCGAGTAGAACCGTGATGTTTGTCTAGATCCATAAAAAATATAATAAATAATCACTTATCTCTCCGGCATATTTCAATAGCTGGATGGTTTTCGTGTAAATTTAATTTAAAAACCACTAATTTGAACCCATTGACCGATGCAACCAACTTGCAACATTCAAGCCAGAAAGAGAGATGGGAGATATTTCATTAAGGTAGACAGACCTGAGTTCGTTGACTTCTTACATCTGTATTACGAGAATAAAGAAGCAGCTAGGCTGCCGAACTGCTAAAACTTACAACTTAAGTTTCTAATTATCCGTGCATTTAATCACAAAACGTAATATAGATTTTCTATTAATTTAAATGTACCCTATCGCCTCTTTCAATCTGCAGGATTATTTCAATTTCACTCTGTCTATAAGTGCCTCTGTTGAGGATAGAAATTCAAGACTTTACAGATTGTATGGTATTTTTGCGTTACTTGAATTTCCTGGGGGCAGTTTTCTTTTGTTACATTCGACGTTTGTTCCATTATTGTATTGGAGATATTGTCTCTAAGCAACGTGTATAGTTTAAATAGTACATGATAAATAATTGCCAATCAACTGAGCTAAGTTTCCTGACACGTGTAAGCATAAAAGCGTTACGAAAAAGAAATCTTAAGACATTGAATCAGACATGTAATAAAAATTTCAAGATCACATTTTGATAAAGTACGTCCATTTCCTTTACAAGTTATGGCCTTTATGAAAGTCTTAAAGAACTCACACTGTGACTTAGAATAGAGTCGATAGATTCCATGAAAGCCAAGGTTGCAAAAAGCACGCAATTGATACAGACCAAGTCCTTGAACGTTACCTGTTGTTGTATAAGTTTACGATGTCGGATTCCAATCACGGAGACCCGCGGTTCTGTAGGCTCGCTGATTTACCCAGGCAATAACAATTAACGTTCGGACGTGCCGGGAGATCGAGCATTACATAAAACGACCTGCATCCCAATTCGTGCGCAAGAAACTCCGCAGCCCAGGCTGTCTGTGCAGTTCATTATGATTTGAAGTATGATACATCCCTCGCAACTTGAATCGAGGGCCTTCTCTAATGAAGGCGAAGTTCCAAAACCTACATAAAAGCATTAACAGACGAAGTTAACGTCAATTTTCCCGTCTCAATTGTTCATATCTTTTTAAGCTTTAAAATTTGTGCCAAAAACTTTCAGACTAGGGACATAATTCTTCAAGTTATGTTCAGTGATAGGAACGAAATTATCTGGACTATATGAAGTCTACGGCGTTTCATATTACACCGCTTTTAATGTGGGAAGAAGTAATTTATATCAGGATTTTAAGGATAAAAGTAATTTGAATTCAGGATTTCATTTATTTATACTACCTTACGCATCATAGAGGGCTAACTTAGTTAATGAAATCGAACTACAGTTACCCAAAGAAAGATTGAGCCATCGAAATGTCCCATATAAAATACACTGCGCATGTTCGGTGACCCAGAGCACAGCGTAATTCAGATATTTCAATTCACTATATTTGATTTGTTGTTGGAACTCGTTAACCCTTAAATTGACAATGTTTCCTATGGGATACAACAGGTTAATAGGTTATCTATATATATAATTTGAACTGGTAATGGAAATTACAGGAAAACGGCTGAACGGATTTTAATAAATGGCCCCTCATTTTGAAGCTTGGAACCCAAAGTTTTTCGGAAAAAATAGTAGTTTTCAGTGAAATGTCAATTTTCCTACATAATTTTCCTATGTTCCAAAATCCATCTGTCGTCAGTTTTAAGAACTAGCTAATTGCATTCAGGAGAAGCGAAGGGAGCATCAAGTCGGCCGTGTTGCATTTCAGAATAAAACAAAACACATACTACAGTAAACAACATTACACGAAGGCCATGATCTGCAAGAATGCTGACATATTTAGAGCTCAAATTAAATTGGTTATTAAAAACTTAACTTACTAAAAATAATTTACAGGTTCGATTCTGTGGTGTGTAATTTTCTGGGTACAGCTGTGTATTGGATATTAAAAACTACAAAACTTGAGGTGGTTTGATGACATTATTACTATTAGAAATGAAATATTATTGTAGTTAATGCCGTGATGTGACTATTTTTCATTAATTATACATATTAATGCTATATTGATGATATGAAAGTGAAACGTTTTGGGGTTATATAAGTAGATGTAGAGAATAACTTAAATTAGATTTTGATTTCTATATTTTACTGAGTGGCGGCTATATAGTATATGTTACAGAAAGCTATAAAACTTACGTAATATAATAATATTATTAAAAATCAAATATTTTTATAGTTATTAATCGAGTGGGGTTGGGTCTTTTTCATATATTTAATGGCGGTGTGGTGTAGATATTTATATGCGTGGTTCTCTTCAGTATTGGCTCGAGAGAGAGTATCTTTCATTATTATGGAAGCAAATAACTTTCAGAATGTCTGGTATTCTTCATTGAAAATAAATCTGAAAAATGTTTATTTGAACGTCTAATGAACTTAGTTTGCAGCATTTGCTGCATAAGCCACTAGTATGCTATAATTTTAATAGTACAATATAAAAAAATTGGTAGGAAAATTAAAATTTCACAATACCATAATATTGTACAACATGCTATAAAAAATATGGACATTACGATAGTTGTTTTCTTTACGATCCGACAAGGTTTAATAAACTAGTGTGAGATATGAAGCTTTGCCAAATTAAGGGCTAAGAAACTCACTTGAAAAAATTCAAGACAAATGTTAATGTGTTGTAAATAATAGATACATACTAGGGCATTCGAAAAGTAATGACAACATAGTTAATGTTTCACATTTACTTTTGACATTTACTTACTTACTTACTTACTTACTTACTTACTTACTTACTTACTTACTTACTTACTGGCTTTTAAGGAACCCGGAGGTTCATTGCCGCCCTCACATAAGCCCGCCATTGGTCCCTATCCTGAGCAAGATTAATCCAGTCTCTATCATCATATCCCACCTCCCTCAAATCCATTTTAATATTATCTTCCCATCTACGTCTAGGCCTTCCCAAAGGTCTTTTTCCCCCCGGCCTCCCAACTAACACTCTATATGCATTTCTGGATTCGCCCATACGTGCTACATGCCCTGCCCATCTCAAACGTCTGGATTTAATGTTCCTAATTATGTCAGGTGAAGGATACAATTCGTGCAGCTCTGCGTTGTGTAACTTACTTTTGACATTACATACTTCAAATATAGTTTCCTGTCATGTCAACAATACCTTGCCAAATTCTTGGAAGACGACGGACTCCATCTGCAGCAACATTTATGGATATATCATTCACTGACCAATCTAAAGCCTATTGAAACTGCTCAACCACGAACCTCTTAAGGGAAGACTATGGTGATATATTAGTAAAAAACTAAAAGAAAAATCCACTTTTTTATTTATGTATACGTAATTTTATTAAAACCGTCTTGTTTCATAATATGGTTTCATGTCCTATTTGGAAGCCATTCAAACTGTGTCACGTACTTTTATATTGTAATATTATTATTTATGGTATTAAGGTTGGGGTGGAACTTATAAATCCAACTTTTATCCGTTAATTTTACTACAGAAAAAGTATTAAAAATTTGTTAAAAAAAAAACAGAAAAATTGCTCAACTGAATTATTGTTTAAATATTTCAAAGTTTTCGACATTAAACAAATTTATTATTTTATTAAAATATTTTCACAAAAATCTGAATAACTTTGGAAGGTATATACATAAATATAGAACTAAAAATATGAATTCTCTGCGTTTGTCTGAACCAAAAATGCAGCTTTTTATCATAGCATGAGTCAAGGTCCTAGATTATTAAACAAATTTTATTCTAATATAATTTTAACCACGAATTCTCTCCAAATTAATAAAAAAATAAATGAAAAATTTGTATTGAATTTATAGTTTGGTTTTAAACATATTAAGCACATTTTAATCTGTATTCACTCTCAAATTTAAATTTATTTTCGTCTGTATTGGAATCCCCTCCTGAGCACGAGTCTTACTCATTCAGGAGTGGGCTAGTTTATCTTACATTGTATTAACTTATCTTCATTTCAAACTTACTAGCAATAAAATAAATAAATAATAGAGAAAAAAAGAAATCGCAAAAAATTACAAAATGCTTTCTATGGCTATAAAGACGAACGCCATTCTGATCCAAAACCTTCACCGTTCTAAGATACCACCCTATATAATCAAATGTGATCAAACATGCGCTGGGTGATCGAGTTGAGAGAAATGTGTTTTTTTTTATTTAGTGCTGTTTTCTCAACTTTAACATTTTAAGCAGTTTCTTGAATAGAAAAAAACTCCTTACACAATAGTTATTGTCAGATTGATCTGAAACTTTTCACAGGGGTAAATTAAATGTTGATAAATAAAATTTAAGTAGAATTTGTATGAGATGTTAATATTAAGTTCCTTCAGAGCATATTCATATTGCACTTAGATTAAAATATGATGTTATGGTAAATTAATTAAATTAAAAAAATTATTGTGACTGTCTATTTTAGCTCAAAAAGCTAATTAGTGTTCATTCCCATGACTATTTTCAAGCTTTTGAGCAAATATGAACTAAAAATTTTGGAAACTTTGTCGCAAGGAGCCTTTTTAGTGACGTCAATATAAAATATAACATTTAAAAAATATAATTTCAAAAATATTAGCCTTTAATGGCACCAAATTTTGTACAGATGATAGTATTGTAGGCATGTTTATGTAGTTTAAAATTCAGAAATTTTGGATGAAAATTGTAGAAGTTTAAAAATCACATAAGCGTCCCCTTAAACGTTTCACGTAATTGTAGGAATTCTACGAATTCACAATATTTGTATGGTGAATTTTCAAAATGACTTAAGTCCACATTTTGGGGGTTCTGAGTTGAGAGAATGATTATGTTACTGTGTCCACGACTCTTGTATAGTTTTTCTTAGCAGTAGAATATTTGGTTAAGGAATAAAACGACTTTAGTCCTGGACTTAAGTTGTTTTGCCTGCCAAGTACTGAAAAAACTTACATAATATGTCATTTTAATCATACAATCAGCTGACAAAATGTTTTTTGTCTTTTGCCATTGGTAATTCTTTAGTTGTGAAAATTTGTTACGTTTGAAGAACAGATCATGAAAATGAAAAGCAATGCTCAGTAATCGTGCCAAACTTGTAGCTGAAGTAAAAAGTATTGCAAAATGGATCCAAGTTAAGCATCGAGAGAGAGGATTTTCTTGCTGTCGTATTTGACTACATGAAAAATGTATGCTTGCCTAAACACCAGTTCAGGATATGTACTACTATCGCCAGCTTACCGTTCCAGCTTCTCTGTGCTACTACTGAAATGTCCTTTCGTGTCTACCATGAGGGACAGGCCAAGAAAAGTCTTAATGAGGTATGCAATTTTCTTCTGCACACTACTTCAATAACTGTGTCCCATCCAGTAAACTAAGAACTGTGGTTGTTTTGTAACAGTTGTCCGGGACAAAATAAAAACAACACACTAATCAAATTCTTAATGGCAATAAGTGCTCAGAAACATTTCTTGAACATCATACTTATCTCCATTAGAAGTCTGTGCTCTTGTGATTAATAAATTGTTCAAAATAATGTTGTTCAACAATTGCAATAAGGTTATTTTATGATTTTGGTATAAATCCATTTAGTTAAACGAAATGGAACTATAAAAGTTGGAGATTTATCCTTCGAAGAGGTGGAAAAATTCAAATATCCTGGAGCAACAGTAACAAATATAAATGACACTCGGGAGGAAATTAAACTCAGAATAATTATGGGAAATGCCTGTTATTATTCGATTGAGAAGCTTTTATCATCCAGTGTGCTGTCAAAAAATCTGAAAGTTAGAATTTATAAAACAGTTATATTACCGGTTGTTCTGTATGGCTGTGAAACTTGGACTCCCACTTTGAAAGACGAACAGAGATTGAGGGTTTTTGAGAATAAGGTTCTTAGGAAAATATTTGGGGCTAAGAGGGATGAAGTTACAGGAGAATGGAGAAAGTTACACAACACAGAGCTGCACGCATTGTATCCTTCACCTGACATAATTAGGAACATTAAATCCAGACGTTTGAGATGGGCAGGGCATGTAGCACGTATGGGCGAATCCAGAAATGCATATAGAGTGTTAGTTGGGAGGCCAGAAGGGAAAATACCTTTGGGGAGGCCGAGACGTAGGTGGGAAGATAATATTAAAATGGATTTGAGGGAGGTGGGATATGAAGGTAGAGACTGGATTAATCTTGCTCAGGATAGGGACCAATGGCGGGCTTATGTGAGGGCGGCAATGAACTTCCGGGTTCCTTAAAAGCCAGTAAGTAAGTAAGTAACATAATAATTCAATAATTCAGTATGGTATTTTAGGTTGGGGAGGAATGGCAAAATCGACTCTCCGTCCTTTAAATCTGCTCCAAAAAAGAATTATCAAAATTTGTCTATATAAACCTTTTGTTTACCCAACAAAATTAATTTTTCAGGAATTTGGCGTATCAAATCTAGAACAAATTTATAAACAAAAATTGCTGATTTACTTCCATAAAAACCACAATAAATTTAAATATGATCCTCATGAATACCAGACGAGACAAAGCTACAGTTTCTTTCTAAATACTCCCAAATGCCACACAACTGCTGGATTAAAACACAGCAGAAATTTTGGACCCAAAATATATAATACATTAATTAGAGCTTACCCTGAGCTAAGTACACTTAACACACATAGATTTAAGAAACAAATCAGATTAATTATTTAATTGTTTAAGCTAATTGAGTTAAAATTGTTACTCTAATATTCATGTACTTCTGTATTTTCTATTTGTATATAGACCCTGTTATTACATGCTGTATGTATTTTACCATTTATTAATGTGATTGTGCTCAATGAACTCTCGTAATTTTGTGATATATTTTGTATAACTGATCTGAACTGCTCCCGAGCACGAGCTTCTGCTCTTTCGGGCTGCAATGCCTAATGTAGCTCAAGTGTATAGTATTAATAAAATTATTATTATTATTATTATTATTATTATTATTATTATTATTATTATTATTATGACGCAGGATTGAAGTTAATTTGCAGAACTGAAGTCGTCAAGATAATTAAATTTTTTACGTCTGAAGAAGAGTACAAAAGTATGAATTTTTTATATTAAAACTATTTTTCTTACATATGTCTTACATATAAAAAAATATATTGTAAAAATACATTGTTCAGCGAGGCCAAAAACAGTTTTCTTCAATTTTCTCAAAACTATTTATAGGGACTTAAGACCTTTTGCAAATTCACCATTCATTTGTTTCTTTACACTTACTAAAATAATGAGAAAGTAGCAATGAACATGATTTAGGAACTGTTTTTGTTAGTAAGAAGTTTGGAAAACCCTGTTGAAAGTAATCTTCCAATTTATGGACACCCAACTCAGAACCAGATTCATGTGTCAAGCAATCGTGAGCAAGACCAATCACGAAGAACATAAACTTCCGAATAGCAGAATTACCGCCTGAAAGTTGGTTATTTACAGTACAGGAAGGAATGGACCGACTACCGAGTTAATGTAGCCGTGGAATTAAAGGTTGCAATTAGTTGCACTTTGTTACCTC